>JBBMOI010000001.1:11602500-11927500 GCA_038088405.1 Porites divaricata
TTTTTAATTATCTGTCGTCCCGATCTATCATCACTTAACAGACGTAATGAGCTTGTGTCCTCTTGTCGCCACAGAAACAAAGCGTTGCTATGTAACAACTAAACATTTAATTTAAATTTTCCCCAACGATGTAATCTAAAAGTATATAGCCGATGGTTTTGAATATTCTTATCATTAAATCCCCTGAAGAGTGAGTGATCAAGAAACAGGCTTGTCGGAATGAAAGTGTAGTTTTTTCCTATTTCCTATAATTTATATATCACGCTCTACTTTAACGTATCGAGCACTTTACTACAGAAAAATCGTCACATAGGCTTCCTATAAATATACGTATATATATATTTTATATTTTACGGTATAACATACCGTATGCATGCATGTACAGTTTAATAAATCTAGCCAGGATCCAAGTCTCCAATATCAATCAACACACAATATTAATCAACACACAAATTCTTCTTACTGGCCTCGATATATTTTCCCCTGTGGCACAAGTTTGGGAAGATCAATGAAATAGTTTTTGGGAGATCATTGCAAACATTGTTTGTGTTATAACTACTTTCCCTAAACATAGAGGGTTGAGTAAAGAAATTATCTGGCCACTTTAAGGGTTCTCCACAGTCTTACTGATACTAAAACAAAACACTACTCTTTCCTGGTGTCTAGGATTCTGGAGTGAAGGTGCTTAACATGGAAATACACATTGACAACATTAACAAGAATTTTTGAAACTTTCATTACCGGTAATCACTTTTATTATATATAAAACTAATTTCATGAAGTGTTAATTTTTTAGAAAAAGGTAAAAAATTTTTGATTAATATCAAATGACGGAGAAAAGACCCCAGATTCAGTGCTGGCCTAAAACAACTTCAACTTGTCCTCACGGCAGCTAGACTAACCTCACAACACATCAACAATAAAAAATGCCCTATAAATTATTGTTTAGGGTCCGGCTATGAAGCAGTTTCATCTGTGCAGTAATGTAAAATTTAAATCAAATTTAAAAGGAGTTAACTCTCTCCAATATGTACACATTTCGGACCGGACTTGCAAAGTGCCCATTTTAGAGAGATGTCTGCCTTGTGGAGAATCAAAACAGGAGTAAAGAAAGGCAGAGGCCAGCTCTAGGTGTCTGTTTTACAGAGGAATCAGTCTTTTAGAGGTGTCCATTAAGAGAGTTGACCATAGTCTCCTTTTTTATCGGGACAAAACTACCTGTTAACTGTAGTTCACTGATCTCATTCAAGTCTCTAGTGCTCCAGTGATCACCACGGGCTGCCAGCACAAATTTGTGCGCCTTTATTTTTTGATCCGCAAAAGAAACAGTGATGTCACTACAAACAAAATAGTAATAAAATAAATATTCAAAAATTTATATCACACATGTATCTGCACTCTTGATGACCTAATAAATGCCAAACCCAAATAAATGCCTCTTAACTAACAAAAACCCCTGTATGCAGTTGAAATTGCATTTGATACTCCTCCCTAATAAAATAATATCCCCAGCCTAATAGACACCCTTGTCCATGAAAATTGCTTCAAAATACCAGGAAATGGCAAAATAGAGCAAAATCGTGGGAGACCAATATTTATTTATTTTATCACTTGATAAACAATGTTTTGTACATTATGTCTTATTCAAGTTCAAGTTCAATGGAAGGATAGTGTTCTTTGAACAACAGATGGACTGAATTTTTGTTGAGATCACACTGTATAAATTTTGTTAAGTTTATTTAAGTTACGAGAATAAATGTCTCTCTCAAATAAACACCTCCTATCTATTAAATGCCCCCACTAGGACCCCTAAAATTACATAGAAGCCCCAAGTATTTATTGAATTTTTATTTTAGTCTGTCTCAGAAATTTTTAAAATGTCTTTGGTTGGTAATTTTATTCACAGCCACATACTACAAAAAATTAATATAAGACCCACAATCGAGGCAAACAATAAACTTTAAAAAGCGTGGCCTGTGCCCACTTAAAAATTATTGCAAAAGTTTAGGTAGATGTACCATCATTTAGCTTAAGTAGAGAAACTTATGCAGCCAAATACAGATTAAACAAATCATGTTATAGCTATTCATATGTGCAGATCCCATAAAAAGGTTTCTTGTTGGACAATAAATAATTTAGTGATAACAATAATGATTAAATTTTATTATTGCTATCACTTCACCCACAAAAATCTAGAGCTTTGCCAGAACCTTGGTTTATACAAATGTTGTGATTTTCGGCCAGTCATAATGTGATTAATCATGTAAAAGAAGTGCATGTTTAAAAATAATGCTATGTTAATGTAGGGATGTCATGAATTCCACCAGGACAGAAAACTCATCAAAAACTAAAGGAGGCTAGTTTTACTGATTTCTTACCTGTATAAGTCTTTATCAAACAGTTCAGCCACAGTTTTCAAAAGTTTACTGACAAAAGTGTTCTCATGTTCCCCTGTCTGTCCAGATGCTGCCACAGCCAAACTGTATTTCTGCTCCAAGTCTATCAACTTGTTTTGTAGTTTGACATACTCTTGGCGCAATAGGCTCAGGTGTCTCTCCAACTTAGCCACCTGACCTTCAGTATTATGACAAAATAATTATAGTCATATAAAATTGTCAATTGTCAATACACCTGGCCCCAGTTGTTCGAAAGGTGGATAGTGCTATCCACTGGATAAATTACTATCCACTGGATAGCGCAATTGGATGTCGTAATACTTATCCTCTGGATAGCGATTTATCCAGTGGATAGCGCTATCCAGCTGTCGAACAACCGGGGCCAGGCAACCAAGTTGTCATTATCATTGATTGGTCACTGTCTACCATTGAGCAGATTCTACTACTGAAGCAGGGCCGTAGCTAGAGTGGGGCAAGACGAGGCAGTTGTCTCGTCTTAATTTTGGCCTCTTTTTTTTTGAGGAAACGTTTAATTGAGAAAATAATCCCTCGAAAAAATTGGATTGGTTAAGACAAAACCAGCTAATATAGGGTGGATGAATTCAGGAGAAAAGCATTTTAATGAGGTTAATTCATTTCATGTGAACTGCGAGTAGTGATTATTCAAATGCTTTAAAATGCAGATGGTCATTAACTTGGCCCAGTATCGCTAAGCATTAAAAAGTGAACTTCTACACTTGCCCAAGATTGACTTTTCTGAAGAAAATTGCCGCAGAAAAATACAAGAGCATTTCTGAGCCTCTAGATTTCAAAATTTTCTGGGGGGCATGCCCCCAGACCCCAAGGTGCTCGAAACTTGCCTCGTCTTGTTCTGAAGTCTGGCTACGGCCCTGTGAAGTAAGCACTGAACTGAAACCTAGATGAATGCTGATTTTCTTTTTCCACAGGAACTTTATTTTCTTTAGGAGGAGCTGCCCATGCACAGAGTTTTTCTTAAACAAGCTCTTGTTCGCTGTATCCTGACTATCCAAAATTTCACTGACCAATGAGAACACAAAATCGCAGATATTCCCAATGGCTTTCACCCTTAGAAAATCAAGATGGTTTGATCATGATGATTTTGATGACACCTGGTTTTCCTGGAAAATCAGCAAAATCTGGTACATGTGAGAATTAAACAGGGAAATCTAGAAAACTGGCTGGGATTTTTCTGACATATGAAACCAGGTTACTATTATTTTCACAGCTATGCAGCCATTAAAAACAAAACAACACTGAGTAGATTTCAGTCTAGATTTGACCAAATGCATTTGCAAGTGGTGTTGACTTTTGCAAAAATAAAATATAAATATAAGTTGTTTAAAAGAGAGCATCAAATTAAGATGGCAGCATGATTAGCCTGCAAACTATTTAAACATGCAGTTTGTCCTTTTTTCATAATAATGAACAATATATCATGTTCATTTTACATCACAGGCAACCTGTGCAGACTCAATTAGTGCTTTCAATAAGACCCAGCTCCTACTGGATCTCCAGCGGGTGATCTCTTGCAACTCGCCAGCTGTATTTCTTGTGTTTATAAATAAAACTGAAGGAACTGTCAATTCACTTCCATTAAGACTAACTAAAACGTTTCAAAACACACCAAAAGATTGATTTTATAGAATGACACTGGGAGACAATTTTGAAGCATGTGCCATTTTGTCTTCTGCCTGTTTTGAAATTAGAAATTAGAATCATAATTATTTCCATGAGGATGTCTATAATAATTGGAAATATTTCCCTTAATCCCATAAATTTATTATCATACATGTGTCGACCTGAACTTAATAAGGTACCATTACCCAAATTTTGGGTGAAATTGGATGAGATTGGTGCAAAAATAATACAGGTATGGAGTTGTGCGGAAATTTATCCAACATTCAACAAAAATCTTTGGCAACAGCAAGAAATTTAGACTCAACATTGTATATAATATGCAATTGATGACCTGGTAAGCTATATATGGACACAAATCTACCAGGTTGTTCAATTCCTTGCGCCAAATCCGCGACTCGATAGCGAGTCGCGATTTCTTTTAATTGTAGAGTGCCCATCTAAATTTCTTCTTAGTAAATGCGTCAACCATAAACGTAAGCTCGACATTTTCGCAGGCCCTTTCACAAAAAAAACTGACTTAGAGCAGATATTCACTTACCTTCGTCCGCCATCTTGGATGTTTTGTGAGCGCTCGTCTCATACCCCCACAGGATTTGAGAGTGAGAGATGGGGGTGGGGCTGAGTTAGGGACTGCCAGACCGCAAGCCGGGCCGGGAGGGAGACTTAAAGGTGTTTTAAGAACTTATTGACTATGGCATAATAACGAAAACAAATTTTTATTTCTGACGCTATAAACGAAAAAGTAAAAGGTGAAAATACGAGCCGTTTTAAAATAGAAAGAATAAGGTGCGCTTGCTGGCCCAGCAATAAGCAGACAAATTTGTAAGGTAGACACACCACACGCCAATATGGGGGGGGGGGGGGGGGGGGGGGAGGGGGTACTCCCATACATTACCTATACAGGTATGTGCCGCCCAACGGGGTTATGATTTTGAAAGCTCATGTTTTAGAACGGGGTATCTATTTCAGAGGCGTTTTCTAGAACGGGGTATAATATTTAATAAGATGGGAAATAAAAAAAATTGTCGATCACGGCTTTATCTTCTGCTTAAAATTGTTGCTGATTATGAAGAAGCATTTATTTGATCTGTAAGTCGAACAAATAAAAAAATATCTTTTTAAAAAAACAGGGCTATTTCAATTTACAAACTTTCTAGAAAGGAGTATAAAAAATTGGCCCATTTCTAGAACGGGGTATCAATTCTAGGGGAAATTTTTTTTAGAACGGGGTGCCAATTTGGAGTCCCGGGTGGCACATACCCACCCAAAAATACCCAAGTGCCCCCCCCCCCCCCCAGGGGTGTGTGTCCACCTTAAGAGAATTCACTCCGAGCTGGATTCTGGGCTCATTCTCTGGAGCCCTTTCCTTAACTATTCGCACTTTTAACAATGACTACCTAATGAAAGTCATGAGGTAGCCTGCGAGCAGAGGAGCGAGCAAGCTCTCCCTTTTGGGGGAGTCGCGAGAAATCACGCGAGAACCGTACGCGAAAGGAGACACGCTCACCAAAATTGTAGATCTTGCACTGTAGATCTTGTTCGCAGGGTGACAGGGGATCTAACCAAAAAATACTGATAGAAAAACAATCACTTCAGATGTCTTGTACATGACATGGAATGTACTCATTTCGGACCTTGGGTACTTTAAAAATTCATGATTGACAGAATTGCTTGTGTTGTACTGTGTTTAGGTGAGGCAGGGGTAGATAGAGGACACTTGTAGATGTAAATTATATGTAAAAAAATAAATATTTGAAGATAATGCTAATTTCCATATTTTACTCGCACTTGAAAATGGCCTCGGAGAGGTCGAAACGTCGTGACCTTTTAGCGTTAAATTTTATAATAAAAAAATATAATCTAATAGTAAAATGTAAATGTTTGTTTTTCTACAATTAAAAAAATATCACTTTTTGTTTGTTCGTTTGTTTGATGTCTATCATAAAGGGCATGAATATCATTAACATGCATTTTTGATCATGACCACTTTCTGTGATACAATTCTCTCTCATCCAATTTGTTCCAAGAATAACTAGAAACAAGACTGTAAGAACTTTACTCCCTCATATGCTGGTAATAAGCCAACCACCATGAGACCCCTTAAGTGACATTCATCAATTTTCTACTGAGAATATCAGTACTTAATAAAGAGAAAAAGTCATGAGAATTGATAAACTGGTCAACAAAGGAGAAAGGCTTCAATTTTTTATCAAATGCCCTCAACTAATTCTCTGAGGAAATGTATTGAGATCAGTCTGGAGAATTAATTTTGTATGTGGATGCAGATTTTACAGGCAGCTAACTAGAAAGCACTATGAAATAGCTGCTCTTTGTCAATAGCCATAACTAAAAGTGCCCTGTGAACAGTGGTTTCTCCAAGTGGCTATGAGAAACCGCTGCTCACATGGTAAACTGAAAGGCATCAAAGGCAAAGTTCTTGTAACAACTCTCCAACAAAAATAGAAGTTAATTATAACAAACACCAGATGCATTAGGCTTCCCATGAAAATTAAAAATAAATTATATAGTTTATTCATAAATTACTTTAATATTTGGACTATGTTTCATCTGATACTGCATGCACATAAAATTTTACATCCTTTCAGCCTTACTGGCTATAGACTCCATATTTCCGTATATTTTCAAAACCAAATGATTTAATTATTAATATAAGGGGTGGCGAATGGTAAAATCCGAGACATGCCGAGACACCGAGATCCTAGTTAGAAATCCGAGCCCGAGACTCTTTGCTAAAAAGTTTCTAGACTCAAAAAAAGGAAAAACAAACCATGCAAAAACGAGACTTCGAGACTTATCAAAAACGCTTCCGACATTTCGAGTTCCTGCCAAAATTTTCCGAGACCCACGTTTTTCATGGTACCATTCACCACCCCTAATATCCAAATGATTTCAAGAGATTAATGTTAGCTCAAACTGTATACAATGCCTCTAAATTGTACTTTTTTCTTTATTACTCCATTACAGTCGACCCCCGATAACTCGAACCCTCGCTAACTCAAACATTGTGATAAATCGAACAAAATCGATTTCCCTTAATTAGATTTCCTTCACACTTTTACTATAATTTTGCCCTTGACAACTCGAACCTCCCACTAACTTGAAGAAATTTTTGTTTCCCTTCAGATCATTTCTAAATAACTTTTGCTTCAATAATTACTCAAATCATGTTTTAAGCGCCTGACAAGTCAAAAAAAGTGAGCGGCAGTCTGAAACATTGAATTACCAGTATTCTCTGTCTTTATTATCAAGCTTATATCACTTGCATTCATTCCCCATACCATTTAAAATCCTTGTTTACGGTTATTTGCTTCAAAGTCCTGATAGCTCAAACTTCTGCTAACTCAAACTTTTTTTGGTTTACCTTAAGGGTTCAAGTTATCAGGAGTGGACTGTATGTGCTTCTGCTCAAAAACAGCTGGCCAGTATTATTAATAATGACAATTAAGAATAAAACCAATATTTGGAAGTGAAATAGCTAAATATTCCTACAATGCACTAATATTAACATCCTTGTTTCATCCTGACCAGTGAAAATTCTCTTCTCCTGTGCTGAAATATACAGACATACAAACAAACAGACGAACACAAGATTACAAAGAATATTATTACAGCCATGTGAAGTGATGACATAATAGGCAAAACAAGTCTTTCAGTAACATTTATCCTGGTGCAACCATTGGCAACTGGCAGTCATTTAAAGTTTCACAGTCTTTTTTTACTTTAAGGACATAAGCACCACAAGTATATATGAGAAATAAATTATAAGTTGTCATTTTTGTGATAGTAAAGAAATGCACAGAGGTGAAAACTAGGTAACATTACATAAAAATAAAAAGTAAATGGCAGTAAATGTGATGGTTAATGTCAAAGAGGATGCACCATTGAAACTTCATTCAGATGCTACAAAATGCTGCTACAACACTCTTTTTACAGATTAAAAGAATTAAAGTGAAAAAAAAAGGACTGCCAGGCAGGGGAGGCAGGGGGTACTACAGGGAGGCTCCACCTGAAAGGGGTACCTTTTTCAGGCTTTAGGTAATTAGCGCTAACAGATAAATTTTACGGCTTTTAAGAGTCAAGAAAACATTCTATTTTTGTGATTGATTCCTATTTAAAAGACACTGCATTTACAGCTGTTAAAAGGTATGCAAGGATCTAAACAAGGTATGTGGAAGGGGTACCATTTGTCAATAGAAGGTATACAAAAGGGGTGCCTTTTTCGTGAAAATGGTACATAAAAGGGTAAGGGGTTGGACCTCGGGGCAGAACCCCCCAGGCCTCCCCTCCCTGGGGTTAACTGCAATGCTTCTTTTTTAAAAAGCCTAAAAAGATCAGAGATCACAGAATATATAACTGGCTGTTTTTGCAAGGACTTGTTGCAGTAGTAAACAAATATCACATTTTGTAATAATAATTAATTTTCATTTCAAAGTTGTTTGACAAGTTTGTTTCCCATATTCCTTGCATTTCACCCAGATTGAGGCACTGTAAAGTTCGTGAAGATATTTGAATATACTGCCTGGTTCTGAATGATATCCAGATGTATCCAGATCTGACAAAGGCCTTGGCAGAGTCTTAGATTTGCTCCGATCAAATCTTGAAGGCTCAACATTTCCATACAAAGTCCGGATATTGATATTGTTTCGCCTTCGCTCAGATTTTGGCCTCACGTTTCGTGGAACAGGATCGCGCTTTAACCTTGTTGTCAAATAGCTATCATCTTTGCTTTCCTTTGACACATTTCCACTTAGCTTGTTCAACAGATGCTCTGTGTGCATTTCTTCCAATTGTCCCAAATCAGAGTAGCTAAGAGGCATTATGTCTGCACTGTTAGAATAAAAACTGTCATTAAGTGAGAATTCATTTTGGATTGGAATTTGATCCTCATCGTCATCATCACCAAGACTGATTAAATTACCAACCGCTGGTTCTGTATTTGTTACAGTGATATGAGTGTTATAAGTTGATACAACCTCTTTTCTCTTTTGGGGTAGTACATTATCGAAATCTACGCTGTCACTGTTTTTAATGTCACCATTTGCAGCGCCTTCAGAGATAGGTCTTGCGATGACCGCCTCAAACGAATCTAAATCGTCCTTTTTATTATTAATACCAACCAAATCTGAAGCACCGGATACGCTTTCCATCGAAGTAGGATTGGCTTTATAATTACTGGAGCTTGCAGTGGCCAAGTCAATTTCCTCCGATGTCAACTTCTGTAACTTGCTTTCGAACGACTCCACCATCATTTTCAAACAGTCATAATTCGAATGAGTGATAGCACGCATCCAAGCTTCCATATCCTTCGCAGTATCAGCTCCAAGTATGTAAGTTCTGGAGCCATCTCCTCCAAAGGAGATCTGAAACGCGTACGGTTCTCCGCTTTCCGCTAACTCTACGTGACAATTGTCCAGCACAATAACCCCGATCGGTTCTTTATCGGATCGCTTCTCAAAATAGTACAAAAGATTGCCTTTCAAAATAAACCAACGTCGCTGATATCCTCTATTCAATTCGCCCTTCTTATTTAAGAAACCTTCTTTGTCGATCGGGGCAGAGGAAGTAGAGTATTCAGCTACGCATCTCTCGTTTAGCTTCATAATATTTGACGTAAATCGCTAAGTGACTCCACAAGAATTGTTTAAAAGGCGTTTTCAAAAACGGCAAATATAGATTAACTCTAGATTTATGCAAATAAACTCTTCTCGAAAAAAGCAGGACAACATTCATCTGCTGTCGCCATTTTGATACAGGCCACGTGATATCATCTTCAAATGTGACCGCGATAAGACGCGACGCGATCTGCACGCGCGTTTATGTTGAATTCTGTGGGGACAGATCGTGGGGACAGGAAATATGAGAGTATATGTATGCCAAAATTCAATGTCCTAAAAGTGAAAAGAGTTAAGTCAAATCTGAAATATTCCGAGTCAAAGTTGGTAAACGAAAGACCACGGTAAGATATGAGGGTAAATCTATGACAAAATTCAATAACCTAAAAGTGAAAAGGGTTAAGTCAAATCTGAAATATACCGAGTCAAAGTTGGTAAAAGAAAGACCACGGTAAGAGGAAGAAATACTAAAAAAGCCACTATCATATAGGTATCACACAGAAAAAGGCATCGTGCTAAAAGGCAACACGCAAAGAGCCAACACGCAAACAGACATAACGCAAAAAGGCATCATGCAAAGAGGCATCAGGCAAATAGGCATAACGTTAAGAGGCATGACGCAAAAAAGCATCACGCAAAGAGGCATAGCGGAAAGAGGCAACACGCAAAAAGGCATCACACAAAGAGGCATAACACAAAAAGGCAACACACAAAAGGGAGGAATGCAAAATGTCAAAAGGTAACACTGAAAAAGGCAAAAAACAAAGCGACATCTCGCTAAAGGGAAGAAGAAAATCTGTAGGGACTGAACTCGCGTTGTCTGCTAGGAACTCAATACCGTGAGTTTGCCCTCATAGCCAACAGGCAAGACACAGTTTCGTCTTTACCTAACGAGGCTATACGCCTCATGAGTAACGATACCAACCAAGCACTCACTATATTTTACTTTAATAATACCGAATTAAGCTGAAGTATGTGAGCACATGCACCGTCGTCGAAAAGCTTCAATTTTGCGCTTTATTCTTTTGTTTCTTTATCTCAATGACAGTAACTCTGATCGACGTACAAGATTTTTCAGTCGCTGGAGTTTGGTTTCCTTGGGCTATATGACCCCATAATGGAGAAATGATTTTAGAGGCAATTAGAGCAAAATAAATTATGGCGGGAAAAGGTGAAAGTAAACAAGCGGTGCAAGAACAACGATCGAGTATTCAGTCGACTTTCTTTTTGCCTCTTGCACTTATCGCCTTGCGACACAGTTAGACACATTTTTACATATACTTTTCATTTAGTGTACATGAAAATCTGAGAACTTCAGCGGCTATCAAGGGCTCGGTTATTACAGGAATTACACGATAACATCAAGCTCTTCTTTGTTAAAAGAAACGATGAATTCCAGTTAGGCTGAAATTCTTGAACTTTAATCCTATAATCGTAGATTTATTATAGAATTTATTGCTACGGCACTGACAGTCTGATGTGCTACAATCTGTAAACCGGTTACTGTAACTGAATTACTTTATTAATTTAATATGCGATTTGTTTGCTGTCGCGTGATGTACCCGCAATGAAGCTTAGGGGTGGCGAATGGTAAAATCCGAGACTCGCCGAGACGCCGAGATCCTAGTTAGAAATCTGAGCCCGAGACTCTTTGGTAAAAAGTTTCGAGACTCAAAAAAAGTAAAAACAAACCATGCAAAAACGAGACTTCGAGACTTATCAAAAACGCTTTCGAGATTTCGAGATCCTGCCAAAATTTTCCGAGACCCACGTTTTTCGAGGTACCATTCGCCACCCCTAAGCTTGCTGACTGCCTCCAACTGACGCAATGCAAACATTATTTTTCGGTTGGTTTTTGTTCGAAATTAAGTAGAAAGCAATACCTATGATCCTGGTCCTCATCTTTACTATTAGTACTATTGATGCAAATCTCCAGGATGCGTGATGCATGCAGAGGGTTGGACGTTGTGTCACGATGTCACAAAAAGCTTATGTTTCATCATTTTTTAAGCACCGCATTTTCCTCTCGCGATTCAGGAGAGATGTGATTTAAAAGCTGAATGATGCTAACTCTAACTTTATTTTCTCTGCGAGACATCAACTTGACACTTGGACTCTTGCCCCCCAGAAGGCACGTGGTATGGCGTGATTCTGTGGGTGTTGAGAGTTCTGGGTCAGGGCTTGTAGAAATGACCATACTCTTTATTATATAGAGAACAGATAATTTTCCGTAAGAGACTGATGGCACCTAAACTTGATATCCTTTCCGAGAAACACCGTTCCGAACTAGATCAAGGAAAAAATCTGAATTGATGAATGATCCGATTACATTTTTTAAGGCCTATTTGTCACATGTTGTCGAGCTACTCGGCCCAGTCCTATTTCGTTTACAACACACTCCCCCCTGATTGACGAAGTCAATCACAAGGTGAGAAACACTAGTAACTCAAGATTTAGTTCAATGTTCGAAAACTCCAAAGTCTCTACTTAGACAGATTAAGTAGCAATAGTCACTGCTGGAATATCCTCATCTCTGACCACCTGAATGTTTCTACTTCCGGGATGCGCACTAGCTCCTACTACACTAACTGGATCCTCATCGCGCGCATTGACTTCAAGTGGGTAGAACTTCTGAATTGGTCGCTTTAAGCGAACCTGGCGAAGAGAATTGTCCACTGTAACCACTTCTGCTGCACGCACTGCATCATCCCTTCCGCGTAGAAGCTTTTCTACTTTACCCATCCTCCACTGTTGTCTCGGTGTCTTACCCGCATGGATGTGCACAATGTCCCCTACTTGAATTGCTCTCTTTGGCTCTGTTACCTTGAGTTTCTGGTACTCCCGAATTCCTGTCAAATATTCTGTTCTCCACCGATTTTTGAAGTGAGTGAGGAGGCTTTGCAGATATCTTCCACGTCGTGCCATTGTGCGCAGAGATTCTGTGGACACGATAGGCTTATCAAGTAATCTTCGACCAATTACGAGATGAGAGGGCGTGAGTGGATCCTCTGACAACTCTTCGTAGACATAAGTTAGGGGTCTAGAATTAAGAACACCTTCAGTTTCAATCAAGACTGATTCTAGTTCCTCATAGCTGAGTTTTGCATTTCCCAGAACTTTCTTGAGGCACCTCTTTACAAGCTTGACGCATATTTCGAAAAAACCATCCCACCAGCTTGCTGTAGGTACATTGAATTTCCATTCGATGTTTCTTTCAAGGGTAAACTTCTTCACCTTAGCATCCTTGAACGTTGTTCCATTGTCTGAAATTATCAGGCCTGGGAATCCTCTTCTCCCGATGAATCTCTTCAAAACTCGTATAAATGAATTCGCAGACAGGTCTGGCGTAAGTTCAAGGTGGATAGCTCTAGAGCTGGCGCACGTAAACAGAGCAATATAGCACTTGTACATCTCTCCTCTAGATTGATAGATATTCTTAACATAAAGCGGTCCGGCAAAGTCCACACCGACTTTAGTGAAAGCCAAGTCATCCGACACCCTAGAGGTGGGCAGCGGAGGAGTGGGTGGAGTACTAAAAGCTTTTCCCAGTATCTTCTTGCAAATCACACACTTGAAAAGAACATCCTTGACTGCTTGCCTTCCCTTGATTATCCAAAATTTGCTGCGAACTTCAGTTAGTGTTTCTCTAACTCCATTGTGTTTCACATTCTCATGAGACTGTCTAATCACCAGTTGTGTGAAGCACTGTTTCCTTGGTAACAAGACAGGAAATTTGGCTGAATATGGCAGTGAACAGTTCTGGATCCGACCCTTGCATCGTAGGACCCCATCTGCATCCTTGAAGACTCCTAATTGTTCCCATACTGTACTAGACTTTTCCTTCTCGTCCAGTTTCATTTGCATTTCTTTGTACCACAGGTGCTCTCCTGCAATTATCTCCTGCTTATTGAGGTCAGGTTGGGTCTCCATACTTCTTTTGACTTTGCGAATGAACTTCAGGACGAGGGCAGTCACTCTGATAAGCCTGCTAAAACTACTGAATCTTTCTGGCTGAATGACCTCTGAAACACTCTGAGAGACCTTGGATGATGCTGTCATGAAACTTGAAGTGTTAGTTGCATCTCCTACTTTCAACTCTTTTCCAGCTTCACTTGTGACGTTTTCTTCAGTGATCGGACAGTTAGGCACATTTGGCCATTGCCTTTCTTCTTTTTCTAGGAATGGGGCTCCCTTCCACAAGAGATCACTGGATACGAGATCAGAGGCTTTAGAACCTCGTGAAGCAATGTCACTTGGGTTAAGCTCAGATGGACAATATCTCCAGTGTTCCTTGCTCCAAAGACTCCTTATGTTCTCTACCCGGTTTTGGACAAACTGCTTAAATTGCTTTGATTCACCATTGATCCACCACCACACAATTTGAGAATCAGTCCAGTTAATCACTGCATCAACTTCAATTGTGCATGCCAACGCCTTATACACTGCTGTAATGAGAAGGGCTAATGTCAAACAAGCCACCAGTTCAAGTCGAGGAATTGTTTCTCCTTTCAAGGGGGCCACTCGGGTCTTGGAGGCTAGCAGGTGTGAATAGTGTCCATCAGACGTTGTCACCCGAACATACACATTTGCACCATAAGCAATCCTACTTGCATCTGCAAACCCGTGTAGCTGAATACATTTGACCTGCTCTGCTTCTATTCCATCCATGATGCAACGGGGGATTGTAAAACTTGAAACTCCTTCTATGTCTTCCATCAATTCCTTCCAACGTGAAGTGAGGTCTTCCGGAAGAGCTTCATCCCATTCAACCTTCAGCTGGCAAATTTCTTGAAACATGCATTTAAATGGCAGAATAAGTGGTGACAGCAAGCCTAGTGGATCATAGAATCGAGCGGTAACGCTCAACAGTTTCCGTTTTGTTAGAGTTCCACTCAATGTCTGCTTAGAGAACGCTCTGAGATCAAACTTGAAACAGTCTTCTGACTTGTCCCACATAACACCCATGACCTTGACAACAGTTCCTTCACTCATGGCATTGCTGTTAGTAGACTTTGGTTGATCAATTGCTGCAGTTTCAACAGACTTGATTGGTTCCACTGCAGGTTTTCCAGATAACAGAGTGGTCTCTTCTTTCTTGATTAATTTGTTTAACTCGCTGCTGTTTGACGCCCACTTCTTCATATTAAATCCTCCTTCCCTGAAACGTGTTTTCAGCTTCTGATAAAGTTCAAAACAGTCCAATTCAGTGTTCTTTCCAGATGCAAAGTCATCAACATACAAGGCTTTGATTACAGTGCTCACAAACTCTGGGTCAATGTTCTCATACCTTGATAAGTGGTTCCTTAATGTCACATTCAGAATGAATGGAGAACAGACAAGGCCAAACACTAACCGCGTAAATCTTAACTTGATTATTCCTGGATTCAAGGAGTTGACATCATCAATCCATAAGAACCTCAGCAAATTCCTGTCCTCTGGCTTGACTTCGACATTAAGAAATGCCTTCTCTAAATCTCCGATCAAAGCAATCTTTGGGAGACGAAATCTCAACAGGATATCAAAAAGCAATGGAGTTAATGCGGGTCCAGATAAAAGACAGTCATTCAAACTTGGTTCACTGTAAGACTTTGCACTAGCATCATAAACAACTCGCAGTTTAGTGGTAGCTCGATCTTCCTTCAGTACTTCCTTGTGAGGAATGTAATGAACAGTTCCTGGGACAACTTCCTCTACATGCTTGTCAATCACTTCAACAACACCAGAGTCCAACTGTTCTTTGATTACATTATCATACTGGTTTAGTAACTTTGCTTCCGATGACTTCAATCTTTTCAACAAGGAGACCAGACGGTTTTATGCCAAGGAGTAATTGTCTGGAATGATGGGGTGTTCTTTCTTGAATGGGAGAGAAACTTCATAGCGGTCACCATTGAATCTTACTTTAGTTAGATACTCTTCACAGAAATCTTCTTCCTTTCCTTTAACTCCAAGAGTATCATAGTCCCAAAACTTGGCTAGTTGTTCTTTGAGTAAGGCATCATTTGCATTAAAGCCTTCCGTAACCACTTGACACTCAGTTTTCATTACATGGGACATGTTAACACTTGAAGGGCAATGATCGGAAAATGCAACATTGACAGGTCCACTCAGCACATAACCCAATCTTGTACGGATTGCTACTGGGCCATGCAACTCCCCCCGTACTACATGATTTTGAACAACAGTCCAATAGTAATCAGCTCCCAGCATGACATCAATTTCTAGACCTTCATCACCTCGTGAATAATCAGCAAGAGGCAAACCTTGTAAATGCGGATAACACTGCTGTGCTATTTCAATGGTTTGATTTGCAATAGGACCACAGATTAATTCAACTTCATAGGCATTGATGAACACTCTCAAATTGTCTTGGCATTCCAACGCAAACTGAACAATGTTACATTTCTTCAGCGAGGGTTCATTGTTTCCAAATGTTTTAATTAAAACTGTTTCCGTTCCAATTGAAGGCAGACATAATTCGTTTCTCAACCTCGTGCTTATGTAGGACTTCTGAGCACAAGAATCAAGCAGAATTCTCACATTACAATAAACATCGCCACTGGGATTTCCGACCTTTGCTCTAGCCGTTTGTAACAAAACACAATTGTTCTTAACATCCTGAGTGAAATACAAATTTGTACTCACAGTTTTTTCCTGTGTGGCGCCGCGGGTTTGTCTAAATTGCATCGGTTGCTTCTGCGTACTGCACAAAGATAAGTGATGTTTCCCGCCACAACGATAACATCTGGTCGAACAATCTTTACTGATGTGACCACTCCTTAAACAACCAAAACATCGCCCTTTCTGTCGGAGAATTTTCTTCCTTGTCTCAGGATCAGTGACAACAGCACACCTGTTTGATGGATGAGGGCCGCTGCAAAAGGTACACCACATTTCTTTGTTCGGCAGTGGTCCTTCTTGGTTTGAAAACAACGTTGACGAAGTGGGAGGTCCCCTGATTTGACCGTGACGAAATCCAGATCCGAAGTCTCGTTTTTCCTTCACTCCCAACTTTGGCGTTTGCTCTGAAACCGGTCCCAGCGCACACCTTTCCCGTATTTGTAATTCTTCCGCAAAGGATTTCATCACAGTGTCTAAATCCCATTCGTCGGACATACCACGACTTAAAATAAGACGTAACTCTTGCGGTATTTTGGCCATTATGACAGGCGTGAGAAATGTTCCGTATGTCTCAGATGATACTCCGATTCCTTGTAAACTTCGGATGGCCGCTTCAGTTTTGTCCAAAAGTTGCCGCAGTTGTTTCAAATCACTGGAATTATTCAGTTTTGGCAGCTGCATCAACATTTCAATGTGTTTTGAAATAATTACTTGTTTACTTCCAAACCGCTTCATGAGAAGATCGACCGCATGGTTGTAATTCGACCCGCTCAAAGGCAAACCCGAAATAGTTTCGGCCGCAGTTCCCACTAACAAGGATTTCAAATACTGAAATTTGTCGATTTCGCTGAGTTCCTCGCTTAAATGGATAGCAGATGAGTAACTGTCCCAAAATGTTGTCCATTCTGTGGGATCGCCAGCGAACTTTGGCAAAGTGAGTTTTGGAAGTTTAGCCTTGCTACTTGTTTTGGCGCCAATCGGAGCTTCTTGTTGATTTAACGACGGCGTTATCTCGGCTGAATTTTTGGATTCCTTGGCAAACGATAACCGTGAAGAAATAAGCGAAATTGTTTCTTGAAGGAAAGCTTCGAATTCACAGCGGTCTAATATTTCTTTTTCAATTGCATCCGCTCCCACTAATCCTGCGATTTCTTGGTTGAGAGTTTCGATCTGTTTCTGCTGTTTCTCGAGGTTGATCTTGTGAGACTCTAGCGTTGGGCGAATATTTTCCACGTCCTCTTCTTGGAGCAATTCTCTGACTGTACTTACAACCTTTCGCAGGTAGACTCTAAAGCCCGACCGTTCCAAAATCTTTTTCTTGAGATCTGACATTGTTTTAAACTTTTCCACCGTGAAATGATCCGTGTAACATGTGTTCTAACTTGTTGTCTTCTGTTCTTTTCCGATCCGCGTCAGTTCTTTCCGCTCAGCTCATTCTTCCCGGGTCTCTCAGCACCAAAATGTAGAAATGACCATACTCTTTATTATATAAAGAACAGATAATTTTCCGTAAGAGACTGATGGCACCTAAACTTGATATCCTTTCCGAGAAACACCGTTCTGAACTAGATCAAGGAAAAACTCTGAATTGATGAATGATCCGATTACAGTTTTTAAGGCCTATTTGTCACATGTTGTCGAGCTACTCGGCCCAGTCCTATTTCGTTTACAACAGGGCTTAAAATGGTCGTGGCTAGATGGAATCCCGCAGAAGGAGGTGATCGAGGAGGACTAGAAACGAGAGTTGCTTCGGTAATCTTCGGCTCGTGAGACAAGATGGCGCATCTCGCGATCAACTTTCGTGGTCGGACTAGCAGAATGTACGAATAAAGAACTTCGAACGGCATGGGAAATGTATATGAGACTGTTTCAAACTTCTCTGTTACTCAAAAATGAAGAATCTCTCGACAATAAGAGCATTAAAGGGAGCAAACACCTCAAAATTGCAATGGCATCCCTCACAAGGAGGTTGGCATCCCTCAGAAGGAGGTGTTGATTTTTAACTTGTAAATGGAATCCCTCAGAGGGAAAGTGGCATCCCTCAGAAGGAGGTACACTTTATTTATGACTAACATGTAAAATAATGTAATCCCTCAAAAGGAGTTTGGCATCCCAAAAAGGGAGCTTACTTTACTTATGTATAACTTGTAATGGAATCCCTCAAGTAGGTTGGCATACTTCAGAAAGAGGTACACTCTATTTATTTATGTACATACGTTGTAAATGGAATCCCTCATGAGGAGTTTGGCATCTCTCAGAAGGAGGTACACTTTATTTATGTATTAACTTTATAGAATTCTTCAAAAAGAGTTTGCCTTCTCTCAGAAAGAGGTATACTTTGTTTATGTATAACTTGTAAATAAAATCCCTCAAAAGGATTTTGGCATCCCTTGGAAGGAGTTTATTATATATGTGATAACTTGTCAATGGGATCCCCCATATTTTACTAGTCAGGGGAAAGCCAGTGCACCCCCATACCCTGCTAATCACTGGGTATTAGACCAGGCCTGCCTTCTAAAGGAAGCAAATTCATTGCAGAGCAGTCTCGAACATCAAACTCAACAACGCTTGCCACTTCTTACACAGCCAAAATTGTAATTAAAAGTAATTAACCTTGAGTTACAGATTTGGCATTCCAAAATTCTCCAATCGATTATGTTTACATGAACCCTCCAGCTTATATGCCCTCAGAGAACAATGTTCCAATTATTTCCTGTCTGAAGCAAGATTATGTGCTTCAGATCCTGTACCATGCTTTATTCAAGGTTGTGTCAAAGGTGAATCCCAGTGTAAGCCTGCTAAAAATGGTCACCACTGGTAAATTAGTCAAAGTGGGTCATATGTCCCACTTGGCATTTTAAATTGGATCATTTCAAGAATGGTCTGGGGCAAACTATGATATTGAAACTTTGAACAACTTCACCTTTCCTATCCAGCTCATCTTCATGCTTTTCATGTTCAACTGCTATTCTGTTTCGCATAAGAAAATGAACTTAGCTTTTGATATTCTTTCCTAATAAATAGATAAAAAAATAAGTTCAACAAACAAAGCTTAAATTGATCAGCAAAAGAACGTATACAGAGTGTTGAAATGTACACTCCAGTCTCTCTCTGTACAGCGTGATAGGCCTGACACAAAAGCTACTCATAAGAATGAATCTCAAATGACAGTCTTTTTGCGTGCTTATTTCAGGCTAGTAAGCACACCTTTTTTGTTTTTAACATTGACTGCTGCTTTGGAAGTACTTGTATACATGAGGTAACTTTGTTGCATCAGTATGACTCCATGATAATCTGATTTTGCATCAGAATGGAATATTCCGTGTCAATGGTGCAAAAATGCAGCCTACATTAAACACTGGTCCAGTACTGGACATCAAAAACTCCCCATACTGTGGCAAAAGTGACAGTCTAAAATGTTGAAATTTCCCACTTATGCCCTGCATTCCCTGGGTATGAGTGTGAGGGGCTTTCCACTCACACTTAAGTGCATGAGGATTTTTGCATCCCCCACTTAATCATAGTTTGTTAGAAATGTCTCCCAAAATTTTTACATATCAAGCAAGTGACCCCCCCCCCCCCCCCACCTTATTGCTGTGACATCAAACTTCACCACATACTTTATCCATAGTCGTATTGTTTACCATTCACAACTGTTACATAATTTCAATTATTACTACTTTGTACTACTATCATAAGATTTATTAAACTGCCCCCCCCCCCAGGTAATGATCCCTTATCCGAAAATGACCCCCTAACACCAATGATGACTTTTATGATGATCTCCCAGCAAAATGCCCCCTTCCCTCCAAGTAATAAACAAACAGCAAGGAAAATACAAGTAAAAAATTAATGCTTATTTCCACTGAACTGAAGTGAATCATAATAATTTGTATTTCCACTGTTTATTGTCTGCATGGTTTCACTGCTGCATGTACTCTAAATCCTCTATTAAGCCCCCTGGGGGGGCTTATTTAATTTAGCGAAATGCATCAATGGGAGCAAGGTCTCTTGAGGATGGTCTGCTTTTTGTAACAATAAGAAAATGGTAACAATTCTCCATAGAGAACTAGAGCATAAAGGTGGAAAAGTTAAGCACAAGGTTGGAGGTCATGCGACTGAAGACCAAAACAATATGAATTTCCAACCTGAATAAACCACAACTGATCAGTCCATGTTAATTGTTTGTGAATAATGGAGGGGGAGGGGGGAAGGGGGCTTAATAGGGAAGGGTGACTTATTAACTTTCCTCCTCTGAAAAGGCGGGGGGGCGGGGCTTAATAGAGGATTTATGGTAAGTACATTCGTAGACTTCCTCTCAGGTTTGCATAACTGTCTCGAATTCTCCCAACCCCTCTCGTGTTTATATCAGGCTATGCAAAGATGGAAAACGTTTTCTATTGCTTAAATACAATACAAGGCTGAGCTCCTTCAAGGGGACTCCATTTACAATTTTAAGCACAAACACCTCCCTCTAAAGGATGTCAAACTCCTTTTGAGGGACTCCATTTACAAGTTAATACATAAATAGAGATCTACCTCCTTGTGAGGGATGTCAAACTCCTTTTGAGGGATTCCATTTACAAGTTAATACATAAATAAAGTTCTACCTCCTTCTGAGGGATGCCAAACTCCTTTTGAGGGATTACATAATTTTACATGTTAGTCAAAAATAAAGTGTACCTCCTTCTGAGGGATGTCAAACTCCTCATGAGGGATTCCATTACAAGTTATACATAAGTAAAGTAAGCTCCCTTTTTGGGATGCCAAACTCCTTTTGAGGGATTACATTATTTTACATGTTAGTCATAAATAGAGTGTACCTCCTTCTGAGGGATGCCAAACTTCTTTTGAGGTATTCTATTTATTTACAAGTTACAGGGTTTGTATAGGCCATGGAAAACCTGGAAAGTCGTGAATATAAGAATTTCATTTTCCAGGCCTGGAAAGTCATAGAATTTAACAGGAGTTCAGGCTTGTAATCTAAGTCATGGCAAATTAAAGTTTTCTTTGTTAGTTTAGTTACTGCAGACAACAAATCAAGGACAATGTAACAGAGAGGAGTAATTAAACAGCACAAAAAGCATGCATTCTGTTAGTCTGACCATGAAAGTTGATCACAAGATGCGCCATCTTGTCTCACGAGCCAAAGATTACCGAAGCAACTATCGTTTCTAGTCCTCCCCGATCACCTCCTTCTGGTCGTGGCTAGATGGAATCCCTCAGAAGGAGGTGATCGGGGAGGACTAGAAACGAGAGTGCATCTTGCGATCAACTTTCGCAGTAGGACTAGCAGAATGTACAAATAAAGAACTTTGAACGGCATGGGAAATGTATGTGAGATTGTTTCAAACTCCTCTGTTACTCAAAAATGAGAAACCTATCACTAATTAGAGTAAAAGGGAGCAAAAACCTAAGAATTGCTATTACGGAATTCCTCATATGGAGGTTGGCATACCCCAGAAGGAGGTGTTAATTTTTAACTTGTAATAACGGAATCCCTCAAAAGGAGTTTGGCATCCCTCAGAAGGAGGTACAGTGTAGTTATGTATAACTTGTAAATCAGGAAACCCTCAAAAGGAGTTTGACATCCCTCAGAAGGAGGTACACTTTATTTTTGACTAACATGTAAAATTATGTAATCCCTCAAAAGGAGTTTGGCATCCCTCAGAAGGGGGTAGAACTTTATTTATGTATTAACTTGTAAATGGAATCCCTCAAAAGGAGTTTGACATCCCTTAGAGGGAGGTGTTTGTGTTTAAATTGTAAATGGAGTCCCCCTGAATGAGCACAGCCTTGTATTGTATTTAAGCAATAGAAAACGTTTTCCATCTTTGCATAGCCTGATATTAACACGAGAGGGGTTGGGAGAATTCGAGACAGTCATGCAAACCCGAGACGAAGTCTACAAATGTACTTACCATAAATCCTCTAATGAGCCCCCCCCCTCCCCCCTCCCCCTCCATTCTTCACAAACAATTAACATGGACTGATCAGTTGTGGTTTATTCAGGTTGGAAATTCATATTGTTTTGGTCTTCGGTCGCATGACCTCCAACCTCATGTGCTTAACTTTTCCAACTTTACGCTGTCTATTTCTCTGCGGAGAATTGTTACCATTTGCTTATTGTTAGAAAAAGCAGTATAACACCCAGGAACCACAAGTCCATCCTGGAGAAACCTTGCTCCCATTGATGCGTTTTGCTAAATTAAATAAGCCCCCCCTCTCAAATAAACGCCCCCTCCTCAAAAGTGCTTGGAAAAAAGAAGCCCCCCCAGGGGGGGTTAATAGAGGATTTAGGGTACATGCAGGTGTAAAACCATGCAGACAATAAACAGTGGAAATAGAAATTATTATGATTCACTTCAGTTCGGTGGAAATAGACATTAATTTTTTACTTGTATTTTCCTTGCTTGGAAGCTGGTTGTTTATTACTTGGGGGAAGGGGGCACTTTGCTGGGAGATCATAAAAGTCATCATTGGTGTTAGGGGATCATTTTCGGAAAAGGGATCATTACCTGGGGGGGGGGGGGGCAGTTTAATAAATCTTATGAAAGTAGTACAAAGTAGTAATAATTGAATGTAACAGGTGTGAATAGTAAACAATACGACTGTGGATAAAGTATGTGGTGAAGTTTGATGTGAAGCTATAATATTCCTACAGTCCACAGCAATAAGGTGGAGAGGGGGGGAGGGGTCACTTGCACGATATGTAAAAATTATGGGAGACATTTGTAACAAACTATGATTAAGTGGGGGATGCAAAAATCCCTGTGCACTTAAGTCTGCGGAGTGGAAAGCCCCTCACACTCATACCCAAGGAATGCAGGGCATAAGTGGGAAATTTCAGCGTTTTAGACTGTCACTTTTGCCACAGTATGGGGGGTTTTTGATGTCCAGTACTGGACCAGTGTTTAATGTAGGCAGCGCATTTTTGCACCATTGACATGGAATATTCCATTCAGATGCAAAATCAAATTATCATGGAGTCACACTGATGCAACAAAGGTTACCTCATATATAAAAGTACTTCCAAAGCAGCAGTCAATGTTAAAAATAAAAAAGGTGTGCTTACTAGCCTGAAATAAGTATGCAAAAAGCTGTCATTTGAGACTCATTCTTATGAGTAGCTTTTGTGTCAGGCCTATCGCGCTGTACAGAGAGAGACTGGAGTGTACATTTCGATACTCTCTGTATATGTTCTTTTGCTGATCATTTCATGCTTCGTTTGTTGAACTTTTTTTTTTTTTTTTTCATTATTTATTATGAAACAATAACAAAAGTTAAGTTCATTTTCTTATGCAAAACAGAATAGCAGTTGAACATAAAAGCATGAAGATGGGCTGGATAAGAAAGGTGAAGTTGTTCAAAGTTTCAATATCATAGTTTGCCCCAGACCATTCTTGAAATGATCCAATTTAAAATGCAAAGTGGGACATATGACCCACTTTGACTAATTTACCAGTGGTGACCATTTTTAGCAGGCTTACACAGGGATTCACCTTTGACACAAACTTGAATAAAGCATGGTACAGGATCTGAAGCACATAATCTTGCTTCTGACAGGAAATAACTGGAACATTGTTCTCTGTCACACACTGTGGGCATATAAGCTTGAGGGCTCATGTAAACATAATTGATTGGAGAAGTTTGGAATGCCAAATCTGCAACTCAAGGTTAATTACTTTACAATTTTGGTTGTGTGAGAAATGGGCAGCGTTGCTGAGTTTGATGTTCGAGATTGCTCTGCATAGCAATTTATTTGCTTCCTCTAGAAGGCAGGCCTGGTCTAATACCCAGTGATTACCGGTGTACGGGGTGCACCGGCTTTCCCCTGACTAGTTAAATATGGGGGATTCCATTAACAAGTTATCACATAATAAACTCCTTCTAAGGGATACCAAAATCCTTTTGAGGGATTTTATTTACAAGTTATACATAAACAAAGTGTACCTCTTTCTGAGAGAAGGCAAACTCTTTTTGAAGAATTCTATATTTAGTCTATACATAAATAAAGTGAACCTCCTTCTGAGAGATGCCAAACTCCTCTTGAGGGATTCCACTTACAAGTTATACATAAATAAATAGAGTGTACCTCTTTCTGAAGTATGCCAAACTCTTTTTGAGGGATTCTATTAACAAGTTATACATAAATAAAGTGTACCTCCTTCTCAAAGATGCTCATGAGGGATTCCATTACAAGTTATACATAAATACAGTGTACCTCCTTCTGAGGGATGCCACTCTCCCTCTGAGGGATTCCATTTACAAGTTAAAAATCAACACCTCCTTCTGAGGGATGCCATAGCAATTCTGAGGTGTTTGCTCCCTTTAATGCTCTTATTGTCGATAGATTCTTCATTTTTGAGTAACAGAGGAGTTTGACAGAGTCTCATATACATTTCCCATGCCGTTCGAAGTTCTTTAGTTGTACATTCTGCTAGTCCGACCACGAAAGTTGATCGCGAGATGCGCCATCTTATCTCACGAGCCGAAGATTACCGAAGCAACTCTCGTTTCTAGTCCTCCTCGATCACCTCCTTCTGAGGGATTCCATCTAGCCACGACCGCTTAAAATCATAGTAGGGACCTTAAGATACCCTGGACGCGGCCGAGGAGGACGTCATCCGGAAGTGAAATGTTCAATTCTTGGAACTAATTAGCATAATGCCACAGCGTCGACCTGAAGTCGCGACGGTGAAAACTAGAAGTTTGGCCGCCTCGTTAAACGGTGAGTTGGTTTTCTTGTTTTCAGAGCAGAAATTGCTTTTCGTACAGGATTTTCGATCCATTTTACTTCAAGAGACACATTGAAGTGTTTTTAGTGTGGTGTTCTCTCAAGATTGACTCTTATTTTTTTGCTATCAAGCCTTTTCTGATTTCGGTTCAGTGTTTTGGCAGCAACTGAGAATGAAAGCGCAGAGTCTTTCAACCCAAATGTAACACTATAACTGCTTATTTTTAAGGGGACAAGGTTTTCGCTTTAGGATAGTATTTGAAAAATTTAAGAGACGAGAAGAATAAAAATTGTTGGAAAACAAAAATCTAGGCTTGTAATAAACTTGAATATGTCGGAGAAAATTGAGATCTTGAACAAGACGCCATGGTTCATTTATGGCTTTCATAATTTTCTTTTGTTCACTTTTAGTTCAGCGATGGAGTGGTCTGAAGATCAAAATCTCGCCTGAAGACGGGGAGTTCTCATAACAGAACCATATCGTTTTAAAGCAAGAACAACGGAAAGTGGAAAAGTCTGGCAACAAATAGCTGATAAGCTGAACTACGCGCCGATCATACCGTCAAGTTTCCCTCGAAGAAATTCGGGAGTTTTTAGAGAAACTGGAGTTATAGCCGGCAGCACAAATTTTCTTCCAATGAAAGATCGTTAAGGTATCAATCAAGCAAGACTTTACGAGTTCTAAAAGACGTCGTGGAATGAAAACACGAAAGCATTACTTTATCCTCTCTTGTCAGGCGAGCACTGAACGCAACCTGCTCAATCTTAATTTGTTTTTCCCACCAAGTTGGCGGCGTCCTCGCTCCAGGCTTTCTCCGGCAAACCCACGTTCTCTCTACCGCCGCGTCCAGGGTATCTTAAGGTCCCTAGTGCGCGGAGACACCGCGGGAATACGTTTTGTGACGTCACAGTACCTGGTCAGCGGTATCTGAGTTCGTTCGATATCTTTCTTGTACTTCGCAGCCAAATGTTCGCAGCTAAATGTGTTTATAAACGTTGATGTCGGTTTCATCGCATATCGTGGAGTTTAACGAGCAGTCTTCGCTTTTCTGAGAATAGCTTTCTTTAATAGATCGTGAACCGAGCTAAAGAACTAGTAAATACAGACGACGCGAAGTAAGCTTAACTTCGTGTAGCGTTGCGTCGAGTCAGTTTGAATTGCCTTCCGAAAAATGTACCAGAAGCTACCATGGACAGCCAGAACAGCAGAAGATTTTGAACACTGGCAAGGTTTTTGAGAGTAGCATCGCGTTCATAATATGCGATAGAGGTAAGCCACTTTTTGAGAATTTATCAATAACTTTATTTAAGGCGCTAAGCGTAATTAGCTCAGCTGCCGTTTTCATCATCATCTTACAAACAACCCTGATATTTTGTCATAAGTTAGTTGTAAGCTTTGATAAACTTTAAAAATCTGCAGTTTCGTTACCGTGCCTTTGTCTTTTTGGTTTAGCCATCATCTTCTTTTTCTCATGGTTGAATAAAGACAAACAGTTCATTAACCACAACATGAGTTCAGTAAACATATAAACTGGGCATGTTAAGAACGAAAAAATGACTACACATGGATTCAATGACCACATATCAGTTCAATGATCAAGCCAGTAGCTTAGGGTTCCAGGTTCTATTTTTATTTCTAAGGGTAGTAACAGTGGTGTTTATTTCCCTTGGAAAGGAGGGGGGACCATACGGTAGTCATTCAAAAATTAGTCCATTTTAATTGCTTGTTATTCATGCCAACATTGTCCTGTGATCAGCTTATTAATAATTAAACCATTTCCTCCTCATGGAGCTAACAAAAGGTGTATAAATAATTGCCTGTCCATATCTATTGTTCAATGTCAATTTCACCTTGACAATTCGATAATTTCTTTATCACTGTGCTTCCATCCTGCTTGTACTTCCAATAATTACACTTAGAATTTACTATGACTCTCCCAATTCCAAGCTTCTGGATGGTTCATGCCTTGTTTGTTTTTTTTTTTAGAATGTGGTTAGGGCAAATGATGTTGCATATACAACAATTTTGCTTTTACTTTTAATAGAATGGGGTTGGGGTAATGGTCTTGTACAGGAGGTTGTTAGATGTTAGTGATTTATCAGTTTTAACTTTTTTTATTCTTTAACTATATTTATCAACTTAAAGTTTAGTTTAATATTTATTTTGCCTTACAGATAGTTGCAAAAGAGATGCAAAGCAAAGTGGAGAGCATATCTGCACCTTTATGAGTAGCAGTAGAAAATACATCTATTCTCAAAAAGAGAGAATAGATGTAATATATAAGAAATAAACATATTACTTTTATTTCTTTTTCTTTTTCTACTATTTCTATAAACTTCCAGTCATGCTTTTTGTTTTGTCGATATTAACTTATGATTTTGCTTAAATCATCAACTTGTTGTTCGAATGTTGGTTCTGTTAAATGAACTGACGGCCCATTAGAGTTGTGGCTTTTAAATGAAATATTTGTTTACCAATGGAATTCTTATGTCTTTACCTGAGAAGTAGTGTTAATCAATAAAATTAATATGAGTTTTGCACATGATTAAGTTATTATCAATTCAGGAGAGGGTGAGTGGTTGGGGACAATCCTTTGTATGCCCTCCCCTTCCCATACAGTGCAGTGTTGATCACATGGGTATGCGAAGTTGTGTCATTCTACCTTACAACTTCAGTGTGAAAGGACGTCAAAACCTTTTTTGAACTTCCTCCCCTGGCCTTGTCCTTTTATTTGGCCATTTGTGCCCTCACCTTTACTGGGCTGAATATTTTTATGTAGCCAATATGGTGAAAGTACTCTTCATAAACTTGTTTACTACACAAGTTACATGATTCTGTTTATTACAATTCAAGCAGCCTTGGGCATTTTCCACAGCCATTTCCACCCATATGACATGTGTCTTAATTGCCCAGTAAACAGAGCTCAGCCAATGCAGTATCCCAGTTTTTAGTGATATAAACAAGGGAAAGACGTAAGTAGCATACACGCTTAACTACATGTTACAAAACATATGTACATGTAGTTTTTTTGTTATTCCCTTAATAATACTGAGCAATAAAGAAAATACAGAGGGTATGTAACAGGTGTTTTAAAAGCATGGGACCAAACTGGCCCTCTTTGATCATCCAGTAGTTTAAACTCTGCTGATGGGACACGAATGGAATGTGTCAAGAGTCCCTTGTGTTTGTAATACATGTAAGTAGCCTAATCTCTAAACCAGTATGTCAGGAATTTATTAATCATGTGAGGATAATTTTTCTTATTCCACTGTTTATGACTAGCTCTGGCTCTGGCACTTTGGTTGGTTCCACATGCATAAGACAAAGTGTGTTTTCTCCTTCAGAAGCCTGAGAATGATAATTGAATAATTTAAGCTTGGTTTTATAACAACTGTGTAGGACAATAAAGTTCTATGCAGAATTTCGTAATATACTACTGTGATTCTTTGCCCAATCTAGTATGTCAGGAAATTTCTAATTATGTGAGGATATTTTTGCACATACTGCTTTTTGTGGATCTGGTGTATAATTGGTTTGTTCCACATGCACATTTACATTTGTTTCCTCTTCAGATGTTCTTGTACTATGCTTTTTTACCACCTTTACTTTTATTCCTTTTGTTTTTATTCTAAATTCAGCATCTTATGTTATTTTTAATAAAACATTCACTCCATACAAATCTCTTGGTTGCCACTGTATTCATAACCAGAGGACCATCAGCCTTCTCTGCTTCACATCAATTCAGGCACAAATGGGTGGACAGCATTAATGGCAATTACAGAAACATTTTTTTTGCAACAAAAACTCCCTTGGTTATCACAAAACTAACAAATTATATTATTGGTAATTTATGTGAATAATCCTGTCCCAGACCATTAACTTATAAATTGTCAATAAGAAATATTTACATGCTCACTTATAATGTTTACTGCATTCATAACAATGGATAATAATTTTATTATTTCAAACTTTGATAACACAAAAAGAATTTCAAAACAACTTTGTAAATAACTTTCAAACTTTGTATTATCAATATTACAGAGAAAAGGATTTCCTGAAAAGTAGATAAATAACGCATTGAAATACCGTAAATCCTCTATTAAGCCCCCCCTCTCAAATAAGCCCCCTCCCTCTAATAAGCCCCCCCTTTTCAGGGGAAGAAAGTTAATAAGCCCCCCCTCTCTATTAAGCCCCCCCCTCCCCACCCCCAATTATTCTTCACTAATAAATGATAGGCTGTATTAATCAATCACGACCGCAAAACTCCATGTGGACTGATCCAGGATGGTTTATTACCAACTGGAAGTTCGGATTTCATTCTGATCCTCGGCTGCATGACTTAAAACTTCTTGTGATTGAGCTTTTCCACTTTATATTCTAGTTCTTTATGGAGAACTGATACCATCGTCGTTTCTAAATTAAATAAGCCCCCCCTCTCAAATAAGCCCCCCGTCTCTATTAAGCCCCCCCTCAAATGGGCTTGAAATAAATAAGCCCCCCGGGGGGCTTAATAGAGGATTTACGGTACTTATCCTTTATACATAAACCAGAATTAGGGTTTCATGACAGATTTCCTTCACTCAGTACAGCATCAAACAAATCAGATCACATTTACACATTTAGAAAATAGATATAACACATGTGGAACTGACTTTTTTGTGGAATGATCTTCCTATTGATTGGAACGATCTGACCATAGAACGAAATGACCGTAACTGTGGTCAGGAAAACCCACCTCCGTGACAGTGTGATCTTGTTTACGCTTTTTTGTCACAATCTTTTCGGCTTTTTCCTCATTTGGGCCAGTTGTTTAACATCTTTGGCGCTTCAATTCTGCAGCAAAGTACCAGCTTCATATAAAGTTTGAAATAGCTTGCACGGGATGGTACGAACGTGCAACTTCGCAGTGTGTCAACAAGTTGAAGGGCAGGAACACCTGCGGTCGTCTTGTCTTCGTATCGAATCAATGTGTCGCTGGTATACCACTTCAAACGGCTCCAGCTCACCAGCTCTTGATACTTGAAGATTGGTGTGTCTTAGGGGACCGCTACAGCCCTCGGAAAGGTGCCTGTTTTTGGCCTTTGCACACAACATCGGCACAACATCGATCAACGTTTCACGAAGACTATCGCGCCGCGAAACTTTCAAAAAATTCACATGCTGTGCAACCTCAGTTTAACCCGTGCACAAGATAAAATATGGAATACGAATAATAGAAACGATAGGCGAAGTTCAGGAGCTAAGTTTTCAGTTTTCGCTCTAAGTTTTGGGGTTTTTTATCGCCTACGGGGCTCGCGTTGAAAACCAATTCAAAGTTGCCTGTGTTTTTAATTTTAAAAGGCGATGACGCTGACCAGCAAAATACTGTATCGCGCCTTCAAAAACGTATTCCCGCGGTGTCGTGCGCGGATATGATCTGGGTAGACAGGTTACCAATTGTAGATCACGTGGTTGGCTGCAGAGTTTCAGAAAAGACAACAACATGGCTTCGCGGCGAGAGCCTCGACTTTTTCTAATTCTGATCGTTTCGTTAGCCATTTGTCTCAACGTTATTGAAGTGAAAGGAGAAGGAAAACTTGCCTGTGTAGTTCAAAATACCGATGGCAGAACTCTTCAGGTAAAACTCGGATGTGACTCGTCGGAGCCGCGCGCAGTAGCTTGGGGGAAATTTCGGGACGAAATTCATTCTACAGGGTAAGTACGGAAGGAAATTAGCAATTATGAGTCAATAATGCTATTTAAAACAATACTGCTCTAAATTTAAATCTCACTTATCGCATTACAGTAAATTGTAAGACTACGTTTTTTGAAAAAAATAGAAACCGGCAGCTACGCTTATTTAATTTCCTGATTGTCTCGTGATTCAAAGAGGAGGAAATGGTTCTTACAATCGTGGACATAAGTGGTGGTTGGAAAGTTTGTGAAAATTACTCTCGATTAATGCTTACTTTTTCTTATTCAATTTAATTGCACATATGGCAGACCAAATGTGCGTGTTCGAGCAGATTATACAACATTCTGTTTCGGAATGGGGGCAGTGGTCAGATCGTTCCAAGTCAGCTCGTTCCCCTGGCGGGGGGGGGGGGGGGGGGGGGGGTATTTTTTGGGTGGGTATGTGCCACCCGGGACTCCAAATTGGCACCCCGTTCTAAAAAAAAATTCCCCTAAAATTGATATCCCGTTCTAGAAATGGACCAATTATTAATAAATCATTATACCCCATTCTAGAATTTGCCCTAAAACTGATACCCCGTTCTAGATATAGACCAATTTTTTATACTCCGTTCTAGAAAGTTTGTAAATTGAAATAGCCCTGTTGTTTTTAAAAAGATATTTCTTTATTTGTTCGACTTATACATCAAATAAATGCTTCTTCATAATCAGCAACAATTTTAAGCAGAAGATAAAGCCGTGATCCACAATTTTTTTATTTCACATCTTATTAAATTGTGTTAAAAACTTTTATTAAAAAAAGTCCTGAATATCAAGTCACTAAACTAAAATGTAGATTCTTTTGAGCCCGTCTCCATCTCCCTCGGGTACATTATGGACTCGTTCCAGACTTCCGCGTGCCTATTTATCCAAGATGGCAGATTCAGCGCTCACGGCTTGCGCCAAAATACGTGCGCCCGCCCTGCATGCTAAAACACAGGGTGCAAAAAGAGTACAACGGTTTGCTTGTTAACGCATCGAACCGTATTTTTAAAAGCAATCTGTCCTTGAACAATTTCAAATGGCTGTTTACAAAACTGGAGCTTTCATGCGTTCGAAATATTATACCCCGTTCTAGAAAATGCCTCTGAAATGGATACCCCGTTCTAAATCTGGAGCTTCAAAATCATGACCCCGTTGGGTGGCACATACCCGTATAGGTAATGTATGGGAGTACCCCCCCCTGGATTGTTCCAATCGATAGTCAGATCGTTCCACAAAAATTAATAGTCAGTTCGTTCCACAAAAAAAGGCAGTTTGTTCCACATATGTTATATATATTTTCTGAATGTGAAAATGTTATCAGAGTACAGAGTAGCGATCAGAACATGGATGAAAGTATTTTCAGAACTATTTATGCGGGTATCAATGTTAAGACGAACGGGAGGTACGGGCAAAGGTGCGGCATTTGAATTTTTTGGCAATTTTTTGGTCAAATTCCTGACCCTTGGGACTGGAAAATACTTAGTACCGGTAGTTCAAATTTGACAAAATGTCCACACCTGGGGATAACAAAAACGTGTTATGACTTGTAGTAAAAGTAATGAAGTAACTATTTGAAATGTACGTTTTTAACTCCTGTTATTGAGGGTAGATTAAAGACGATCAAATTATTGTTCGTGCAGCACACTTTTTCTTCTAATTAGCAAAAAACAAATTTGCACGTGCAGCAAGCTTTTTTGTCTTTCCCTTGCCATTGTTTTGCACGACTACAACGCTGTTTTGTACGTCGACTGAAACGTCAAACTTCCTAGTTACACATTATTTTTTTTGGAGGAATTGTTGTATGTGCTTACCCAATATTTTGTTTCCTGTGTTCATGTTCGCTTTTATTTTTCACTGCCGCTCATTTTCACCTTGCTGGCCACTCCTTGCTGGCCACTAGCATTTCTCATTTTCTCACCGCCACTTTGAATTTCCATGTTTTTCTTCCTATGAAATTTGTCTCCTTTGTTTTTAATAACTCGCTCTATCTCTTTCTCTGTTATCCACTTTGGTGCAAACATAATAAATAACACCGAAAAAGACACGACTTGGTTGTTGATTTTTCTTTCTAAGAGTCCGGGCGGCCATGTGATTTCCTTCCGAATAAAACCTTGAGTTGCATTTGGGTTGCCATACCTGTTGATTGAGTTATTTTACATTGGTATGCCTGTGGTGCGGACGGACGGTCGGTGTACGGCCACATGATTACCACATTTCCTTAGCTATGGGGCTCCACCCACACATGACACTTTGCGTGGAGCTCCGCTATTATCACTGCAAACATGACATAATTATCATGATCAGTTATCTTCAGCACGCGTGTAATGAACATCGCAGTGCTCGATATGGATAGTTTCCAAATATGTTTTGGTTCTGCAGCTTCTGCTTTTAAGAATATTGAGTTGGCTTATATTCACTGTGCTTTAAAGGAGAATTTCAGCATTACTTTGAAGGGTTTTACATGTGATTCACTGATCTGTCGAGAACTACTTGTGCGCTCGGTTGCTACTAAACACAAAGTATAAGACTCGTCGGCAACTGATAAGGTTCACTTGGAGAACCAAAACCATGAATGATCTAAAAAGTGGCTCCAACAAAACAGCCACTACGCTGAAGCTAATTACCAAAGCAGGATTTATTACAGCTGCGTGTCCATTCAAAAAATTGTCAAAAGTGCAATTTCAAAACAAAAAAGACCACATTGAATCAAGGTTAGCAATGGGCCTTAAGTTTGATTTGAATTATTATTTGTTTCAGACATTTGCTCATCCCCACTTAGCATCAGTGCTATAAATATAACTACTTAGGGTAAACAAAAATAAATAAAAAGAAGTGGCCATGGGGTGGTAGGCGGGAGGAAGGTTGGGGAGGAGGACATAGTACACCTCATGTACAGTCAAACCCTGCTTTACAAACTTGTGCTTAATACAGACGCTTAATACAGACAGCCCATTGATACGGATAGTCCTTTAATACAGCTGACACTTTCTATTAATTGCCCCCTCAGTGTCTGTTTTAACAGGGTTTGCAGGGCTCAAAAAAAAAATTTGGATGGTGGCCAGACACGATGCCTGACCAAAGAAATTTTTGCTCGGTCAAGTCTCGTTTTCTGACTGGACAAAACAATGGGAAAAAAGTGAGCTAACCCTTGTGTAATTTTCTATTAATGAACATGATTGTATTTTTACAAAGAGGCAAAATCTAAGATTTACAGGTGAGTGTTTGGATGTTTGTTCAAGAAGTCTGTCTATGTGACTGGTCAACATGCAAGTGAGCATTTACCTGGTCAAGGCACCATTCTGAGTAGTTATAATAGGATGCCTTGTTCCTCTCTTTCCAAGTACTTTTCCCTGTCATTTTCCCGATTAACCCTGTCATCAACCCCCAAATTTCAATAACAGACTTAATCAGAGAATTTTTCCGTACTCTTTCAAAATTTTTCAAAAATTTAAAATCCAATTATCCCCTGTCATTCCACCGATTATTTCTCTCATCAACTCCCCCCAAAAATGACGGAAATTAAACACTAATTTTTCCGTACTATTTTTTACAATTTTCCAACTTCTGTTATTCTCTGTCATTTTTTTGTACTTTTGTGTCATTATGACGGTGGGGGAAATTTGACAACTTTAATGCTCGCCCTGCGGGCTCGTGGAAAATGACAGGGAAAAGTACTTGGAAAGTCAGGAACAGGCATCCTATTATAACTACTCTGGAGAGAGAGTGAGTGAAAGTTTGATTTAAAAGTAATATAAATATAAATTAAAAGATGGCAATAGATTGTTATGAAGTTGATCCTTTTAGCTTTTCTGATCAGTTTAAGTCAACATTAAAAATTATAAACCCATTTCAAAGGATTCATAAAGAAATTAATGAGTTATTTTTAGAATTAAGAGCAGTAGATGAAATTGATCGTAAAGATTTTGAAAATAAATTATTTAATCGTGAAAAATTTGAAAAATTGGTAAAAGATTATTATGATTATAAAATACAATATAAAAAATATGGTTTAACCTTTTATATTATGGATGAAATAGAAAATAACCAAAGTGATAATGAATTTTTTTTTGGAAATAAAAAACAAATAATTATTAATGATGTATTTAGTAATAACTTAAGGGATTTTTTAGACTTTTATTCATTTAATGTTTTAAGACATAAATTATCTGATTATGATTTAGTTACTCTTGAACAACAAAAAATGATACCAAATTTCCAACTTGGTAAAAAAGCCATTAAATACATTGATCCAGAAAGATTATTTAAAATAAAGAGAACAAAAGAAACTTTACTTTCATTAAGAGAAATAATTAACCTTAATAGAATAAAGGAAATACCATACTTATTTAAATATGAAAATTTTAAAAGTAATGATGAAGAATATGATTTTTATAAAGATTTAAAACAATCAATTGAAGATTCACCAGAAATTAGTTATAATAAAAAAGATTTTATAAAAATGTTAAATATAATGTATGAAGATCATTATTTTGATGATTTTACAACTATTTATTATGAATATCAAGAGTGTTATGATTATTATAAAAAAGATTATAAAGAAAAATACTTAGAAGAATTTCTTGAAAGACGAGAAGATTTTAAAGATTATGGTCCTTATGTTAATTATTATAATATGATTGAAAAAGATTATTTATCATTAAAAGATTATAAAGTGAGATCAAGATTTGATTATATAGAAACAAAAAATGTTGTATATGGACTTGAAGATTGGAGAGATATAAATAGCTATAGGAAAATTATTATATTTGACCCAATAAATAATAATTATATTGTACCAATAGATAAACAAATAGATAAATTGTATTGTATTAGAAAGATTTAAAAATAATTTAAAGAAATAATTTTCATTATATAATAAAAATGCAGTTGTCAAGTTATGATCGTCTCACACCAGAAAATATTATTTTTAATGAAGCAAAAGAATTCAAAGTAAAAGATAGCAAAATCAAATACAAACGAATACCAATTGAAGTCAAGTACCCAAATGGAAAGAAAGGATCATTAGTAATTGCAACTCCACTTCTTTTCTCTTTTGGAGTAAGTGAAAAGAAAAACCAAGAAACAGGAAAGTTAGTTGGTTATAGTATTCCGGTTTGTCTCTGGGGAAAAGATAGTGAACCAAATGAAAAGGAAAAAGCATTTTTTGATACATTAAATAATCTTAGGGAAATATGTTGCCGTCATCTTGAAAAAGAATACGGGCCTGACATGGCATCAATCCTGTCTTCTCCATTCTATTATAAACAGGTAGAATATACTGATAAAAAAGGTAAAAAGAAAACACGAGATGATGAGTCATCTGCACCAGTTCTTTATGCAAAACTTATTTACTCTGAGAAGTCAAAGAAAATACTTTCTCTATTTAATACCAAGGCAAAAAAAGCTTTGAATCCTTTAAAATATGTTGATCAGTATTGCAATGTCAAAATGGCATTGATAGTTGAAGGAATATTCATAAGCAAGACTGTCACATCTTTACAAATAAAAGTTCATGAGTGTTATGTTAAACCATTAAAACCAAGAGAATCTTTACTAACAATAAAAGAGGAAGAAGGAGATAGTGATAGTGATAGTGATACTGAGACTGTTGAGAATGTTAATATCTCAGATTTAGATATTTCTGATAAGGAGGAAGAAACTGATTAATTGGATTTTTAATACAAATTTTGTATTAAAAATTAACTAATTCCTTAAAACTAACCCATGAGTTAAACTTATCAGGGTATCCACTCCATTTTACTAATGCTATTTTTTTCTTGTTATCTCGTCTGATAACCTTTTCTATTCTAAAAGTCTGCTGTTTTGCTTTCTGTAATTCTTGTTCATAAAAAGATCCCCTGATCGATTCTCCCATCAAGTCAACAATAGAATATGTAACAGGTTTTGTTGGAATAATTTTATTAATCACAAATATCTCCTCTGTCCAGTTTGGTGTGTAACCTTTATCAAATACCTTTCTCTTATACTTTGAAATTCTAACATGGTCTCCAATCTTAAACTTTGGTTTGTCAGGTTTCAAGTAAATAGAATCACCATACAAATAAAACCAAACTTTTTTCTCATTCTTCTTTTTACTCGCTTCAACGGGAGACATTTTAATACTAGAATGTCGTGTATTATTATAATTATTAACCAGCTTATCTATCTTATCCGCGTAAACAGTGTTGTTATTCACAGTAAACATCTTCCACATTCTGTTTTTCATTGTTTTATTCCATCTTTCAACAACACTAGATTTCTCTTCATTTTCAGTGTGATATAGTTTAATTCCTTTGCTTTTCAGAAAATCTTTGAAATGTTTACTGATAAACTCAGAACCTTTATCAGTCCACAACATCTTTGGTTTACGACCACTTAATATATCATCAAATGCTTTACTAACAGTTTCAGTTTTCTTGTCTTTTAATCCTCTAATCCAACCATACTTACTAAACACATCAATAACCATCAGCAAATATTTAATCCCTTTGTTCCATTTACCAAACTTTTGCATTTCAACCAAATCAGCAGCCCAGATTTCATCAATGCCGTTTGAGATTACTAATCTTTTTGAAAAGTTTCTTGTGATTGGTTTGTGAAGTTCATCGGCTAATTGTTGAGACCAATCACTACTCAACGCCGACGCGCGTTTTTTTGAAGGCCAAGTCCAAGTTTTTGTTTTGTGTTAATCATTGTTCTAGCCAAAAAATGTCCCCATTGTCTCTGTTTCCAAGGAATAGAATCTAATGCTTTTATCATTTTCCTATCAGCTTCATTTTTACATTTAACTTGTTCGCTTGATGGTTTGTTACCACATACAGAGTAATCAACATCGTGTTGCATACTTACAGCATCTGTTCTTCCAGTTGGTTGTTCATAGATTTCCAATATCTCACCAGTCTGAGGATCATATTTTAATTGAGATTCCAGTGGATTACCGGGACCAGTATACTTATGTCCAGGAAGTGTAAATCCTTTTCGTGGGGCGACTTTTAAAATGGCTTTATGCATATCAAATCCACTTCCCATACTTGTCAGAGGATTGTTTTTCCAAAAGTGTTCATCAACAATAATCTGATATTGGCTTCTTAATATCTGATGCCATGTATCAGGATTAGATGAAATAATGTTATTCATATCTGCTAAAGCTTCTGGGTTTTTTTCGAAAAATGTTGACTTTTTCATTCTTCTATAAGGTTTTTCAAATTTAAAAAATAATTCGGGATTACTACCTTTGCGTATTATTCCCATTTTTGCTTCTTCATCTGCTGTTGGCCGTCTCCAGAATTTACCAGAAGTAATTCCATGATCCGATCCAAAAGCTGATTTCATGATATCACCAGATTTATATCGATCATAAACTGGTTTCAATGATGGAATCAATTCTTGAGTAGTTGACATTGCAATATCTGGTGCTTTTTTTACAACAGTCATTGGAGTAATACTTCCCCCATCCAGATCTGGTCTATTAGTTTTATATCTTTTCTTTGGTCTAATTTTGGTAGAAAGTTGATCTATTGCTGATCCAGCACTCTCCTGAATAAAAGGAGTCAATTTATTAATTCCGTAATTTATAGCCTTTTTTTGTAGTTTTTTATTTCTCATTGCTTCACTAGCTCCATACCGACCCATTTCAACTGCTTTTCGACCCATCCAAGGAAGAGCATGTTCAGTAAATGCTTCTGCAGCTGTTCCAACAACAGTGTCAAATAAATCTCCGCCCGCCTTCTCAGACGGGCTAATTAGTTTTTTGTCTTTCTCTTTTTAGTTTTTCTTTTTACCCCAGCTCCAGTTGCCCCCATTTTTATATATCTTACTTTTTTATTTCCACAAACCGCACATTTACAATAAAATTGTTTTCTTCCTCTTTTATCGGTTTGATAACCACTTGGCTCAGTGCAAGGAGTTACTCTTTTATCCACAATACAATATGATTCATTCATTTAGTATAATGTTTAGATAAAATGTCAGCTAGGGTTAATTTTGTAAAAAGTGAACTTGAGAAGATTTATAATAAATTAAATGAGAGTTATGAATATGTTAATATAATAAGATTGAATAATGATGATCGATTTATAAAAATATTTGAGTTGATTGTGGAGATATCTGAGAAATCAAATTATCTTAGACAAGTTGTAAGGGGAAGTTTACCGTATTTACCCGTGTATAATGCGCACTTTTTTCCCCTGAAATCGACCTTCAAATTTACGATGCGTATTATACACGGATTCCATTGTTTGGCCAAGAAAACAAAAGAAGACAAAAGCTTTGTAGTAATTGGTGTTTAATAAACTCAGTAAAGTAAACTACCAATGAACTGTTTCCAAGAAAACCATCAAAATACGTACCACGGGGAATGAAAAGAATCGAGTAACAGTTGTGTTGGCGGGCTGCGGCAATGGATTAAACTGAAACCGATGTTAATCTTCAAGAGGAAAACCATCCCTAAGATCAACAACAAGGATGGAGTCGTTGTTTGAGCCCAAGAGAAAGGATGGATGGATTCAGAGCAGATGAAAGTGTGGATCAAAAAAGTATGGCGTGCACGGATCGGTGGCCTGGGGAGAAGAAAGAGCTTGCTTGTTTACGACTCATTCGAAGCTCACGTGACAGATACTGTGAAAGCGTCCTTCAAACGCGAGAACACTGAACTAAACTTCCCTTCTCCAACCACTCGATGTATCTTTAAACAAACCCGTTTAAAGATGGAGTCCGAAAGCAGTGGATGGCTGACGGAATTCACGAATTTACTGTTCGTAGATTTCGCAAGCGTGGAATGCCATTCCATCAGAAATGATCGCTGCCTCTTTTCTGAAGTGTGGCATCACAAACAATTTGGATCAGAAGACGAACTGGTTTACAATTCAACCAAGAACACTCATGAACTTGATGATTCAAGCATCGAAAACCTATTTGAATCAGACCCTGAGTCAGAATTTGAAGGTTTCATTGTTTAGGAATGCGTTGTTTAAAGACACTGAACATTTTACTTGAATCGAACGCGGTAATGTTTATGAATTGCTGTTATGTTAATAATTCAAGTTATGAATAGGGACTTCACGTTACACGATTTGTAAAACGTTTGACTTTTATTGAATAGGCGTGTAAATAAGTGCTCGGTGCGTGCGATATTTGTAGTTTGTTGTAAACATGTCATTAATGAACTCCCAGCTCTTGTTAAATAAATGGAAAAATGGAAGTTTTAATTCTTGGTGGTTATCTTGAAATCTTTCTTTTTAGAATAAAGTGGTCAAAAATTAGGGTGCGTATTATACACGGGCGCGCATTATACACGGGTAAATACGGTAGTATAAACTTATAATAAATGGAGGCTAAATTCTTTTCTGAGATAGAAAAAAATATGGATCTTGAAACACTCAAAGATTTTGAGAAAGAAGTAAGGACAAAAATAATTCATGAGTTTGAGACTCTTAGAAATAAAAATGATGATCTTTCTAGAGTTTTAATGGCTGGTGAATGTGATATGTGGGAAAAAATAAGAAGAGGAGATTATTCTTGGTTGAAAATAAAGTCTGATAAAAAGAAGAAACTTTTTAGACTTATTGATATTTACTTAAAATTTGATTCCATAGTTGATACTGTTAAAGAATTGGAAGAAAAAGTTAATAAGGTTAAAAAGCTAAAGGATGCACCAGTAGATTCAGAATAAATATAAATTTTATATTTATTCTTAAGCGGCGTAGCCAAGGGAGGGGGTTTTGGGGGAACCGTAGGTTCACCCACCAAAGTAAGCTTTTATAAAATCGCTATTGTCATTATCAAAATGAGGATTATGTATTACATCAAGAATATTTTTTCCATTTTGTCTCTCAAATAAATAGTAAAGACACCAATAACCACAGAGAACAGTGTTTCGATTTTGTATTTCATCTATCGAATAAACAATATGTTTTCCAGAAGTATTAAAATACTTCAAAGCTAGACTTGGCATTATCAGACCAAATGGATCAAAATACTCGACAACTGAATCCAGGTTTCTATAACAAACCCAGTGTGTGCCAGGTCCTTTAATATCATCAAGATTGATTATTCCACATTCTTTTTTTATCTTATTTGGCAAACGGTCTCGACTATATATTCCTCTGAGATGTTTAATACCAAGTTTTTTCACCCATTCCATTAAGTCAAAGTTTGATAATGGTTTAACCACAAAATGCTTTTTTACATGTTTAAGGGAGGGTGATTTTAATTCGGCGTAGCCAAAGGGAGGGGGTTTTGGGGGAACCGTAGGTTCCCCCATTACAAAATGGAGCCTATTATGGGAATATCGTTGAATGGGCTGTTTTTTCCCAGTAGCAAACCTTTGCCTTTGGACTTTTTTTTTGCCCCCATTCCTATTGTATTTTCCCAAGTACCATTAAAGGGAGGTGGGTAATAACCTTCTCCTTGTGTGGGTGGAACATAAACACCTCTTGTGTTACTAGATGATCCCCTATCAACCTGTAAACCAGATCCAAACAACTTTGGAAGCAGTCTAAGTGCCATTGGAATTCCTATCGATGCAAGTGTTCCCAGAAATCCTCCTTCTATTTGGTTTTTATTTAGTTTGATAACAAGTCGACCTCCTGTTTTAAAAACTTTGTTAATATGATCTATTTGTGATTTGGTAAACTCATTAGCAAAGGGATGTAAGAATGGGAAAAATCTTTTTGGAATAGTAATACCTTTACCAAACAGTTTTTTTATTCCCAAGTCTCCAAGTGCAGTTGCAGCTCCAGTAGCAATTGCAGGAGCAACTTTTGAAACTCCCTTTACTGCATAAGGAAGAAGTTTAGCACCAATTCTTGCTAAACTTGTGAATAAGTTTCCTCCTTGTTTTACTGATCGTGTAATCTGTGTTTTACTTATTTTTATATCTGATCCTGTTCCATTTGCAAGTGATTTTTTTATTTTCTCAATCTGTCTTTGGGTTAACATTAACTCATCTGATCCTCGAAGATGAGAATGTTTTAATCGAAGTGTTAGTGGTGATTTATTTTGTATAGCTCTTAATAGTTTTGACTTTTGTCCATCTGAAAGTTTTACCCCATATTCGATATAAGTTGTCATTTTATATATTAAGTTATATTAAATTTTTTTTCTTATGCTCTAAGAATTAGTTTTCCACTTTGCTGTTCTATTTCTGCTTCTCTCTCATGCAGTACAAGAGCGTAAATATTATAATTTGCAGCAGTCGCACCTGACAGCTCATAATGAAAAGCAAGTTTTGTGACTCCATCTTTTATGTCTAATTTCTGTTTAGTCAAATCAAAATAAACAAATGGGAAAATATTCTCAAAATTTTGTCTATTAAGAAGTGTTCCACCTTGAAAATCATTGTTGGCAAAAACATAAGACATTACATCTCTAAAAACTCTTGAAGGATCTTCTGAAGGTTTGTAGTGAATATCAGGGTATTCATTTCCATTTCCAACTTCAAGATAACATCTATTGAGAGTTCACGGATCTGTGGAAACGCTGAAAGTATTGTATAAAAATGGATTTGCTGTCTGTGATTCAATATTTGGAGAATTGATAATAAAAACAAATACATGTCTTGGTTTTGAAATTCCGTTTGTAATTCTAAACTTACCAACAGCTTGGTTTCCAGCCAGGCTAGTTTCAACAGCTTCATTGAGATAAGTCCATTTGTATGGTTTGAGATACTCACTCATATAAATCTTACTTCCTTCTGAATTGAATATTAATCGAGGCACAAATAGTTGAAGGCGCGATATGACTACTCGGCAACGATTTCCTCCATTCCTCCATATAAGATTATCATCTTTTTCAATCTCAAAGTTTATTTCGATTTTAGTGTTTGGAAGTAATTTATCTTCAAGTGCTTCAAAGAATGAATATCTATTAAGAGGAATTTCACATCGTACTGTGCTTGAAGTTCCAAGCAGAGCTTTTCGTTTTGCAAATCCTGCATTAAATGATGTAGGAGTGTTATCTATCATAAGACCAGCTTGATCTGCATCATTAGCTTCATTTCGTCGATGAGAAACATTTCTTCTAGTAAATCTATTTTTATTAGCACTTGTGGATGTATCAAGAAAATAAAATTCATTTGTTGCCACACTATCAGCATATGATTTGTTATACTCAAGCAAATTTTTTATATTTACACTATGATTGGCGTAATTACACTGATAAAGTTCCTTTCCATTCGCCAGCACAGATAATCTTGAAATAAAAGAATTAGCGCCATTTACTATTCCCATTTGGTCAGCTTCGTAAGCAGTAATTTGCGCTCTATTACCAGCAAGAATACTATCATCATTTACATTAGCGCCAATAACAAAATCAGTTCCATCACGTTGCTCAACTTTAAAATCCAGTGCTATTCTAGCATTATACCAATCAAATGGAGTGACTTCACCTGAATTGTCAGCAATAAATTTAAGATTATTTCTAACTTGGTCGGTGTTGTTTGCTGGGGCAATATTAATAGGTTGTTCGAGGTCAAAAACAACATCTTCATATCTTTCAAGATATTTTGGGTTTCTAAAAGACTTCATTTTATTTAGTATTAGATTATATTATTTTTTTCCACCATTCATAATTTGAAGTACTCTATTATTGATTTCTTGTTGTGACATTGGAGCTTGCCGCTTATTTGTTTTACGTGATGGTGTATTTTCTCCAGAAAGCATTTTTACTATTTTGTCCCCTGCTTTTTTGGTTGTACTGGCAGGGGTTGGTTTGGGAGGTGGTGCTGCAAATGTTACCTTTTTTTTGGTTGGTTTTTTACTTAAAAAAGATTTTACTGTATCCATTATTCCTTCCCCATATATATGTTTTCGTGTATATTTACCTGTATCAGGATCATATTTTTTTTTAAACTCTGATTGTCGCATTATTTTATTTATATATTTACATTATCTTCAGTATGACGAAGAAGCAATGTCATAAACCAATCAATACCATTGAGATCAATAGGTTTCCCGAGAGAATCATTTACTGTTATTCTCATTTCAGAAATAGTATTAGAACTTACAGGACAGTAAAGTGTCCTCCTTGGTTCGAAAGTAAATGGATATGATCTTGTAAGATTATCCGTTGGAATAACAGCAATTGTGTTTGTATTTACACCATTCACAACAGAGTCTTTTATAGCAGTTGTGTTTATGTTAAGGGAGTCAATCGATTTTGTAATATTTGGGAGTCGTGTTCCATACTGCATTTTAGTCACCAGTTTCTTTTCAAATCCGATGAGTTCTCCAAAATCTGTTCCTCTCAGATCAAGTTGATAATTTCCCTCAAGTGTTACCAGTACTCGATAGGTAGAGAGAATGAAAGTCAGATTTATTGAGTAATTCTTTACACCTTTGGAGTCTGTTGTGTGATGAGATTTTTGTTCCATGTATTGATGAATGTAATCATTTATATCAGAATAAGAATACATTCCATCTGAAAAGGTGATAGTATTCCAAGTTGTTCCATCATGAGTATATTTGATTTTATTGTTTCCATAACTACTTCTGATGTTGTACCAAGAGTAAGTCATCGATAACCTATCCAAGGCGAGAAAATGCTTAAATTGTGGGTCAAGTTTCAAAGGAGGATTAAATTTAACCAAGAAATCATGGGGTTTGTTTACTCCTATTTTTTCTCTTTTAACAGAGGAAATATGAATAGCACTTTCATTCATTTATCTTATAATTATATTAATGAGGCGAAGCCAAGGGAGGGGGTTTTAGATATTTTTTCTAAGAAGTGTATTAAGTTGGTTATTAGTAATAATCCCGAGATCTCTTAGTCGATGAGCTATTTGAATGAATTCAGGTAACACACCATTGTTTCCTGCAGCAAGTGATCCATTGAGTAACTCAAATCTATGAAGTAGTTCTTGGGGGGAGGAGTAAAAGTTAATACCCCGTCCTCGTTGGCCTCGTCCTTCCCCTACTTTTAGATCAATTGATTTTAAATACAAATTAAGGATATTTTTATATTTACTTAATATTTTATGTTGTTGTATATAACCAGTAAGTTCTAATTTTTCAGCTTCTGTTTTATTTTTTGTTCTTTTCAAAGCTCCAATTAAATTACCTGTTACAGTTTTATCATTATTTACTTGTTCATAAATTTCTTCTAGTGTTCTAGGATTAACATCAACAAAATTATTTGGCCTTGGATAATTAAAATTTCTTAAATAATCTAACTCATTTTTTTCAAAATTTTTTTCAAGGTTGTAAGTTATAGGAGTTTTTTTTGTTTGATTAGTACCTGATTGTTCTTGATTATCTTCTTCTATTTGTGGTAATTCTTTCATATCAGCCAAACGTTCAAACTGACTAAAACCTTGAGTAATAGCTTTCTGATTTTCTTTGAGACCTTCTGTAAGAGCCAACTGATTTCGCAACATTTCCTGGTTTTGAGTGAAGATATTTTGTGTTTTTGGGTCCTCAGGTTTTTCAAACTGAGAAATCAGAGGTTTAAATGTCTCACTAAATCCTTCTCTCTTATTCTGTTTATCCCAAATAGTTTCTTTTATTCGTTGTCGAACCTGTTTAATAAGTTCACCAGCTTCAATCTTATTTTTAGAATATTTTTTTATTTCTTCAATATCCATTTATATAATAATTATATAATGGGGGAACCTACGGTTCCCCCTCCCTTGGCTACGCCACATTAGTATATTTAATATATAAAATGGAGATACCAAATTATGATAGCATTGATAACACTGATAAAAATTTCAAACAGCTGTATCCTTTTATGCCATCAGATACATTTCGAATGTTAATTTGTGGAAATAGTGGAAGTGGTAAAACTAATTTGCTGTATCATATGTTAATGAAACCATTGTTGTACTATGATGACATTTATCTTTATGCCCGAAATTTGGAGCAGGATAAGTACAAGAGATTGATCCAAAAAATGAGGGAATTGTCACATAAACTCGGTTATGAAATACTTAATGTGAGTAATGATGAAATAACTCCAGTAACAGAAATGGATTATGCAGACAATCAAAAACTTGTGATATTTGATGATTATGTCTGTAATAAAAATCAGAGACAAATAATAGATTATTTCATTCAAAGTCGGCATAAGAATTGCTCAGTGATTTATCTGAGTCAATCATTTTACAAAACACCAAAAGATATCCGACTTAATTGTTCTCATTACTGTTTATACGAATTTCCATCATCCAGGGAAGCCAACAGAATATCATCTGAATTGGGAGTTGATAAAGTTATATATAAAGAAGCAACTAAAAAACCATTTTCATTTCTTTATGTCAATAAACCAAAGAAAACCATATCAAAAAACTTTACTAGTTTATATAAACAATAATTAAAGATGGGAATATTTAATGAACATTCTTCTAATCATTATCAATTTGCCAAGGGAATTCAAGGAGCTCCAGGTGTAGGTTTTAATCTCACTGCAGATGGAAATTATGATATGGTGGGGAAAAAACTAACAAATGTTGGTGCGCCAACATCAGACACTGATTCAGCAACCAAGAAATATGTTGATACCCATTCTGGTGGTGGAAAAACATCATTATTGGCAGTAGATTCAAATATTGATATGAAAAGTCAATTCAGTATCACAAAACTCAAAACACCAACAGACAATGATGATGCTGCAAATAAGAAATATGTTGACGACTCCAAAGTTGATGGCAGTGTCTTTTTAAAACTTGATGGAACAAGATCAATGACTGGAAATCTCAACATGAACAACAATCGAATAATCAATATTCCAGCTCCAAATGCAAATAACCAACCAACACCATTGGCTTATACTGATTTAGCATACCTCAAAGTTGATGGATCAAATTCAATGACAAATAATTTGAACATGAACAATAAAAGAATAATTAACGTAATTACAACAAATAACTCAGATGCTGTAACCAAAAAGTATGTGGATGATAGCATATCTAAGCAAGATTTCACTTCTTTTTTTAAAAAAGATGGAAGTAACCAAATGACTTCAGATCTTAATGTTGGTGGACATAAAATAATTAATCTTGAAGATCCCGCTTCAGAGACTGATGCAGCAAACAAAAAGTATGTTGATGACCATTTACACCAAACTCAAGTTCAACCAAGTCATTACAAAAATGAGTTTGCTTTTTTGATGTCAAGTCCAACTCAATGGACAGATGAAATAGATAATAGAACTAGTTTTATTCCAAAAAAGATAGCAGACTTATCAATCAAAAAAGGAAACTTTCACGACTATAATCATAAAGTTCTTTATACAACTATATTGAAGAATTTTCAAGGTGGTTATAAGTATAAGATGGGACTTAATTTTTACAGATTAACTGGAGGTGCTGACTATACCCTTTGTTTAGAAATACTTAACACTGATTATCAACTATGGCATAAAACCCAGATAAGTGTTGACGACAATACATCACAAGGCCTCAAACTAGGAAATGTTAGTGTAAAAAAACTTCAACATAGTTTCATCGATTCAAAAAGTCAAACACAATTTATGTATTACCATAGAGTCATAATTAATTTTAAAAAGTTGACAACTGGTAATAGGTTCTTTATTCACATTTTGGTTAATATTCCAAATAATGGAAATGATCTGTCTGTGTATCCAATGCAGTTTTCTGGAGTGTTTATGATTGCTTATGGAATCATGAGCAAAGTTAGCAATATCAACCCAGATAAAGTTTATGACTATCACACAGCATTTGATGTCAAACCAACACAAGTAAAGTACAATGTCGACATTAATGCGAATAATAAAAGAATATTGAACATTGCTCTAGATAAAAATCAGAATACTAGTGCTGCAACAGTTGGAATGGTAAAAGAGTTAATTCCTTTTACTACAAACCATGTTTACAGGCAATATTTTGAAGAATTTTATGATTTTACTGATGCAGATATTTATGGATTAAGTAAGACATCATCTGGTGTAGTTATTAATTCTCTTTATCCAAATATTACCCTTCCTAATAAACACTTGGCCGATATCAGAAAAGAAGGATTAAATATTAATAATTACACAGTTACTTTTACTCCATCTGTTAATTTTAAAAATTATACCTTATGTATTGTTTTTTATTTTTGGACTAATAAAAATTTTGCTTTAGCTAAAAATAATTCACAAGATAATCATAATTTATTAAGTTTAACCTTTAGTAAAGCTTCTGGTTATTTAACTTTAATTTCCAATAATCTTAGAAGTCATTTCTCTTTACCAAGTGGTTTTAATGGAAAAAAAGTTGTTTTATGGTTGACGCAGAGTGTTGATTCAATTGTTTTAAAATTTAAATTAAGTAACTTCAGCTCAACATTAACGCTAGATAACGCTTATTATACCACTAATCAATATTTTGACTTTACAACTGATGAAGGAGTTTTGAATAAATTAATGTTTTCTCCAAATTTTTATGACTTTGACTCTAAGCAATTTCACAAAGTAATGATTCAAGAAAAGATAAATGGTAGTTATATATTATAGTGGAACACGGTTCCCCTTTTACCCCTCCCTTGGCTACGCCGCATATAATATATTATAAAGAATAAATGAAGGACATGTTTGAATTTAATCACATTGATAACAAACTATTAGAAACAGATGTCACAACTCTCAAAGATTTTTATAAACATCACAAGAAATATTGGTGTTTTAAGAAATCTTACAAACTATTTAAAATTCTTGATGAAACACTTACTCTGTCTGGAGGAGGATTAGTTGTAGTAGGAACTATTGTTGGAGGAATAACATTGAATCCAATAATTCTGGGTGTAATAAATGGAGCTGGAGTGATTGTGAGTTCTGTTTCAAAAATGAAGAATTACAAGAAAAAGATTGAAATGTCACAAATTGCGTTTACAACATATGAGAAAGTATTGGTTGAACTGCGATCAGCTTTGAGAGGTGATGAGTTTAACAAACAAGAGTTTATTGATAGAATGAAATTGATAGATGAAATGATAATTGATCGGTCTCCTATTGCAGATAGATTTTCAAAGAAATATAATAAAAAGTTTACATAGTAAAAGATTACTACAAAATTTAGATTATAGATAAGTTAAATTAAATTTAAAAAATAAATTTGAATAATATAATATTGTAGTATTCTTTTTCATACAATGGCAAAATATTATCACCCTTCATATTCAAGATTCTACACAACTAATAATGGTGGTATTTATAATTCTAAAACAGGAAAAGAATTAATAGGAACATTAACTAAAAATGGTTATATTAGAATCTCTATCAGACCAAGAGGAGAAAACCCAATTAGCTTACCAGCTCATGAGTTTATATGGGAAGCATATAACAATGAAGAAACAACTAAATATTTTAAAATAATTCATATTGATGGAGACAAACAAAACAATGAACCAGATAATTTGAAACAAGTTATTAATAATTCCTCTAATCCAGAAGGAAAGGAAAGAAAAATAATAGCAACTAATCTTACAACTGGTGAAGATAAAGTATATAAATCAATATATTTTACTTCTAAATCACTCCAGATTAACACTGGGTCTATTAAACTAATAGCAGAAGGAAAGAGAAAAACAGCAACATCAAAATTAAATAATATCCAATACACATTTAAATATTTTGATCCAAATGATTTAAATATAGTAAAAGTTATTAAAGATTTAATAAATAAAAATATAGAAAAAGGTTATTACAAAAATATAAAATAAATAAAACTTTTTTATATTTTAAAAAAAGATTTCTTCATTAATTATTTGTAGTAATAATTTTCATCTTCTATCTACTCTTAAGATAGAAGATGATAAAATCAATTGTAGCTTTTGTGAATTTTTACTTTCCTTCAAATAAATCAAAATATTACCCTGATAACTTTATCAAAGCTTGTCTTGTTTACCAGTATTTATACATAAAGTATTTCACACAAAGATTAGATTTGGACCAAATTATTTATAGATTGTCAGACTCGAGATTTGATTGCAGATCAAACTCATCAATACTATCCAATCATTTAATATTTAATCTTGCTTTTCGAGAATTTTGGAAACATTACCAACTTGACCGAGGTTGTGTTTATACTTTCAATTCTCCGTTAAAATCTGAAGTACTTGGTTATTTGACTGGTATTATTTACTGGTGTTTTCACAGAGGAGTGGGGAACCTATGGTTCCCCCAAAACCCCCTCCCTCGCTACACCGCATTATTTGAGTGATTTATAACTATGCCACCACTTTTCATAATTCACCAAAGTTTGGTCTCCAATATTCAGATAAATTAGTTTGTACTTTTTATTTCCCATTTCTTCCAATATTTTTTTTATTAAATATCCAATACTTATCATTCTCTTTCGATTAAATTGTTTGTTTAATTTTTCCATGACATTGTTATCTATTTCCATTAGTTTATTATACAAATCATACTTTTCAGATTCAGACAGCTGAATCATTTTACTTATTTGATCAACCTTTTTCTCATAATGATACTTTCTCTGATAAATACTCTTCTTTCGAAAAACTAATCGATCATAATCTATTTTATCAAAATAACCCAAAACATGACCATTTTGACAACCACAATTTTCACAAACTTTAAATCCCCTGTCAATAGTAAAACAATCATCTCTTTGGCAATTCCAGCATTTAGCTTTTTTGCTCGGTTCACAAGGTGTTGTTAGTGTTTTTTTAGTATATTTGTCTAGTATGCCCAAGTATCTTTTTATTTCTTCTTCTGAATAAGACATTTATTATTTAAATTTTTTTATCTTAAGGCCTTTGTATTTACTTTATCCTTTGTCAAAATCCTCTTGTCATCTTCATTACTCAAAGCTATCTTGTTGACTTCCTTTGAATATATTTCATGATTTTCGCTTTTTATGATTTTCATCGATCTCATTTGTTTTTCACCAGAAAATAAACATTCAACATAATCCTCAAAATCCATCCCCTTTTTCACAACATTCTTCTTTATTCCTTTACATTTCTTGGTTGTAGAACTATCTTCAACTTTGAAACTATAAAGCTTTGGGCGAAGACCAACAAAATGCGTAATCTGACGGCCAGCTACTTCATCTTTAAACATTCCAATTACTTTTTTATTAACACCTGTGAGTATTCCAGATTTATGATCTGGTGGATAATCTGATGTATCAAACTTGGTCCTGACATCTTCTGATATATCTTTGTAAAAATCATCCGTGGTAATTTCATACATTAAGGAATCGGTATCAGTAAATAACAACTTGGCTCGGTTATACCCGTATTTCTTTTGGATGTAATTATAATGAAAATTAAACATCAGGGTTTTTGACAGATCAAGTATTGCTTGACCAACATAAACTGGTTTGTTAAAATACACCTCAGTCTTCTTCATGTGAATAGCAATAAGATTTCGATCAAATATAGTTACTCTGCCAAAATTAGGTCGACAAGATAATTTTACAGCTTTGGCACGATTGTCAACAAGGAATATATTTTGTCTTTTTCTTATGTTTTCAATGGTTTTCCCAAATACTGAATTATTCATCAGTTTAAAAAAGTCTTTTTCAAAACTGTTGGCTGCTGTTTTTCTGAGTTCAGTATTCTTTTTGATATAAAGCTCCATCCAAGGACTCTGATTAAAAGATATCCCTCGGTGAACTGCAGTTATGACAAGTCCCATCTCAAGACATTGTCTCAGATTCCGATAATGTATTACATAGTTTTTATGTGGTTTGAAATGACTGATAAGTTTCTCAACACCATTAACTGCCATCTTCTCTGGAGCAAGAGGATAATCATTATGTGATCTCCACAATTCTTTTGGATATTCCAAATCTACTTCAAATATATAACCTTTTTTCTTGATTGGGTTTGCCATACTATCATTTGCTTTCTCAAGAATATCCATTACTCTTTCTTTTGTAAGGTTTTTCATCCATTTAAACCCATCCGTGGGAAGTGATTGTGACATTGCCCATCCATAAAGATTATTAGCATCGAGGTATTGAATGAATTTTGAAGGTTGTTCAGGGTTGAATTCTTTCATGTATTTGTTATTAGCTTCTGAATATCTCTTTGATATATGAGTTATTCCACCTCTTATTCCCTTCTCAAACATCATTAACATGTCATAATCATGTAACAATTCAAGCTCTTGACCCGTTTCCTTGAGACAAGCATCCCAAGCCAGACCAGGAGATGTGTAGTAATGAGCTGGATCCAAATTGTAATGTTTCAAACAAGTTGCCCGAAAGTTTTCAAATACATCTGCAAGCAGCAAGACATCTGATTTAAGATAAAGATCATGGTAATCTCTGATTGTTTGGCATTTGAATGTATTCCAAACATTGTGAGCGTGTTGATAATCTTCATCTGTTATATGTTCATCATTCAATTTTGAATAGAATTGATCCTTGGGTGGAAGTTGTGTTTCAGACAATTTTTCTATTGAGGAAACATAGTCATAGGGATAAACACCCTTTCCAGTAAGGAGGTCTACATGTACTTTCATTATTTCTTTTGTGTTATGAAAATCATCTGGTTGCAAGTTTCCAACAAGATTCGCAAGACTGGTTTGAAGAAACTTAAATGAATCAATAAATCTTATTTCAAAATTCAAAGAAACCATCTCTCCAGTACGCTTGGATTTGTATTCATCAACTTTTATCTTTTTGGAAAATGAAATGTACTTTTCCTCGGTTGATGGAATACAATTTAACTCACCTTTCAAACCAGAAAGTTGTTTTATAAACAAATGTGCATCATAGCCTTGAAGATTGTGAAACACTACTGGGAGTATCAATGGTTTTCGACATTGGAGATTACAAATGTTATGAGCAGCTCCACGATATTGACCAGTGAAATGACAATGATCACGAACTTTATCAGATTGAAATTCTTTTGAGCAGATATGACAAGTTTCAGCTTTATCAAAAGATTCCTGTTCTTCTTTTGTTAATTTAAGTGTTTTTGGATGACAATAAAAATCTTTATATAATCTATTAGTTATGTCTGCAAGTTTAGAAACAAATATTTCAGCAATGTTATCAGTATCTTTCTTTTTTGTGTAAATGATGGGTGCAAAAATGTTGGGGACTATTCCTTTGATATAAAGGCAAAATCCTGATGGTTCATGTTTCTGGTAATTGAAGGTATATGAATCCTCTGGATTGGGACTGCAATTATCTATCGGTTTAGTAAAACATTCAAAATCAGCATAAACTACAAAAGGAATTGGAAGCTGTTTGTGGTGATTATTAAAACTTAATTTTGAGTTTCGAATTGGCATTTTCACACAAACTGATTCATTGTTTGAGCAATATTCAATATGTTTTTGGAATAATTCTTCTTTTGAGAAATGAGTAAAACACCTCTTGCAAATATATATTTTTCCATTTGTTCTTGATGTTATTTGAGATCGGAATAATCTAGAAAAATTTCTGATAAGTAAATAATGATATTTTCCATCTTCCCCATACAAAAACAAGTCGATTGTTTTTTGTGGATTTCTCTGTGCCATTCGGAGGGGGTAAAACTTGTTATTATCATTAACTGAAAACACATTTATTCCCGGAATATCTGGATTAAGCGACTCGAATTTTGAAATGTCTTTTACTCTGACTGGAAATTTTATTCCTTTTGTATTCAAGCTATTTTCTTTTTGTTTCAAATCTGTTAATAGTTCTGCATTTTTACCCTTTGGATGAAGGTATCTTAATACACACCACAAAAAACATTTATTATCTTTATTTTTAATATTTAATATCGCTTTCTTTTTCGTAATCCAATCTGGAAGTCGAATATAAGATGAACCTCTCATTGGATGATAATCAACAGTGTGAATCTCAAGATGAACTATTTCTTTAAAATACCATCCACTACCATTCTGTTGATAAATAGTAATCTTCTCAATGATGGCACGAATAACTTCAGTGAGTATTTCTTTTACATTAGTTGATTCAAGATTGATATATGTATCAGAATTAAAATATGCTTTATCCTGAACATAGGTAAATAACCTTGAATCACCTGGTTTACCATCTTTTATCATTTGCTCCATTAGGCAAACTAAAACAAATCTGAATTTAATATTTCGATGATTTCTGAGAAACTCTTTTAAATAAGCGGATTTGGATTTAAAAAACTCAAATGGTGTAACATCAGTTTGTCCCTTTACTATGTATTTATTTGCAAATCCTTCCAGAGATGATTTCTCTTTTTCTATTCCTTGGTCATATTCCCTGAGAGCTCTCTCAAGTGCTTTGCGAAGATAAGATGGAGTATCATCAGGTATTGTTTTATTCTTGATACAATCTTGAAAATACTCTTCAAATGTTTTTGATTTGGGTTTGGGTTTTGATTTTAGTTTGGGTTTAATTTTGTCTCTTAATTCTTGTATTTTTTTTATATCATTAATCAACTTCTGTTTATACTCCTCCTTGAGTTTTTGTTTATTATCTTTTTTTATCTTTTTTAATTCAGCAATAGAAAGGTTACTTAGATCAGTATCCATCTTTATTTATAATTATTTAATTCTTTAAATTTCAATTTTATTTTTCTGGCTAAGAATAGTAAAAGAGTCTTATATCAAACAATGATATAAGACTTAATCTTCATGAAAATCTACTCCAATATAACTCAAACTCAACTTAATTTCTACTATTCTTCTTTCAAAATTATTTCCAAATTCAAATTCCATACATCCATATTTTTTTATCAATTTTTTATATTCTTTATAACAATTATATATACCTTCAAATTTAACAAAAAAAGGAATTACATAATTTTCTTTATATAAATCATTAATTTGCCAATCATCAATATTCTTTATTTTTTTTATCAACTCTTCAACTTTTCCTAATATTTCATCAAAATATTTTTCATCATTTCTTACATTAGAATCTATTGTGTAGATTAATCTAAGATTTTCATCAATAGACTGTATAGTTTCAAATACAGGCTTAGAGTAAAATGTTATGCCATCAACTTCATATTTTTCATTGTGAGTATTTTTTGATGACTTGTAACCCATTTTTTTTATTACTATTCTAAATCCTTTAAGCCAAAATTCAATTTTATTTTTCTGTCTAAATATTCTATTTTCCCGACCAAAGCAGATTAACACTCCAAAAATTAGCCGATTCAGGATTTTCATAAGTTAACTCACCTTTCTTATTTTTTATCTTCTTCGCTCGCGATAAATATTTTTCTCTTCGCTCTTTATCCTTATGTATTAAAAAGTCTGGATATTGTGGCGAACCAAAATGCAAAATCTTTCCACCTGGTAGCGTGACTACGTATTTGTTATTCTTCCGCTTTGAATAATCAAGAGATTCAGCGCCAAGCTTTCTTGCCTTTTTGTTTAGTTTTTCAAAATCCTTTCCTTTGACAACATATTTATCATCATCGGATGATTCCTCTTTCTCAGGAACATAATCAGGATCTTCATCATGTTTGTAGCCATCATCTACTATAAAATCTCTATCCTCGGGGCTTTGATATTCCATTTTAGTAATTGTTTAGATTATTTTTGAAGGGAAATCCCCTGATTACTCATTCATTCTGATCTCATCAAAAAATAACCACAAGTTTACTTATTTCACGTGTAGAACAATAGATTGCATTCCAGAGTTCCCTAACAACCAGCAAATCTGAAAATAGATTTTGTGTTTACCTCCAGAGATCGAAATTGTTAGGGAAGTCTGATATGCATCGACGTCATAGAGTTAAATAATATAAACCTTAAATAAAATGATAATTGGTAGCCCCGAACTAGATGAATTTGTAGTTGAACCATGGATGGAACTCGAACCATTTGATACAAAACTAATAAAAGAAATACAACGTAATCATCCTTACAAAATTCTCTTGAGAATTCTTTACAAATACTATCCCAGCTACAGCTCTGGGAAAGGAAATGATGCCAACCCAGATTATGATGGTTATGAAGACGTCACCGATTTTTACTTCAGGATGCTGGATGACTATAATAGATATGGAATTGCTTTTGAACGCGATTATGAACTTTTTCCTGATAATAAACTAGGTGTATTTGAATATGAAGATTGGGGAAAACATAAATATCACTTAGTTAAAAAATGGGAAGATAAAAAAGTTTTACTATTTAATAAAGTAAAAACAATTGATCTAAGTAAACATGATAGTGGAGAAAAACCCATATCAGAGGAGGAAAAGAAAAAAAGAGATTTGATGAAAAAACAAACAAATAAAAAACTTCAAGTTGCAATGATGGATCCAGATGTTTATAATAATGATAAACTTTTTAAAAATGCAATCGAATATTCAGGAAGAAAACAACTTTTGATAGAAAAATTTAATCACCGTATGTCTTGGCATGGATTTGATGATTTTTTAAAAATAAATTTTGATTAATTATTACTCCTTGTTTTAAGTTATTTTTAACTTAAAACTTCAAAAATAGATAACATTCCAGAGTTCCCTAACAACCGACAAAACTATAAATAGATTTTGTGTTTACCTCCAACGCTTGAAATTGTTAGGGAAATATGGATTGTATTGACGTCATAATATAATATAAACCTTAAATAAAATGGTTTCACAGTTTTCAGATAAAAGAAAAGGGTTTCTTAATATATTTAATACTGAATGGGATATAACATATCAATTTTACAAAAATATAAAAGGTATGTTTAATTATTTTGATGAAAACAATGAAAAATCTTTAAAAATTGAAGTAGAAAAAGGAAAATATTATTCTTTTTTAAAATACTGTTTAACCTTAAAAATAACAAATGAAGAAGATTTTAATTCTCTTTTAAATTACATAATAATCTTAAAAATATTGCATATAATGAAATATAATTATAAAAATATAATTGAAAATGATCTTAATACCTTAAGATTTCTATGTAAAAAATTTAAATATTGCCCAAATATACCAGATATCAGTTATTTTTATCTTATTTTAAGAGATATAAATGACGAAAATTATGAAAAACTAGTTGAAGACAATATTATAGATAGAAAAGTAAAAGATGCTATTATGCCTTTTTTAAAAGAGTTAGAAAAAGCAGAGTATGATGATATTACTAAAATTAAATGGCCTAATTACTAACTATCTTAAAAATTATCTAATACTTACCAACTTCACTCTACTCTCTCCAGAGTAGTTATAATAGGATGCCTGTTCCTGACTTTTCAAGTACTTTTCCCTGTCATTTTCCGCGAGCCCGCAGGGCGAGCATTAAAGTTGTCAAATTTCCCCCACCGTCATAATGACACAAAAGTACAAAAAAATGACAGAGAATAACAGAAGTTGGAAAATTGTAAAAAATAGTACGGAAAAATTAGTGTTTAATTTCCGTCATTTTTGGGGGGAGTTGATGAGAGAAATAATCGGTGGAATGACAGGGGATAATTGGATTTTAAATTTTTGAAAAATTTTGAAAGAGTACGGAAAAATTCTCTGATTAAGTCTGTTATTGAAATTTGGGGGTTGATGACAGGGTTAATCGGGAAAATGACAGGGAAAAGTACTTCGAAAGAGAGGAACAAGGCATCCTATTATAACTACTATTCTGGCCAGACATTGTTCGTTGACCGGCCATTATTTTGAGCCCTGCAGGTTTTGCTGTATCTGCTTGTACCTTTCCAAGAAGTTTGAGTTAATTGAAGGGCAACAGTGCTAGTTGTCTTTCCAAATCATAACTTGATATACAAGAATTCCTTTGTTCTTCGGGAATGGTTCATGTGGCCCACAGGAGTGGGTAAAGTTCGCAAGGGTTTCAGTGGATGCCTATATATGGTCTTTAATAATTTTAATCCCTGTTTCAAGAAATCTTTAAATTCAAAATGATCAATTTGGAATATTTTGAGGTCCCATCTCTAGTTGGAGATGCAGTGATGGTGACCTCATGGTCCTTTGTGCTAAATAACACTCAAGGTGCATTATTTTATTTTGTAGTAATATCATAATTTTTGTGATAGATGGTCATTCCTTGAGGTTCACTCAAATGGCTCATATCCAGATATGACTCAGGCAGTGGCAGTGGGAATGGCTGAGGGATTTCTAACTGGAGAATTGATTTACAAATCTTATCAAAACACCCTGGCTGGTTACTGTGATTCTGAGCCAGAATTCTGCATGAAGCTTGGCACATTTCTTGCTGAAAATGACAAATGGATGACAACACAAATTGCTGGTAACCCTGATGACAAATATTGGTACCAGGTCAGTTAAAATGGATACTGCTTTATGATCAGGGTTAAAACATAAGGTGCAGCTAAATGGTTAAATATCATTAACCAGTACAAACTGTAAGTTTATTTACTGATGACTTAGAAAATCTGATGTAGCCCTAATTATTATTACACTATTATTGAGGTTGGGGCTACTTTGGCCAAGAAAAAAGAGAGATTTAGAGTCGTGCACAGCAAATGAAGGGCAAATTTCAGATTCAATTTTAATTTTATTATTATAAAATATTAATATTTGATAAAAATTGAGGCATGGTTTAACCAATTAAAGTCGCTATCGTCTCCATCCCTATATGCTAAAAATAAAGTTGCAGCATAATGAAAGTGAATTATACACTGTTATTAATAGGAAAAGCAAATAAACATATCTACGAGCATAGATTATTCAATTAAATGGAGACATTATTTCAAACACTGCAATGCCAACCTTCTGAATCAATTTTATGGATTGACTTTTATAGTGTCATAATCATTGACCCTCTGTACAGCAAGAAAACAAAAATGTTAGCCCTCAATCAATCAATACCTTATTTAAGAGTCAAACTAACATAGCAGGAACCATTAAATGGGGACACTATAAATGACATTAAAATAAGAAGCTAATTTGCAGCAATGTAAATTGAATAAATAAAACTATTCGCAAGTGTATCATTATTGACTAGAGACCAAAGTGTGAAATTTATAAGATTATTACATGTGTATAATTGCTCAAGTGAATTTTGAAAAAAAAAAACTATTCTCAAGTGTGTATGAGTGTTCATACTGAGTGTATTAGTGCATGAGTGTATTAAGTGTGTTCATAAGAACATACTTAATTAAGCCCTGAACTTTTCAGTGTTCAAAAATTTATTCATCAGTTATACGTATCATAACTTTAATATAAAATTTTACTTTATGTTGGCCTAATGTCAGGTTTAATTCATGTTATATTCAGGTGAAGCTTATTATTGCACAGTCAGAAGGCCTCAAAATGGGTTATGCAGCAAATGCAAGCCTTCCCTCTATTTTGGATTTGGCATTCCTGTAAGTTATGACATATGATGATTGCAAAGATGTTTGTATTATAGTTAAACTGACCCAGGAATTATATGTAGCCTGAAGTAAGAGAAAAAAGAAAAAGATTTTTCTAGAGAGAAGTCTAAAATATCTATAAATTTTATAGTAATGATTATTATTTATAACAAATGCAGTCAACTCTCGTCTCTTGGACACCCCACTAATGCGGACAGCAGCTAAATTCCAGGAAAAATCAAATTACAGGTGTTTGACTGAAATAAACTCCTGTTATTACGGACTCTTACTAATGAGGACACTAATTAACTTGAGCTCCCTGAAGTGTGTACTATAAAGGTTATAAAGGAGTTGACTGTAATTATTTTTATCAATGATTAATATTAATAAGTTATTATTAAATTGATAAGGTCACAAACTGAAATATATTTTACCACATAAAATGATAAATAGTGTATTTTTGAATGTTTTGTGTTGGGCACAATAAACATGTAAATATACTAAATAAATGCAGGCCACAATTTGCTGATTTCTCTTTTCTGTTTTCTTTGTTTTTAACAGATTAATGCAGGCGGATGGTGACTTACCAGTCTTGGAGCAGGTGTTAGGAAAAAAGAACATACATCATGTGATTGGTTCAGGCTCCTGTTCTGCACTAATCAAACTGTTGCCAGGCAACAAAGACCTGTTCATTTCTCAGGTTACCTGGAATTCATATTCAGGAATGCTGAGGGTGTTTAAGCTTTATGATATCCCAGTCAGTGTGAGTGGAGATAAAGGTAAGTCGCATCACCAAAAAGCTGGCCTTTTTACCAGAAACTACGCTCTCCTCCTTGTTGATTGCAAGTGGGCTTCAATGAGAATCATACATGTACAGTCAAAACTCTCCCACCATAATTTCAATGGACTCCTTTCTATTACGGACAATTCTGTTGGTCCCTTTGATTTCTTAATGTAAATGATGTTTATTACAAGAACAAACTACACCCTGTCCAATTACATTAGCTACAAGCACATGGCCATGGTTCGCCCTCTCTTTTCCCAGCAATCCTCATGGTATAGACATACTTACGTCATGCACCACTCACAAGCTTGCCACATTATCTTCCAGTTTTTTCTATCTAGTGTGAATTAATAGTTGTACACTAGCTGTACCTCTTGTCCTTAGTATAAAGGTTTGGCTGTTTAATATGTATTTTTAGTATTCCCTGCAATCATTTTTCCACTTCCCTGAGGAATTTGTTGTGCCCTCTTTTTAACATAGTTACTGATCTTAAAACTGCTGCCCTTTGTTAAAACACTAGTATATTTATATACCAGCTCTCTAGGAAGTAATAGTTAAATTATTGATAGTTTCCTGTGTCTCTGCATGAATTGAATGAATTTTTCTCACTTCTTGGGTTTCATGACAATTCTTTTGCAAAAATTTAAATTTATACTTCATGTTATGGACATTCTTAGTGATAGTAATAATAGTAACAACAATAATAATAATAATTATTATTTATTTATTTATTTATATTTTTTTAATCTCAAATTTTAGTCGATGCTGCGGCTGGTTACGGTTTGCCGCCCAGCCAAAGTTTTTATTTTTACTCTGGGCATCCAGACGTTTGTTCTGCCATAATAATAATAATAATAACAATGACAATAATTGTATAATAAATAAATATAATAATATTAATATTAAAAGTAATAGTCATGTAGTTAGATACATGCACGTTAGTTCTACTCTGTCTGAAACAAGACTATATATACTTCGATCTACAATGAAGTTAATTAAAACCTGATTCTGCTACAATATTAAGTTTTTTAATTGCTGGTTAATATTTTAGGAGACATCATTCCAGGAAGAAAGCAAAGTTTTTCCTCATACCCAGCCTTCATGACTAGTGGTGATGACTTCTACATGTTGAGTAGTGGCATGGTCAGTGGAACCAAAAATTGTTTTTTATGATTATGTGCTGTTAGAGCGACTTTCGTATGACCTTGAAAAATGGTTTCGGTAAGTGTTTGTTACTTGTTTTATCAGCCAATGGATGAAAAGATCAAAACACGGACTCTTCGTTTTCCCGCCAAAGAAATCCCTAATATGGCGAAGGCATTGTTCAATTGGCCAATAGTGTTGCAGTGACTGCAGTATGACATCAAAGCGAAGCATCGATTGATTTCTAGAAAGTTCTCGGGCAGGAAGTTTTTTCACCTGAGCCTGCGCTTAACAATCAAAAGCCACTCGCGTTTGTATCCGTTCGATAAACCAATCAAATCGCTCTATTTCCGTTAGTTTGTTGTTTCTGTTTTGTTCGTGCGTTTCATTTCAAGGTCATACGAAAATCGCTCTATTCTTTTTGCCAGGATGTACTCATGTTTGTTGTTGTACCCTCGTTGTCAGTCCAAAACAGTAGAGACAGCTTAAGGGGTTTGTGCCCCTCCCTCAGACCCCCTAATACTGTGGGCTCAAAGCAGACCCTTTGCTAAACAATGCATGAGAAGAAAACCCATACCAACGGTAGTAAGGGGCTTTGTCACGAGGATATGCACTGTTTTTGGCCAATTCTTTACTGAAGGCATTACATTAAGTGGCAGATCCAGACCTTCAGATAAGGGGGAGCCCCAATCTTCCTGCCCCTGAGATAAGGGGGGGCCTGGTCTAAAAAAACATTTTTTTCAGCCCGTTGGGCCTCAGGTTGGTCTAAAAATAAGGGGGGGGCGGCCCTGGGCCCCTTTGATCTGCCACTGACATGTACTTAGTGCCTTTACACACAATATGCCTCTGTAGAGTTAAGAACAAGATATCAAACAACTTTTATCAGAGAGCACTAACAATAATTAGTATAATTACATTGATGATTATCGAAAATAGAGCGCTGTGATTGGCTAGGAGCTTCGCTTTGTCCCGCAATAATCACCGTGCGGTGATTATAACATTGAAGGCTAGAAGTTTTCAAAATGGCAACCAGATTTTTTGATGTTTCAGAGACGGAAACTGATCAATACCTTTATTTTCTCGAATAATCATCAATGTAATTATACTAAAACAATTAGTCGCCGCAGGGGACGTGAAAATCAGCGAATAGTCACCTCGACTTCAGCAACTATTCGCCGATATTCACGTCGCCTTCGGCGACTAATTGTTAATTAATTTCTTGGTGATTTTTGCAGGTATGGCATTAAAACTATGGGCTGGGGGGGGGGGTGATTTCCCCTGATACCAAAAGAACTCTGTGGCAGTTCAGTTCCCCACCTGCATACTATACTAATTGCAAATATGCGGAAACTTGCCATCATTAGCAACATATTACAGGAAACCATTTCAATGCCTAAAATTAATTTAGTCTTAATATCAAAACATTAAATAATATCCACGTATCAGTGATAATAATTTATTAGTTCGATAAGGAAAGAGGGATGAAGCAGACAAAGACAATGATGAGTAATGTCATTAACTGTATGCCGGCCTTGAAAAGGTTGTACAGTTTTGTTTTTTCTTGTTTGTTGTTTGCGTAACAGGTATCTCAGGAAACTACTATTGGAAACAGTAACCCAGACCTGTGGAAATATGTTACAGAAACCGGTATTGTACTAGAGTGGATTCGTTCTATTGTGGCCAACCGATTAGCAAGTACCTCGGGAGAGTGGGCCTACTTATTTTCAAAATACAACAGCGGAACGTAAGTTATAGGCCTTCTCAAAGATCTACATGTATACTTCCTTCCTATAAGCTAAGTTAGGCCTGTTTCAAATGTCGTGCTACTGCCGTGCTAAGCTGGCTCGACTGTAGCTCGACTGCAGCACGACACTAGCACGACTTGGTTTCAGACGTCGAATTTAATTCAGTCCAATAGAACGGCTGTTGCCGAAAACAAAAACACAATAATAAAGAAACTGTTCAGGAAACTTTAAAATGTATTCTAATGCATTTGTAATTTATGAATTGAGTTCGGCACGGCGGTAGCACGACGTTTGAAACCAAGTCGAGCTACTGCCGTGCTAAAGTCGAATTTAATTCGATCAATTGAGTTCGGCACGGCAGTAGCACGACGTTTCAAATGGGCCTAAGACCCTTTTCGACAGTGGTTTTTTGGTATTTTTTAGAACATTAACCAGCTCAAGAGAAAATTAGTTAGCTCATTTCCTCTTGCCAAATAGGTACACCAAAAAATCCGAATTGGGAAATATAAGAGGAAAAAAGACTAAAACACTTTAAGACTGCAAATGATACATGTAGCAGTAGTCATGGTTTACTGACTTTGTAAATGAATTGTCATTTGCGTAAGTTGTTCTAAGGGTATTTATAGCACTAAACCATTGTTGCCATGCACATTTGTTCTATTATTGGTCAGTTAACGTTGTGTTTAGTACAATTGGTTGCGACCACTCTTGTAAGTTACTAGCTTTAGTTATGGGCAGCGAAGGGTAGGTTTTACACCAGTTTGATACATGTATACTCTTGCTCTATTTTCAATTTATTACTTTTCCGCATTATTTTTTGTTGTTGTGTTCTTTCTCTTTTTTTTTTTTTCAAATCGACACCTGTATCTGTTGCTGCCCCTTCTGTTACTTCATGTGATGAAAACGTTTTTCTGGAACAGCTACAACAATCAGGTGTGCGCCACTTTCGACGTTAGTGTGCTTGGAGTAGTTCTCTTTCTAGAAAGTCTGTTCTGTTAAGTCGAAAAGTAGAAACTTAACTTACCTTGATCAAACTATCCGGGCTTCAAGAAGGGCCTATGGCAGTATCTCTAATGTCTTCTGGTTGTGTATGGCCAAGAGATTACAGAGCCCTGGACGTAAATCCGGACCTCTGTCCCTTGGTGGAGTCCCGTTCCGATCGTGATTTAGCTTGCGTAGCAGGCGTTTGAAAGTAGGGCGCGAGAGATAACGGGGCATGCGTGGGAGACACGCGAGGGGAGAAGGAGCGGATCGAAAAAATTGATTTTGAAGCCTCTCGGGCAGGCACTACCTCTCCCCTCGCGTGTCCGCCGGCTCCTGCGTGCCGTATTCTTTCTTGCGCCCTACTTTCAAGCACCTGGCGCCGGTTCAAACGTTGGATAGCGCTATCCACCGCATATAAATCACTATCCAGTGGATAAGTATTAGGGAAACCAATTGCGTTGTCCACTGGATAGATTTTTATCCAGTGGATAGCGCTATCCACCGCATATAAATCACTATCCAGTGGATAAGTATTAGGGAAACCAATTGCGTTGTCCACTGGATAGATTTTTATCCAGTGGATAGCGCTATCCACCGCATATAAATCACTATCCAGTGGATAAGTATTAGGGAAACCAATTGCGTTGTCCACTGGATAGATTTTTATCCAGTGGATAGCGCTATCCACCGCATATAAATCACTATCCAGTGGATAAGTATTAGGGAAACCAATTGCGTTATCCACTGGATAGATTTTTATCCGGTGGATAGCGCTATCCAACGTCTTAACAACCAGGGCCTGCTACGCAAGCTTATCGTGATTTATGTCTCTGCAGTCTTGAGTTTTCGGTCAGGCTTAAAGAAAAACAGCTGTCGTTCCGTTTGAATTATGAGTGAGGTTGTGTTTTATTATCCTTGTACAAGCCCCTCGGTGGCTTGAGAAGATTACTCATGTATCATTTTTATTTCCTTGCAAATTTATCAGTGGATGGTTCTTGATTACAAACGATTCTCACCTGGAGAGAACATTAAACCTGGAACACTGTGGATCCTGGAACAGTTACCTGGGATAATAGAATCAGCCGACATGTCTGTTTTCTTACAAGAGAACACCTACTGGGCCAGTTACAACATACCGTAAGTGCAAACCACAGATTTATAACATTTTTATCATAGTTACATTCACACGCACCTAATTCGCACAATTACAAATTAATAAATTACACTAACCGTAATTAGCCCCAGCTAATAGGAGCGGGTAGTGCGATAAAATTTAGACTGGTAATTTACATAAATTTTTAGAATTTAACAAAACAAACAATTTAGTGAATAGACCTTTCCAGCATTCCACTCCATTGACACACAATGAAACCAGGTCAAAGGTTGTCAAATTCACACTCTGTATAAATCACCGAGTTTTGTCAACTCGAGACTCTAGTTACTTACACTGGGTAAAGGCTAAGCCACGAATCACCTTAAGCCCCGTGCAAACGGAAGCAACTTTGTTGGCCAACAACTCCCAACATTGTTGGATGTTACTTGTTGCATCCGTTTGCACACCCTGTTGCATGTTGTTGGATGTTGTTGCGTGTTGTTGCGCAAAGTTTGAAACCGGTGAAACTTTTCAGCCAACAACTCCCAACATTTCTTTTGTTCCGTGATCGCCGAAGCGTAGCACAACAGTGTTGGATCCGTTTGCACAGCTCTTCCAGCATTGTTGGGGACACGCACGCTCATTAAGCATGGATTACAAAGACCTGGGGATTGTATTCTTCCCACGATGCACTGCAGGTCCCAAACTTGTTGGGAGTTGTTGCATCCGTTTGCACACCACTGCCAACACGCACGCAACAACTACCAACATGCAACAATGTTGGGAGTTGTTGCGCCCGTTTGCACGCAACCTTAAAGACTTGATCGAAACCTGTAACCTCGCACGAAAAGTCTCTGGGACCCAGCGTATAAGTTGGTGCCACTTAGCTCGATTAGCCTTAGCTATTTCTAAGTGGCTGTGCTCATTTTTTTATTGTTAATTTTTCTCTTTGCATGTATTTATCTACTGTAAACTTTTTTGGGCACGAAATAAAGATTGTTGTTGTTGTTGTTGTTTGTTGGTGCCTTTGTTTACAGAAATCCAGTAAAAGGTCAGTCTACTATGCCAGCGACTGAGACTGGTAATCACCTCAAAGATCGTCTCAAGATAAAAGCTTTAAATTCTTATGACCGTCGGGGCAAAGATTTTTGAACGCATAATTTATGACCGGCTGAATAAATACTTGAAAGATAGTAAACTACTGTCAAATCACCAGTCTGGCTTTCGTACTATACTCACTACCTTTATTGCCTTGCTTGAGGTAAATGATAGTTGGTCATTGAATATAGACCACGGCAACATTAATGCCGTTGTCTATGTGGACCTCAGAAAGACTTCTGATCATACCTTACCGCTATCTAAACTTGACTGCTACGGTATAGCCGGCCCCGAAAGAGACTGGTTCAGGTCATAACTTAGTGGTCGTACACAATCCTGTGTAGTAAACAGCTGTGGGTCGGGCAAGACAATTGTCACGAGTGGTGTGCCCCACGGGACCATTTTAGGCCCCTTGTTATTTTATTGTACATAAATGGCTTGGCCAATTGTCTGCATTATTCTCAACCAAGAAGGTAGGCCGACCATACAAGCATTACCTACGCTAGCAGTGACATTTTAATGAGAAGTTTAATTATGATCTGGACAGGGTCTATGTTTGGCTTGTAGCTAATCAGATAAGCTCAACATGAAAAAAAAAAACTGAGTTACTCCTCACTGGCTGAAGACAAAGACTATCTAATGTATCGGAGAAACCAAGTATATATTGTCATCAATGACGGTCCAGTTAAACAGGTTTTGGTTTCTAATTCCCTTGGTTTAAACTGAATTGAGGTGAGCATATTCAGCTGATTTCTAAAAAGATTGCTTCTGGCATTAGTGCAATTAAGCGCGTCAAAAACTTTGTTCCCCGTGAAACCCTCCTCACTATTTATCACGCTGTTGTACAGCCTCACTTCAATTGCTACAGCGCGACAGAACCGTGCTGCTCTTATAATTACTTCTTTAAATTGCGACGCTGCTCCGGACGAGCCCCTTCAATTACTCAGTTGTTATAAATTTGAGCTGAAACGTAAGGTCGATTTATCTATTCTTATGTATAAGGCTTTTAATAATGAAACTTCTGAGTATATGAGATAAAAATTTATTAATGGTATAATTATTCTCAACGCTATATAACTTAAGAATTACGGTAAAATACTGGTGGTGCCGCTTCCCCGTACTGAACTCTTCAAAAAGAGTTTCAGTTATAGTCGAGCAGTACTGTGGAATAGTTTGCTAGATCATTTAAGGCAGGCATTGTCACTGAGTCTTAAATCAAGTATTCGTTGCCAGAATTTCCTAGAGTAAGGTTGTCTTTTACACGGCGTCTTTGTAAAGTAGGAAGTTTTCTTTCTTTTACTCTCAATGTTAGTTTAATTTAAGTAGATCCATTCTTATATTCTATTGTATAATATCATTAGTTGCTAGTTTTTTCTTTCTTTTTTCAAACCTTGTAATTGCCTGTAAGCTTTTACCGTGTTTGAATAGTCATTTTGTCTTGATTTTAGAATCAAACGGATGAACATGTAAATTAAAACATAAATAACTTTGTTTGTTTTTTCTTTCAGGTATTTTCCGTACATTTACAACATGAGTGGCGCCATGGCGAGTTACAAGAAGTTTGGTGCGTTTTTTAGTTATGCGGACTGTCCTCGGGGACAGATCTTCAAACGTGACCACAGCAAAGTCGTTGACATGAAGACTATGATGAAACTCATGAGGCATGTAATAGTTAATTTCCGGTTACACAGTTCACTCTGTTTATGATATATGAAATGAATCATATATGAACTGCGGAAATAAAATGAAATGTAGGAATGATCGTCGCAGTGAAACGCAATTTATGCAATTGCGTAAAGAAGTCTGAAAAAAATTCAGGACTTCAACGGGGTTTGAACCTGTGACCTCGCAATACCGGTACGATGCTCTACCAACTGAGCTATGAAGCCACTGACGTTGGGAGCAGGTCAATTGTGGGTTCATATGTTCCCGTGAAAGAAATTAGTGTTTATGATATATGAAATGAATCATATATGAACTGCGGAAATGAAATGAAATGAAGGAATGATCGTCGCAGTGAAACGCAATTTATGCAATTGCGTAAAGAAGCCTGCAGTTCATATATGATTCATTTCATATATCATAAACACTCATTTCTTTAGTCCTGTTTTTAGCGAGAATGTCTTAGTGGTGGAAACAAGGGATAAAATGTTAGGTTTAAAATTTGCGATCGGGAGAGGGCTTAACCTCCTTCAATAAAGATAACAGTACTAACGTTTCTTGTGAAAAAAGTGCAGTAAAGCTTTCCGGAATGTCTATTTGTTTTGAGAATACGCGGAAAAAAATTTCGTCCTCTTAGTCTTTCTCGTCTTCGAATCTCAAGGTCTCTATGCTCGCTAAAACCCGTAATAGAATGACAGTGGCTATTACGTTTTCCCACCAAAATCACGCTTATTCACGCGCGCACGCGTACTACTTATTATTGAGAAAATCTGGTTCGCGTAGTCGTCCTTTCTTGGAATTTAAAGGTCTCTATCAACGTGCATTAAAATATCGTCTTCTTTTGTTTTCTGCACAGATTAAGCTTTTAAGAAACTGTTTTGGTATTTCAGATACAATGACTTTAAACAAGACCCTTTGTCTCGTTGTAACTGCACCCCACCTTACAGTGGAGAGAATGGCATCTCTGCTCGCTCAGATCTTAATCCCGCAGACGGAAAATATCCAACTAGTGCACTGGGACACAGAAAGCACGGCGGAATTGATGCCAAGGTACGTCTTGCTTTGCTGTTAAGTTATGTATTTTAGCATAGAGAGAGAGGGGGCTTAAAGCAGCCTTGAGAGAAACTGAGTGATTGAGATTCTGAAGGAACTAAAATTAACTGATTTTCCGATGGTACTGACTAATCAAGTTTAATACCATCAACTTTGGATCTGAAAATGACCAGCATACAGGTCGTCGAAACGCCAGTCCGGTGAACAATGGAGTATTCAGGACGGCACTCGCTCAGACAGTCATTAATGGAGAGCTTAAGCAAAGGCGTTTTTGAGCAACGCACGTCAGTCGGAAGTGAGATCTTTTTCATTTTAAAACGAATTGACAAATACCAAATTTGTATTTCTTAGTCTCTTTCTTATTGTAGAGACGATTTGTCCTAAAATTTGGGCAAAAATACCGCTCAAGAATGAAAAAAGTCTACTTCCGGTTGACATGCTTCGCTAAATAACGTCTTTGCTTAAGTTTCCTATTCTCAGCTCCAACCTCGTTCCCAGGTTCTCTCTCCTACCCGTCGTAGGGACGGGTAGGAGAGAACCCTGGGAGCGAGGTTGTTCTCACCTGCAGCCAATGTCTCGCGGCTTTTTTCTCAGGCTACTACTGTAAAGAAAAATAAAGATTGCACGAAAGACGGTTCACTCTCATTCGTGACGCTCAAATTCCTGGAATAAACACTGACTGCGCACGCTAGCTCTAACTTACTTTGAGGCGTTATATCATGAGAATAGTGCTGTTTTAGATCAATTGTGCATGACCATTGTCTTCGATTTCTGTCGGGATGACTGTAATATCCAGGAGACATTAAAAGCAATGGTTATGCAAAATTCGGAGGAGGGGAGCAAGGTGCTCTATGGTCTATGTGAAAATAGTGGATGCGTCATGTACTTCATCGCAGCGGATTCAGTTTAAGGCAACGTGTAGCCTAGACTACGAGCAGTCTCTTTTTTCTTTGTCCGTCGAGCAAAACGCGCGAGACACGCAAATGACCACCCGCGTGACTGAAGGCGCGAGACGGGAGAGGCTCGACGCTGGCGCTCGCGCGCGCGTGCACTCCCCTCACTAAATCTGAAGAAAAAGACTTTTCGCAGTCTACGTGTAGCCTTTCGTAGAGTGCGAGTAAATTTTTTCTCCTTTTTGTGATGAGGCTGTGTTTCGCTTAGGGCCTGTTTACATGGAGGTGGGGGATCTCAGGTAGGTGGGGTAATCCGGTTAGTTGGGGTTGAATATTGACCCTCCTTTACCTGCAATCTTACAATCCTGCCATCCAGGGGTGCACTTTCTCAAGATTATTGAATGGTCGCTGAGCACGTAAACAAGAAAAATGCTGGCAAACCACGTGTTCTCGCGATTAATGCTTTTCGACACTCACTTGCTGCTCTTGCTGCGACCTTCAGTGCTGTGGCTTTCTATTGCTACCTTTAAAAATGATGCAAAGCCATCGCCAAACTGAAGTTTGCGCAAATTTGATGTATCACGAATCCGACCCCGTCTAGGCGGCTTACTCGACCTTGAAACGTTTACATGGCAAAATTTGACCCCGGCTGGGAGGGTTACCCGGTGCCAGACCGAGAGGCGGGTCACCTCACCTATTATGTAAACGTGATCAAATTAATATGAGAGGTTATATGGACAGGCGGGTTACCCCGCCTGAGCGAGTTACCTCACCTACCTGGGGTCCCCCACCTCCATGTAAACAGGCCCTTAGTCTCGTTGTTAACCTATTGGCTTGATATGTATTTAGATAACAAATTCAAACATGGTGAAGGAATTGCAGTGTATGGCGGTCAGCGGTCCTACCCATGATCAGCAGCCTGTATTCAAATGGAGCTCATCCGGTTGGGAACGTCCCATGGGGCACCCCGATGCGTGGAACTTTGAACCTCTCATGGTCTCTTGGGAATAACACGTTTTAGCCATAAGTAGTTTTTATGTTGCTGAAAAGGGAACTTAGAAGTGTACGGTCGAAAACAAATACACCTTTCCTTTTTTTTATTTTTTTCTATTCTGTTCTTTTGTTTGCTAAAACCCTTTTTTAAAAAGAAAAGAAAAGAAAAACAATGAATTGCCGGGACTCGTTTTAAAGAGAGAATAACGGTAATTCAGAAATGGCCTGTTTCATGTAACCTCAAACCTTCGCTTCTCGGGCAAATGTAGATTTTTCGGACAATCTCTCAGTCGCGGGCATTATCCTCCGATATGCCAGCCGTCGGATTGGGTTCATTGGCAAGATTTCCGTATAACCCCATACAGTAATTATGCATACATTCATTGTTTAAAGAAAACAAAAGACAGAACAGCACTAAGTCTTTGGATTTTCAGCTATTGTTTTAAAAATTTTTAATTTTTTGCCATAAAGTATTTTTTGAAACGCGCTAAATTTGGCGCTTTTTGCACCAAAATAAGAACTCTTTGAAAAAAATTTCGGGCTATTTTCGCTTTCTGAAACCTAACTTTTATAATGACCCGAACGATAGTGATAATCAATGTAAGTAGTAGCGTTGAGTAAACTATCTATCGATCGTAACACGGGCTTTGATAAACAACTAAAGTAAAATAAAAGTCTACCTTATTCGTGAGAGTTGCCTTTTTTCCCGAACTACATTTTCGAGTTTCCACCGCCCCCTCCTACATCTGATCTGTCTCTTTTATTCAGCCTCGTACCCAGGCCAGTTCGCGCTATCCGAGTTACCAGAGGAGGCTTTGAACCGAGTGCGATTGCGCGAGCGGAAATTTTCCCGGCAAGCTTGACAGGGACGTCACATCCGACATCGACGAGGACGCCTGGGAACGAGGCTGTGTTTTATTTAGCCCTTTATGGGTCGTTCCCGACGTCATTATAAAGTTCGACGATATGCTTTATTATACTTCCATAGAGAACTTCACCGTAATGCCTACGCCACATGTTTAAAACTCCTGCCAGTAGTTGCTTTCGCGGAATAGTTCTTTGAATGTTCCTGTACATGACAAGCCATGCTTTACCCCTTCATCTATTTTCGAAGCACTTTTATTAACGCAGTAAGTATTCATTACCGATGTATATATACAATATAGTCTGGGGAATTCGCCATTGTCTTAGAAGACAATAAGAAGGATGCATAATTAATGTATGGGGCTATACGGAAATTTTTCCGGTTTATTTACTAAATAAACAGAGTTAAGTATGGTTAAGATAGTTAAAAGTAGGGAGTAAAATGACGTTTTTTGAAAGGTTTGTAAGAATTTACGGGACAATAAAACGTTTTATAGTCATTACTGGTAAACGTTTTTTTGGTTCGTCCCAATGAAAAATTCCCGGGGCAAACGGAAATCTGAAAAGGTAGTCCCGTTCTCCGACGTTCCGAATGGAAATTTGTTAACCATTTACAAGTTTCTTGAGTTTCGTAATAGTTTCAGGCCTCTTGGCTTTTAGCCGAGTGAAATCGCTCAAACATTAACAACAAATGTAGCTAAATGTGGTGGGTTCAAGGCAAATGGGGGATTGTACCAGGGTTCATGCTGCTGTTATTCCTCCCCAATTCTGGAAATATTCCTAACACTTAGCTGTTTCTTGTATTTAAATGGCGAGTAGACTTAAAATCGCTAATTTGTGTCCAAAATGGCATTTCTGGCAAGTTTTGTGCTATTTTTTTTATAATTATTCTCCCGCGAATTCTAGATGGAAGTCTGGGCCCGAACGGGAAAGCTGGGCTCCTATATTCCCTTGCGAACCCCTTCCGAGCAAAAGAGCTACCGGGTGAGTTCTTTGCTCTGTTTGTGCACGGAAACAAGTGCTTTAATTTGCAGGAAATCTCGCTTTTCTGTTAGCAGATCGATGGCATTTCTCAGCTTTCTTATCGTAGACTCCTCGGTCAAGTAAACAGACACAAGACGCACACCGTGGTGCTATAACAGGTAAACACGAGAGTATACCTCTATGATGTATGTATGTAATTTTATCTCAGTTTTATATCAGGCCAGGAGCCCAGGCTCCTGATCAGCAAATATACAGGAAACAAGTTTTCTATTGCTTTTATAAATTAACCGTTCCTGAGAAAAAACGCAAAACTCTTTTGTCATGGCACTGATTGGTACGTGTAATCAAATGGTGACGTGTGAAGAACTAGGCCTTTTGCTTTAGTTGATCACGTGCTCAATTTTCGGTAAACACGAAAACAGTTCGCTTTTGAAGAATTTTGTTAGCACGAGCCATGGATGGTCTTGCTTGAGTAATCACCACGAGGGAATGGGTAAATAAAGTAAACTTGTCGAGTTTGCAACTCAAAAACTCTTTCAAATTCGTGCTTGCGTGATTAGCGCGCGAAAAGCAAACTTGACGTCACAACCATCAGTTGCATACAGCTTCGTTCCCAGTCGTCCACGGCGATTTCGGATCTGACGTCACCTGTCAAGCTTGTCGAGAATATTTGCCGATCGCACTTAGTTCCAAGCCTCCTCTGATATCTTGGATAGCGCGAAGTGGGCTGGGTACGAGTTTAAATTTTTTAAGCAAGGACCAGCTTACAAAAAAGAAGGACCGGATCCTAATAAAGGATCTAACCAGCAATAAGTGAAAATATAGGACAAAAAAAGCAAGGCTGATTTTACGAATTCCGCTATTTCGAAGTTCCAAGGGAAATGGAAAAAAGTTCGAAATAGCGCGCGGGGTTTCGAAATAACCGGGGAAGCGTAAAATTCGTAACAATGAATCATTTTTTTAATAAAATGCAGTACAGTATGAAGAAAGACACTGATTAAATAAAAATACAATAAATATATGTCGGATAAATCAGCAGATGCTGTTGCACTGAAAAATCTTTGAATGTTCTGTTGTTTTTGGTTTTTTCTAATACTTTTATCAATCGTGAATGAATAACACAGCTGGAATTTCTTAGAGGAACAATGCACGTGAGTCAAGCTGTGCTCTTATTGCTGCCGCAGTGAGTGAGCCTGAAGCGAACGAACGAGGCAGCTCTCTAATCGGCAAAAAATCACATTATAGGGGCATTGAATCACTTTTTGCCAAACGCAAGGAATTGTGGTTATGTGCGAATGAAACATTTACGATGCGTAATGCACTCGCAAGAATTTTGGTTATGCGCGAAAAAAAGACATTTAGGATGCGCAATGGAATCGCAAGGAACTTTGGTTATGTGCGGATGGAAGATTTAGGATGCGCAGTAGACTCGCAAGGAATTGTGGCTATGCTGGAATGGGAGATTTAGAATGCGCGGTGGATTGCCACGTGCTTTCTATTTACACTGATTTTCAACTGCAATTTGAATAATTTGCAATGTCGTTAAAGTACAGAAACAAAAGATCTAATTAGAAAACAAACAACTTTGCACGTGCTGCATACTTTTGCAGTTGGCCGACACTTGTCGACCGAAAACCGAGGGCATTCATGATGAATTCATCACAGTCGATGCCAAGGCAGAATGAAAGAAAAGTTCGAACCTCTGTATATTTGGGTTGGTTTTCGGAAACAGAACACGCTAAGACCAGCAAAATAGCGTAGCATATGGACAAAGAAAAAGCATCACTGGAGCGAGCAGCCGTTTAATATCTTTCAAGCATACATGTACTTTCACAAAATGCAATATTTTTTAAGTCCGATAGTGATTAATTTAAGCACACACCATACTGGTTAGGGTTAAGCCCTAAGAATAGTGATTAGGGTTAACTGTTAGCTTGTATTTTGGGTTGGGGTTTACGCTATAATATTTGAATAAAATCATCACCTTGCAGCGAAACTACGGTGGTCTAGTGGTTAGAGTAGTGGTATGCAGACCCTGTGCATGCTCCGGGATCGAATCCGCTTATATTTGAGTGATTCTTTTTCCCTTAAAATTGAAGAGACTTACACTTTGACAACATTTTTTGTTCAGAAACTAAGTCTCTCAGTCTATTCTTAATCGACGTATGATAGTTTGGTCTGGCTAGGATTCTTCGATTTGTCAAAATTACTGAAAAAAAAATTGATCGGACTGCCGATCATTTAGTGTTTTGAAAATCTTGACCGGTTACCGGCCATATAGCCGCAGCCTTTATTATTTTCCAAGCAAATTTGCTTCTGTTCTAAGGGGGAATCACACAAGCAGCATTAGAGCTACAAGCCCCAAATGTATGTATCATATTTATCAAAAATTAAACATAACTGCCCTCCAAAATTTTTTAAATTGGTGTTTCGCGAATTCTCAAACCTATCTTGTAGCACAGATCAGAGTCGAACAAATTTTCTTAAACTTAGCAGATGAAATAAACAGTCTTAAACTCAAAAATTTTAAGTTTCGTGGAAATCGCTCTATTTTTGTGCGAACAGAAAGACTGAATACCCTAGTTAGAATATTTGCTCGTATCGCCAAAGTAAAGCTTCAAAATAAATTTCAGTCATTCAGTTGAAAGCGAGAATGATTGAACTTATACATTATCAAAGATTATCAAAAATCGAAAATTATCTGGGTACCTCTGACGCGACGCGAGCACGTTAGAAAAACACTAAAACTGGCTCATAATTGATAGTTAAAGTCACCTTAAACGCGATACTCAAAAGAAACATAATTTCTAAATTTAGGTCATCTGGGTCATCACTAATAAAGATTTTGGATAGCCCTCTTAGCCTCATATCACCTTCTACTAAACACTTCATACTTAATTTAAGTTTCCATTTCTTCACTATTCCTTGCCTACGGCAGCATTTCTACCCTTTAGGTATACTAGTGTACGTACTCTTATGTATGTACTTAATTATGACAAGTTCGAAATAACGGGGTTGAATTAAGGTGTAGGGAAAGAACGATGAGTTCGAAATAGAAGGGAATTCGAAATAACCGAGTTCGAAATAGGTGATAGTAAATGACTGAAAACATAAGGGTAAATCCAAGGGAATTCGATCTTCCTTCGAAATAGTGGGGTCCGACTGTAATCTCAAAAGTAGGTTGAGTTTGAATGTCCGGGTGAACGTAGTCCTGAACAGGACTGTTGTTGTTGACAGTGACTGACGTTTCGACAACCTGTGCGGTAGTCATCTTCAAAGTCAAAGTGATCTGTATTACGTCAGTTGATGGTATTATACTCTGGTTATTGATCTGATTAGTCAATTGCGTCACGATGTTATTGGTCGTCTGTCAGTTGAGCCGTGATGTTATCGGCTATGAAGACTCGTAATCAGTAATTGGTGCGTTTCGACCCGTCTATTGTCACAGTTAAACAGTCTTCTATTGTTAGTCAAATTGTCAGTTCTCCAGTCGTTCTCTAGTAGTTAGTTTTGCTTGATCTCGTCAATAAGTCGTTTGTACGGCGCTGGTAACTGTTGGCCACGATTCAGTGGCGTTTGTTCTAAGTTAGTAAACCAGCTTTCTAAAGTAAGACGTTGATAGTAGTCTGTAGAATACGTTATAGATGTCGCAGAGTCCTAGTCAATTTGATGTTTCGTCTGTAAATGATGCTCAGCAATGTGATTGTTGACGTCACCATCCTCGTCGCTCGTTTGTGTTCGGTCAGTCGCGTGCTAAGGCCCGGTTTCACCAATGTAAGAAGCCTGGCAGTCGCAGCATTTGATCTTGTATACTGCTCCCTGTCTGTCCCCCGGTTTGTTTTTGTCCTTGACATTAGTAAGCACACGTCGTAAAGTGGTTATGGGTTTGTGTGCAACACGTATATTGTAAGGTTGTAATATACGTGCAATAGTTTCAGAGGTGCCTCTGATGTACGGTAAAGTCGCTGTCGTAACAGGGCCAGAGTTGACGTTCGTCTGAGTGTTGGAATCAGTGTTACTGTGGGTGTTCCGTCTAACAAAGTCCGTGCTGTAATTGTTCTTACTAAAAAACGTTGTTAAGATAATCAGTCTCGTGTTATAGGCTGTCAGGTGAGTCGCAAACTTGTTGCGCTCACCTCGTCAAAGTCCGGATAGTAGTAGCCTTTTAACCAATATTTCGGAAGGCACGGCCTTCCTTCTTCAGGGTCTTACATATAATGAGACGTTAAATATAATGAGACGTTTTAGGTTTTTCAAATTGTAACGTCTCATTATATGTAAGACCCTGAAGAAGGAAGGCCGTGCCTTCCGAAATATTGGTTAAAAGATTATGTATTCCCGACTGTAAAATCAGCCTTGCTTTTTTTGTCCTGGGTACGAGGCTGTGTTGTCATCATCGCACGCTGAACTCAATTCATAAATCATGCTAATTACAAAATAATTGATTCAAATGTGATGGACTGCGCAAACGTCACAGAAATACTGACTCCCCCATCTGTCAAACGCTATTCCCCCCTCCCCCTGACAAGCATGCGCTGTACAATTTTGCTTCCAGGAATGGCGAGCAAGTCGATACAAACAAATTGCTAATCGGGCTTCCGTATCGCGCTTGGTTCCAAGCAGGGCCCCCCTGGTTCCAAGCCTCCTCTGGTAACTCGGATAGCGCGAACAGGCTGAGTTACAAGTTGTTTTTTTAATACATCCAGGTAATCTGTGACGTCATTGCGGGGGCCTGGGGAAAGAAATTCTAATGCCGTATCCCATAAACCAACGTGCGCACCAATTCAATTCAATTCAATCTGTTCCCGTCAGCTTTGGTTTATGGGATGCGGCATTAAAATTTCTTTCCCCAGGCCCCCGCAATGACGTCACAGATCACCTGGATGGGCAAACTGGTCGATCCACTGTCGATCCACGGTCTGGGCAAATGGTACGCAAAATTCAGGACTGGTAAATTTCGTCCCGGAATAGCGGTTACCATTTGTACAAATCGGTTCAATTTACCAAAAAAACGACCGCGAAGGTCTGAACCCGGTATTAAAGATGGCTTTGAAGAAATGGATCTCGAATTTCCGTTTGGAATATTCCGTCCGGAAAAAAAAAAACAGGACAAACTTTTCAAATGTTCCGTTGCTCCCGTTCGCGTTCGCGCGCCTAAATTCTCCCTTCCCCTTTTAACGCCTGCCACGCAGGCTTCAAAAAGTCGTGTTCCATTTACCTTCCAACCGGATTTTCCGGAAGATTAAAAATAGTAAATTCAGATGGTAATCATGAGATCGAGTATGTGACTCGATCTCATGCAAAGACGCCTCTCGCTCAATTGTCGCATGTGTCACCGTAACATCAAGTTGGAAGGTCGTGTTCAGATTGACACGGTAGGTATTTTTTTTCTGTTTCTGTTCGCTATAAGTGGCTGATAAATCTCTAGTTAAGTAAAGGTTCTGCGATTTTATTCAGGGGAAGCCTATTTTTGGAGTCACACAACTTTTTTGGCAGTTCGGGCGCTCACGAACAGGTCAGTTCGACCATCGCTAACGATTGTTGCATATACCTTCGTACCGTTTCGTTCACTTCTCTTCCGGTTGTCAGGGCATTTGGTTTGAAAAACGAAATGAGTTCAGTAGTCGCTGTGTCTCAGGCTTTAAAAAGATAAAAACGGTTTTCGAATGATGACTTAAAAAATATAATTAGAACTTGTAGAACGTAAGCATTTTATTCGGCGCATTGACACGGATGACAGGTCAATCTTCCATAAAGTTGGCTTTCAACCTGCTCTGCAGGCCGAATCAAGCCACAAATTGAACTCGCTGTTATCCACAAGAAAATCAGTGATAATACGTAAGCTATAGAAGGTAGTAATCGAGAAATAAAAGGAAAACTTCAGTTAAGTTTATACGTCGTGCTTCTGCAGTGCCGAATTGAATTTTCTACAAAAGCACGGGCAAAATGGAAATACGACGTTTGACTCAAAGTTTTGAATTAGGTTTAGGGGCACCCAACGACTTTCTACGGTAAAATAACTGTTCGAAAGAGCAAATATTGCATAGGTTTCAAAAGCTGGAGAAAGACTAAAAATTTCTGAGTAACCGTTCCATTTGCCCAAGATATTGCGGGAGGTTTTTTAAAATTAAAATTTCTCCGGCTTACTTTATAGATGGGGAGCAAGGGGGTGTATATATAAATGCAAAACTTGCGATAAATTTACTCTACCGGTTATAAGAAGAATTTAGCCAAAAATTTCACTTTGTATATTCTACAAACTGAGATTTTAGCCATTTATTAACAGCTAATTATTTTCCATATTTTCATATGTATAGCTGTATAGAACTTTCATCACGAGTTCTCGAACAACAATTTTGGGTTTCACGGGTCACACGAGTCACGAAACAAATCAGATATACGTTTTCGGGCTTCTCAAAAATAGAGGTAGTCCAAAATGTCAATAACGTTACGTTTAACTGGTTTAATAGTCCCTTATTGTAAAACAGAGATTACTAGAGTTTACGAACCAATAAATTCCCAAGGAAAGCCAGCCGTAGGTAAGTCGGAGCCCACTGAAGTGTGAAGTTTAATACATCAAAAGATTCGAAAGTGAATTTTAATCAAGCCACCAGATGCTAGTCCCGTGCTAGTTAAGGTCGTTTGGGCAAATTATTAAACGATTTAATTTCTTCAGTTGATCTTCAATGTACGTGTACACACTCGAGGATTTTGGCAATTCAGGTTTCACGGAGATCACTTCAATCACGATTCACAGAACTTCTTTTCAGGTATAACGCGATTCACGGACACTAAAAATGGTCGATCACTGCGTCACGAAAGTAAGCTTGCCCCCCCCCCCCCCCCCCCCCCCTCTTTATACCCATGATTTTCGGAAGTTGTATTTTTCACATTTTATTGCCCAGATATTGTGACGGCTGCTCCTCATCCTCGAACTTTGGATGAGACGAACTTTCATGAAGATGACCAATCCCTAAGGGCCTGTTTACAAGGAGAGAGGGTTGCCCCTGTGCTAGGTTACCCTAGCATGCAAGAGGGTGAAAGTTCGCCTGTTGCATGCAGGCGCTCAGACAGTGGGGAAAGCGTCGGGGAAAGCGCGAAAGAGTGACCCGAAAGAGTGGGGAACACGCTAAAGTGTAGGGCGCGCTTTCTCGCGCGGGCCCGACTATCTCGGAGCCTGGAACAGGCTAGGTTAAAGTAGGTTGGTTTACAAGCAAATTTCACAACTTGATCAGCTTTTCTGTCGTGTTTCATCATGCGCGACATTCTTTGCGAACGGTCCAAGATTTGAAATAATCTTGAAGTTCTCTATGGAAAACACGTTAAATTCACGAAAAAAACGGAAAATTTTATCATTGTAGACGGAAAATAGCTTTTTGTTTTTCAGATGTTTATAATTTAACGCTCAGAAATTGGATAATACCGTTCAAATTGGCACGATTACTGGTCACGCATGACGGCGGAAAGTTGACCTGCAATCTTGGACAATAAATGGAAAACCAAGTTTGGCGTTCCGTTGCGGACAAAATTATACCGATAGTAAAAACATGTTGAAAACATAATACTTAAGTCGAAACTTGTAAAATACATCGAATGCAATAAAAAATATGAGTCGACATTTGCAAAATATATGTTCACGAGCGAATAAAAAACACTAGTCGAAATTTTGAAATTTGAGTCGAAAAAAAAATTCGAGTCGAGTTGAAAAAAAAAATACTCGAGTCGAGAAAGAGAGAACGCTGACCAGTTGTGTTGTCAATCGATGTCTTCACTCCACCGATACGAGTCTTTGTTCCAAAGTAGTGGTTTGTTGGCTACCAAATATTGCAGATTTTTTCTTCTCCCTTGGTAGAATTATCAAAGACTTGGAAAGGCAGCTTAGTTCAGCTTCATATGACAGTACAGAATTCTTATTTCGGCGCCGTGACGAGCACAAAAGGACACTTACAACTCTGTCGTCAAGATAAATCAGACTGGAACCCACCGGTTCAACCATTAGAAGCCCTCGAGAGAGGTTACAACTGTCACGCAAGGACCGACAAGCCTTAAAAGAATTACAGCAAAACACTGGCGCGCGGCATCGACATCAAGCGGCCAAGGGAATCACTACAGTATACACGGGTCAACTTCCCTATTTCTAAACAACCGTAAGTCTCACAGTATCTTGACGACAGATTTGCAAGTGTCCTTTTGTACTCGTCACGGCGCCAAAATAAGAATTCTGAACTGTCATATGAAGCTGAACTAAGCTGCCTTTCCAAGTCCTCGATAAGTCTACAAAGGGAGAAGAAAAAATCTGCAATATTTGGTAGCCAACAAACCACTACTTTGGATCGAAGCCTCGTATCGGTGAAGTGAAGACGTCGATTGACAGCACAACTATGGTGGCCGAGCATTCTCACAAAACAGCTGCTCAAATTTGTGCTGCGATTCGAAAAAGAAGAGGAAAAAATCATTTTTCTTCAAAAATAAGAGAAAATATTTTAAAACCTTAAATAAAATTTTAAAAAAACTTAGCCAAGAAGATAAAAACAAAACAAAATAAACGCACTTGAAAAAACAAAACAAAAAAAAATTAAACTAAAAAAATTATAAAACAAAAAAAGAGGAAAAACAAAAAAATTACGAAAAAAAATCAGAAAACCCAAAAAAAAAAGAAGAACAAGACAAAAAGAATAAAAATAGAAAAAAAAAATGCAAAAGACGAAAAACAAAACAAAAAAAAGTAAATCCTTATTAAACATTGCGACTCCAAAAGCATATTGAAATCAAAATCAAAATTCAATGACAACGACCGGCCGATCATCGTTCTCATAAAAATATTGAAATCGAAAATGAAAAACCTGTGAGAACGACCGGCCGTCTAATCAATCGTCTTTTCCTCTACTTAACATAAAAATCGAGGTAGTGAAGGCCCGTTGATCACAGATATAGCGGGCTATGAGAACGCCAGGCCGTCATCAAACATCTCATTTTTCATTTCGAAATGAAAATGTTCGAAAAAAGCCGAGCGTTCTCATAGTCCGTCATATCTTTGACCAGCGGTCCTATAAGTCCAGTCACTGTAAGGCCCTTTGCCTTTTGTTCACGCTCTTGAAACTCTTGCTTTCTCCTAAAACGGCTACTTTTGCGCGAAAGGATGTAACAGGCCTCAATGAGTGACCCTAGGATTTGCATGACTATATGATTTGCAAACGTGTAGTTCATACCATGGAGGTTGCCTGAACCGCTATATCTTCCCTATTTTTGACATGTTTCTTAAGTGAAATCTCAGGCGAAGAGAGATTTTGGACTTCGTTAGTCGAGGAGAACGGAGTTTTTCGGCATTCATTACGTCAAAAACGACACTGATATTAAAGACGTGGAAGTGGAAGGTACAGGGCACCTGGTGGGTCTGACAGCACAATCTAGCTGTACTACGCAGTCTAGTACACGATGGTATGGGGCTAGTTGACCCAAAAAGGACTCGAACGCCGTGGAAATGTTGGCAAGAAGAAACGGCGTAGGGGTGCGACCGGTACTTTTACTTTACTGGTACGAGTTTTTCAATGTTTTGTATGTATTTCTTTATCATGAGCTATTGCTGCTGAAGAAACAAAAATAATGAACCCACAAAACTTTTAATGGTCCCAAATATCATTGGTAACAAAACTGTTTATTGATTACATAACAGGTCTCCATAATTTATAAAAGACAGTTCACTGTGTACATTCATTTGTCTGTCTTGATAAAGCTGCTGAATTATCAGGTGTTCTACAGGAGGGAAATGATTTTTTACCACCTGAAGTTAGAGAAGAATGTGAATGTGAAAAACCGGAAGTGGAAAATGTTAAACCCAGGGATGCTGCTGAGATCTAGCTCTCCTTAAAGGCTCATTATGATATTCAACATTAAACTTACATTTTACTGTTTGAGAAAATATTGATATCCCTTTGACTCCTATTTCACTACTGATCCTGATTCATATTTAGAACTGAAATGTTAAGACACACTACCTCTCAGAATTTTCCCTGACTTCACATGGGGGAATATGGGGGATGTGGCATAACACATTACTAATATTTCAGCAACCTCACTGAAAGGATGCACCAAAAGGCAAGTTACTGATACCAATAAAAGGAAGAAACACTTGATTTAACAGGTACATGTATATATACCAAGTACATGTACCATGTACATGTAACTGATTTTAACCAAACAGCACTTATAAAAACTGCTGTGATAACCATTAAAATGTCAAACCATTGTCTTTCAAGAGGATTAATCTTAACTCAACTCAACACTGTAACAAAATTTAAGACCTTCAATATTACTGACTTGAGGAAACTTCCAAAGAAATCAAGCTAAACATGATCATTTCATTTGACTGATTTGCCACTGACAATTCTAAGATGTCTAAGATGGTGTTGGTTAACATTTTGTAGCCAGATCAGTGCAGTTGCCGACAACTTCAAAGCATATGTAATCAAAAAGTTACAACAAGTGAAAGTGGACCTCTGCCTCAAAATGAATTTTGAGCCCACAATTTCATTCAGAGGTGGCAGTGAAGGGGAAGGGGTGTGGGGGGGGGGGGGGGGGGGGGCGAAGTTGGATATGCTGATGGGGCATATTTTCAGAAACAGTCAGTATAAAACACGGACTGCGGGCCGCAGACTGGGTATAAAATGTGGACTACGAACTATGTAAATAAAAACAGCCTTAGAAAGGTAAAAATGAGAGACACGGAAAGCGGGCTTGCATAAAACAGTAGTTCCAGCTCCTTGCCTCACACAAAAACATTCTGTAAGCCAGTCACGCAGTCTATATTCTCCTCATGTGGAGAAGGAAAGCATACTGCACGGACAAGGAAGCTAGGTTATGCCGCTATTCAAGGCAACTGAAATTAAACTCTGAATTTTATTAAAAGAAGGAGTTTGAAGAGAAAAAATCAGAGAAGCACCAAATAAAAAAGAAAAGTATTGGTGTTAGCCGAGTCAGAGTAAAAATTCCTAAAGATGCCTCTATTGCGTTTTTTTTTTTCGGGAATATGAGGAAATGAAGAACTCAGATGAGAAGGTCAATATAGGGGCATTCTGCGAGGTAAAAAAGCAGTATTTAGGGGGGAGGGATTACTCATCTATACGAGAATAATAACCGAAATGAATCATCCAACCCAACGTTACATTCTACGCGATGATTATGATGACATGATTTACACCCTGCTCCTGAACCCCGGAAGGGGGTACTGCTAGGAATTTTTTGGTGGGGTTATGCCTCCTGGTTCTCTAAATCCTTACCCTGTTTCAGAATAAAAAATGTCATTTTCCACACCCGTTTTCAGACCTGATCTCTGTTACGCGGGTAATCTTTTAGAGGATGGGTAGCTTGCAAACTAAACTGAACGCAGGGTTGTCGGAACAGCAACAAGAAGATTTATTCCAAAAATGAACGTAGTTTCCACGAAGTAAAACTCCACAACAGCACTTAACTCGATAAACTTACACGGCCTCCGCCAACTTCAATAAATTTACACGGCCTCTGCCAACTTCAATAAACACTGCGTCCGTCACACTTGACTACACACGGCTGATCGTCAAACTCTCTTCGCTTGTGGTAAACTAGTTAAAACTTCGCTCGAAATCGCTTACTTATATACGTCTACAATAATATTCTAGAAGTTTCTAAATAGTCTAATTATAGAAAGATTACAAAAAGATTACAAAATATCCCACTTTAGAAACACTTACACAATATCCTAAAATAAACAAATTACGAACTCTCGTGAAGCTTCTAGAAAGTCACGCTAGTCACGCAACAGAGTTTTTCGTAACAATCTCTAAAATCCATACCCATTTTCAGATCTGACCTGATTTAGCCTGTTCCAGGCTCTCAAATAAAGAGAAGACTACCCAGTTTCGTCTCGTTTTATTTTCGCGCTTTCTCAATTTAGCGGACCCAACTATCTCGGAGCCTGGAACAGGCTAGCCCTGATTAGGCAGAAATTATGTGATCATTATAAATTTATAGATTAGAGCACAACAGTAGATCATTCTCTCTAGAGCACAAACAAAAAATTCTTCAAATGCATTTCAAATTTGCATATTTCTATTTCATTCTTATTCATTTAGAATTGAAAACAATAAATACATTCGTACATGTATGCAACAACAACAACAACCACAACAATACCTTTATTCGCCCTGTACTTAATTACATACATTAAAGAGAGAGAGAAAAATCTATATATTTATTTTTACTTAATAAGGCCTGGAGCTGAAATAATCCTAAGATTTTCTAGCCAGTTCTCGAGAATTTAAAGTTTTAGAGAATTGAGATAGAATTTATTTCCAAAGAAGCAGTTTTAAAATACAATGTATTAAGAAAGAAAGAGTATATGCTTAAGTTATGTTAGCTATGTTGTTCAGACAATCAATAAGGTTTCAAATGTTTTGGAATTGGTACGTGTTTAGTTCTTTAAGAGTAAAGGGAATTTTGTCCCAGACAGTACATGCAGCATATCCGATTGTTTGTTTCCTGTATTAGTTCGCACTTTTTTAACGTAAAGATTCTGTTTCGATGCATATCTGGTATTGTATTTGTGGACATAACTAGCGTATTGAAAATAGTTTGAGAACAGCTTTGGCAGGAGGCCTTTATGCCACAGGTACGTGAATTTTAGAATCTGAAATCGATAAATATTATGTACCGTAAGAACGTCTACTAATAAGTTTAGCAGGGGAAGTGCACTTTCTGTGTGTTCACCATAGGTGGCTCCTGTATACATATAGTTTCCTCGAAAACCATACCCGATTTCAAACCAAAATAGGCAAAGTGTTTTCAGACCACCAAAAACGGCCCATAAACCCTACCCTTTAGGGTGGCAAAGAAGTATATGGCTTATATAAGAGAGTACCCCCAGGTCCTGACCCCTTTCATGATTGTTAGAGACCAAGACCATGTCTAAAATGGATGTAGATAATAGCATTTTTGTCAGGCTCTTGATTCAGAGAATCTCCACCAACAATTTCTATTTCATACACAGTCCGCACTCTGCAGTCCGCGTTTTATACCTAGTCCGTGTTTTTTAGCCAGTCCATATTTTCCAGTCCGCGTTTTATACCTAGTCCGTATTTTATACGCAGTCCGTAGTCCGCAGTCCGCAGTCCATGTTTTATACTGACCGTTTTCAGAAACGTAAAAAAAGTACCTCAAATGCAACAGATGCTCAAAATGATGTTTTCATTACCCTTGATGCATAGATGGAGGTACCAAATCTTTGTCTATAGAGTCTGTTGCAGCTGTTGGCACATTAAAATGAGCGAGGTTCACAAGAGTCAAGTCGCTGTACTCTCCAAAACTCTCAAATTCCCTTGGTTGGATTGGGCGGTGCGTTTGCCTGTTATCGGGCTTTTGTTTGACATCTTTTCGTGCAACTCATTCCGAACTTGCTTTATACTTGTGCCACTTCTTTTTTTCCTCTGAATCACTGAATCAAAAGCGCAGGAATCCAGTGCCGAACAGGGCGGATAAATGTTAGGCGGTGAAACGAGCGCTCCGCTCTTCATTTAATGTGTGATGCGGAGTAGGACTGGCACGAGCGCTCTTTCCGCGCTTCCGGTGCGCTTGAAGGCCGGCGAAATTTTCCTTTCTGCAAACCGGAAATCCTATTTTCTTTCTGTAATTTCAGGCTACAGTGTTAAATAGATAAATTCGTTTCATAACAATATCAATGAACAGTTTCATATGTTTGTGTCTGTATGCCTATAAGTCAAACTTGTTGGTCGTATAATGCCAAAATTTGAGTTTACTTTGAAAGTGTTGAATACCTCCTCCTTCCACTAAATATCACCTAATCGTCTTTCGCCGTTTCGTTTGCAAAAGCTTAACACTTCTTAACCTCAATTTTTACATATATTAAAGGGGGATAAATTTTATATAACAAAACAAAAAATTAGATTGATATATTTTGATATAGTGGCGTTGTACTGCTTCAAACTTTGCTTCTCGGGTGCAATGCGCCATGGCGATTCGCACTATGCGTCGCAAATCCGGCAACCACATGTAAACAAAATTTATTGAGGTTAGTTGTAAGTTTTTTTTTCCGTTTTTCTCTCTAAAACAAAACAAGGTAAACAGTAAAAACTGAGGGGAAACTAATTTTGAGGTTTCGAAGAAAAAGGAAGACGTATGAGATGTTTTTTTTCAAAATTAAAAAGGATGATGGTGATTGAAATTAGCATAATTTCACCTTGCACGCGCTGCACGCATTTATAAAATACACGTCATCTAGTTATGAAAGACGATCTGCTGTCTTTTAGTTTGCCATGGATTAGATTTTTCTTCGTGTTTTAGACAGTACTTAGTTGTTTTTGTTTTGGAATAACATCAAAGTAGAAGTAGAACGAAAATATAATTCAGTGGTAGAGTCATGGAAGTAATAAGTTAGACTGAAACCCTTTGAAAGAGATGTTTGTCTACTCCAACTAAACCGCCCGCAAAAAATAGCAACATTTTCCTCTCGGAGACAGCGTACCAGCAAAAATTAAGGAACGAGGAAGAAGTGCAAGAAAACAAATCAAGCCGCCACAATTCAGTGACAGCGGCAGTGTCTAATGGACAAACCACATCTCAAGCCCTGACCGAAGAAAAACAAGCGACATTTAATTTCTAAGCAGAGTCCCAGTCCACTGCATCACACCTTTTTGCTCGGACGCGCTCGTTTCACCGCCTAACCTTTATCCGCCCTGGTGCCGAAAGACGCGTAAACTCGTAAACTTCGACCGTGGCCATGGTTGGTAAGTACTTCATATATGGTATGCCATGAAATTATACGACTGCTGGTCAAAGATATGACGGGCTATGAGAACGCTCGGCTTTTTTCGAACATTTTCATTTCGAAATGAAAAATGAGATGTTTGATGACAGCCTGGCGTTCTCATAACCCGCTATATCTGTGATCAACGGGCCTTCACTACCTCGATTTTTATGTTAAGTAGAGGAAAAGATGATTAGACGGCCGGTCGTTCTCACAGGTTTTTCATTTTCGATTTCAATATTTTTATGAGAACGATGATCGGCCGGTCGTTCTCATCTAATTTTGATTTTGATTTCAATATGCTTTTGGAGTCGCAATGTTATATAAGGGTTCACTTTTTTTTGTTTTATTTTTCGTCTTTTGCATTTTTTTTTTTTCTATTTTTATTATTTTTGTTCTTGTTTTTCTTTTTTTATTTGGTTTTCTGATTTTTTTCGTAATTTTTTTTTGTTTTTCCTCTTTTTTTGTTTTATAATTTTTTTAGTTTAATTTGTTTTGTTTTGTTTTTTCAAGTGCGTTTATTTTATTTTGTTTTTATTTTCTTGGCTAAGTTTTTTTTAAATTTTATTTAAGGTTTTAAAATATTTTTGTGGGATTAGCCCTTAATCCTCTTACTTAGTAACCGCGCTCGACTTATATATCCCGACGTGATTGTACAATAGTGCAGTTGACCTTAGGCCTTGCTCGTGTAATCTCCTTCAACAATTAAATTGTATATCCTTGAATATATACTTGGCCTCCACTCTTCGTTTCGCCTCCGATAACCGCACAATTTTCTCTTATTTTTGAAGAAAAATTATTTTTTTCCTCTTCTTTTTCGAAATCGCAGCACAAATCTGACCAGCTGTTTTGTGAGAATGCGCGGCCACCATACACAACTGGTCAGCGTTCTCTCTTTCTCAACTCGAGTGTTTTTTTTTTTTTCAACTCGACTAGGATTTTTTTTTTTCGACTCAAATGTCAAAATTTGGACTCGTACTTTTTTTTCGTTTGTGAACATATATTTTGCAAATGTCGACTCATATTTTTTACTGTATTCGATGTATTTTACAAGTTTCGACTTAAGTATTATGTTTTCAACATGTTTTTACTATCGGTATAATTTTGTCCGCAACGGAACGCCATAACCAAGACCCCCCCCCCCCCCCCCCCAAATCAAGGATGGGAAAATGGCGCGTTTTTGCCCCTCGCGCGGTTTCATCCTTGATTTGGGGGCATGGGGGTTTGCTGTTCCATTTTATTTTGTCCAGGATTGTGGGTAGGCGAGTTACGTGCCTTGTATACGCTCTTCTAGGGATAGGGTAACCCTCTTGCAAAGGTAACCCTAGCACTCAGGTAGGGTTACCAGTAGCACTAGGATAACCCTAGCTGCCTGGTAAACACGTCGTGAAAAAGAAGAAGTATGCGAGTGCTAGGGTAATCTTGATCTTGCTAGGGTAACACTAGCACCAGGGTTGCCCTCTCTCCTTGTAATCAGGATTTAACACATCCGAACAAAGAGAACGGCTTTGTGGCAGACTGCATGAGAGTTTATAATTAATTTCGTGAAGACTTTTAATTATAAACTACCGTTTTTGAGCCACCCCGTCAACCGGAAGTGGACTTTTGGTACCCTTCGGCCGTGATTTGGAACAAATACTTGTGCAAATTGTCTCTATAGAGTAAAGACAATTAGCAATACAAATATGGTAGCGTCAAGGCATATTAAAAGAGAAAAAAAGCTCACTTCCGGTTGACGTGCCCCATTGTAGTCTCCTGGCGAAGTCACGCAATGCTCCTGAGCGGCTCCGAATCATGCTCTCCCGTTATCTCTCATTAAGAGTTATTCCTCGAGCCGGAATGGGCTCTGAGTCAATAGCTACTGACTCAGAGGCCATGAGGGCGAGAGGAATAATTGTTTTGGTAAAATCCAACTAGTTGGTCAAGAATATCGGAACAAAACAACTTTAGCAAGCAAAACGCGATTCAGCCGCCATTGTTTTGATTTTCAAGGCCGGCGCTCTTTGCTACTAGTGGGCTATAACATATAGCCTAGTAGTAGCTCAACCAATCAGAACGCAGCATTAATAATAGACCACTAGTTAGATTTTACTAATATTCGATATGTCTTTGTTAGGAAGGAGCGCATGATCAATTATTTACAAGCTCACATGAAAAACGCCAGAGTTAATATTTCTTATTTATCCAGGTAATACTTCTGAGTTCTAGTTCTGTTCTGATTGGCTGAAGATTAAAAGAGTCCTACGGGATAATCTCCTTATGCAAACATCTTTAAAAGACACGTTGCGCAAGTAACAATCCCAGGTTTGTAAGGTGATGTAGTTTTTCAGATGAAGTTAGTTTTCTTATAAAATGTCGCAAACCAACCTCTGATATCTGAAAAATCAAACTAAGATTTTAGAGCAAATTGAAAATCAAACTACGATTTTTTTCCAAAAATTTAAGTCCATTTTTCAAAACTAACAGGCTCCGAATTTAATTTTCAAGAAAGAAAAGAAAGAAAAGACAAACAAAACAAAAGACAAAATCAGAACCCAAACAAAACAAAGAAATTCCAAATTTACCGTCCGTTTCACTGTTGTCCCTTCAGGGCTTTCGTAGGATTTTTGGAACAAATCACCAACTGACCCCATTTTTCGTTTTTCTTCTTTTCTTTTTAGACCCGATCTGAAGATTATGTCCGGAAACGTCGTTTGACTTCGTCTGACGTTAGTGTTTTGAATATTTCTGAGGTCCTTTTGAGGCATCCGATCCCCTTTAACCGCGACCTTTCGTTCATCGCTGCGGTTTTAAACTATTCAGTTCAATAAATTTGATTTACACGTCTAAAATTTTTTTTAAAATCTTGAAAATCAGTGAGTGAAGACGGTTCTTTCTAGATGTATTCAAACAACTGGACTGAATAGACACCTGAAAATTAATAAAATTCATTGATTTTGCACCTTCCAAAATCCCCGGTTCCAGTTGTTATTCCTAGAATTACATGGGGCGCGATCCATTCAACCAAAATTCAGACCGGTCCGACCGGGAAAAGAGGACCACCTCAAAAGGTGGACCAGTTTTTTCGAAACTTTTCCGTTGGACCGAACCGATCCATTGAGTTTTGGACCAAAATTTCCGGAAATTTTGGTTGAATGGATCGCACCCATGGGGATCTTTTCGGGGTCTGCGCGGAAAAAATATAAAGGAGCTCACCTCGGGATCGGGATCATTTTGGGTTCCATTTGGGGTTCATTCCCCGACTGGGGATCATTTCAGGGCCTGTACAGTTTTAACTATTAAATGGCAAAAGAGCATTGAAAGAGAAAGACTCAGTTTGCTAAAATCTGTGTGTGATGTGAGAATGAAAAGGGTGAGCATAACAGAGGTCAATAAAACCAGGGACGTCAAACAAAGAAGTAGACAAAAATAGCTAAATAAAAATAAACTGCTGTTATTTTCGAATATGAAAAAATATTTTGTTGGAAGTAATAATTAGTTGAGCGAGTGAGAAGGTGTTGGATACGGTTCCGTGCAGTTACAGTAATGACTCAGCCAATACTGTCAATTGTGCGCCATTCACGTGTGTGAGCACTTTTTCAATCATGAGTCGGTTATCCATCTATGGTACTTATAAGAAGAACTTAGTTTTGGATTCTGGTGGGGAAGATTCACATTCATGGTAGTTTCTACACTCTTGACAGTGCGCTGAAGATGTCGATCGCGACCATTTGTTGTGACGAGCAAATCTGGGAAGAGTACAAATACCTCTTGGAAAGGGTACTCTCTCTATAAAAAAAACAAAAAAACAAAACAAAACAAAAACTGAACAAACAAAAACGAAACGAAAGCAAACAGAGGGGACCGTTAAACAGTCTAGAAATTTCCATAAATGTGATTGGTTTAAGAGCAATGTACTTCGTTTCAATATGATGACTACTTATATTACTGTTTTTGTATCAATGATAATATCATAGGTGACGAATTACTCCTTAATTTTGGCGCGAAATTTCAGCGATAATTTGTAATTTCACATGTGAAAATTGCGATGGCAAACTTCCATACGTCTCAGTGTCAAGATAGCGACAAGTTTTAAAATGTCATGAATGAAGATGCCAGGGCATAAAAAGACGCTTTAGAAAACCTGAACACACGAAAGAGCACATCAAGAAGGATTCTAACAGGTATTTTGTTAAAAAATTCAGAACTTAAGCCAAATTTAAGCTCTAAACGTTCGAGAGAGTGGAGTTTTCGATCGATACGATCCAGGATAGGCATGTCAAAAATTAAAGATTGATAACGTAATTCGTCACCCATGACATTAATAGGTAATCAAATGATTAGGGAATAATTTCACTTGCGTTTTGTCCAAATCTTAATTATAAGGATTTGGACAAAACGCTCGTGAAATCATGTATTCCCTAATTTCACTCGTCACCATTTGATTATACATACTAATTATAATAGTTCTCTTGAATTCTGCACATACATAGAGGGCAAATTAGCACAAATATAAAAGAAAAGAAAGATGACCAACTTGAGTTTTTGTGGTCAAGATTGTCGTTTTCTCCTTTCGTGACCAAAGGTGGATTTCCACTGTCACGTAATTTTTCCGTGCGTACGCACGAAAATTGTACGCGCGTAAATAAAATAGAGGCAATGTGTGAAAGGCCACGCGTAAACGTAAAAGTTGAACCTCGCTCAACTTTTGCGTTTACGCGTGGCCTTTCATACATTTGTTGGCTTCACACTAGAGCTTCAATATAATGTAAGTGTATTTGGAACCTACTTTGAGTGTGAAGGGGTAAAATGTACCTACTTTAAGTTAACTTGGTGACCATGGAAACGTTCGTAGTTCAAAGACGCCGAAGTTCGCCATCAAGTATGGGCTACACCACACTTGAGAACACACTTGACCAATAAGAAAGGGAGGCCATGTGCACGATGTGCACATGCAGCGGTTACAAGATTCTAATGAACGGGAAAATTGACAGCTTTTACTACAAGTAATATACTTTGTCAACAAGTGTGAAGCCATGTTTTCTACAGAGCAATTTCAGATTTCCAAGTGCTTACTTGAAATAAACTTAGCTTCTAGTGTGAGGCCAAGTATTGCCTCTATTATATTTACGCGCGTAAACTTTACGTGCGTTCACGTGGAAAAATTACGCGTGTTGATTCCACTGTCGCGCAATTTTTACGTGCGTAAATAAAATAGAGGCCGACGGGTAGACATACAAGTTGAGCCAGGTTCAACTTTTACGTCTACGCACGACCTGCCTTACATATACTATTTTATTTAGGCCCGTAAAATATACGTACGTTCGCATTGTCTCATATTACGTTTTGGTTCTTTCTCAGTCTGAAATATTAACAAACAAACTTTCAATGAAATCCAAACGGGCTAAGTGTTTTTATTAGGACGGCGTGTTAACTTTCTTAAATTCAGTAATTTAAGTTGTCCGTAGGTAAGACAATTAAACTCAAAGAAGGAGGTTTGTCCGACGCTGGGGCTATCTTGATATATATACTGTTTTTCAGTTGGCCCTCTTCAAAGGGTAATCCTTACTTTTTTTTTTTGTTTGAAACCCGACGGGAAACTTTTAAGAGGGTAAACTTCTCAAGCACTCCGTTCGTGTATCCATATACACTCGATGTTTGGAGGGCTATGCGCGCTAGAAGAATCATCTCGCGAGTTACGAGGGGATTTCATATAGTTATTGACAAGAACTACACAGTGACAGATGCAACTATAGATTTTCCATAGTTTTTATTTGTTAGAACGTGCAATACTTCTACTTTGTTGTCTCTCTTCACAGAACATGTCGGCTCGTGCATTTCAGGCAGTTTGGAAGCTTTCACCTGCCCTCAGAAGTTCAAGCAGGATACCTATTTACTTTGCCTCTTCGCATTTGAACACAAGCACAGCCACAGCCAACATTTTTGAGCCTTTGCCTCGAAAGGACCTGGTGACAAGATTCAAATCAAGGCTTAGAGACAGGCAGTTCCTCCCGGGTTCCAAAGGGGGTGGCTTTCCTGAGTTTTTGGCAGAGCCACGTGATCTATTCCCACTCGCTGTGCGAGTAAACGACGCAACCAAGTCTTCTCTTGCAGAATTGACTACAAAATGCATGGAATATGTGGAGGAAAATTTTTCTCGGAGTCCCGCAATATTATTCCGAGGTCTCCCAGCTAAAAGTGCAGAAGACTTTTCAACCATTGCGCACGCAATCCAAGGACAAACTATGACATACGAGGGTGGAACAGCATTCCGGACCCAAATAGATAAAGATGTTGGGACCTACACTGCTAGCATTGACCCTCCAAGTTATACAATAGAGCCACATAATGAAATGGCTTTTAATGAACTTTTCCCACATAAGGTAAAGATGATGAAAAGGCCCGTCGTGTGAACTGTCCACCAGACGAACGTTCATTTTACCTCTGATAAACGTTCGAAGTGTAACCCTAACTATAACTACATACAAAAAAGACAGACGCCATAGTCATAGCAAAATGATTGTCACTAACGCCGTCAAAATACAGCATAACCCCGCGACTAAGAACCTGCAATTTCTCAAGCTAGCTACATTAAGGGTTATTAGCACAAATGTAGGCGATTTAGGCTCTTGAAATAGGTTATTATTTTCTGAAGAAAAAAATCATTGTGGCTTAAAGTATTAAAGGAGCTGTGTCACGAAATTTAGCCAAATTACGTTATTGCAAAATACCCGTTAAAGTAAAGAAACATAAAAATAACCGCTTAATACAACAGATATAACAGCTGCCACGGATGGGCAAAACTGAAGAAGATTGAAACGGATTGCAATTAGGGTTTTCAGTGAAAACTTTTCAGCCTAACAGTTTTTCAAAGTTCATCTCTGCTGTTTGCAGCTTCAAAAATAATGCTCAGGGGACATATCAGTTGTTTGTCTCTAATCTCTGATGTTGTCATTTACATGTAATTTCTTTGCCTACTTCAAGTTCCATAGCGATTGATGGCGAGTAATTGGCAAAATAAAACGGAATGATCGAACTGGACTGCCGTGACACAGCCCCTTTAAGTGGTATTAAGCTGATTCCTTCTGTAAAACCTGCATGCATACAGTTACATTGCGGTTGCAGTTGGAGTGATAAGGCACCAATGTCTTCAAAGAAGACCCAAAATGTTACCTTAGTTGCTTATAATAAGTGTTTAGATGGGGGTACTAACTGGTAAATTTTAGCCTAACGGGTTCCTTAAAAACCAGGTTCTTAGTCGCGGGATATATTAATTACAGGGAAGTAATTGCCTTGGTTTTTCGTCTTTGAACGCAAGAGTTTGTAAGCTTTTGTAGTCGGGACAAGGTAAAAAAAATTCGAACTAAGTTAAACGCCTTTTTATTCCTAGTTAATGGTTTCAACCCATGCAGAAGCTATGTCATTAGTATGTGAAATAAGATTTTCTGTTTTTACGATTTTATGCTGTTTTCGCATTTTATGCTGTTTCCACGGGATTACAGATGTTCATAAAATAGAGTTGTGAATATTGTACTTCAATCTGTTCAGGACTTCAATCTTATAATCCGCCGTTAATTTTTCTTCTCTTGTAAGGTTGTCAGTTTTTTTCTGCTTTTTTTTTCTCTTAGTGGACATTGCAGCTTATTTATATTATACACTTTATACTCTAATTAACTTTTCGATAGCTCGGTAGTACATGCTCAACCCCCTTTGAGCCATTTCCTTCCTCGCCCAAGTTATGTTGAGATGATTCGTCATACTGAGTTTTTATATCTGTGGATAAAATCCTATGATGTTATCATTCAAATGAAACTATTTTCTCAGAACTCGTTTTGCATAGTACTGTTTTTTTCTTAAGTTTTTACGCTGAAAAACTTAAAAACGAAGTTTGAAATATTTTTTGTGAGTTTCCACCTTAGCCTCTGTTTAGTGTGGAAAGGGTGACGAGTCTTCACAGGTGTACAATGTTTCCCTCCATTTTTAAAAATGTACGTTACATGCAAAAAGTACTACATTTCTTACATGTCCCTCATTATCACTGACGTATTTCTCTCGAGCATCTACAAATAATCTTACTTTGTTTCTTCTTGTGTAGGTTTTCTTTTTCTGCTTGAAGGAGCCTGCAGATGGCTGTGGTGGGGAAACGCCATTAGTGAAAAACAGCGAGCTTATTTCCAAACTGGATCCCGGAATTCTGCTGAAGTTTGAAGAGAAGCAGATCCGATATGTACGATATTTGCCTGATAAAACTCGGCATGAGTACATGAACTGGCAGCACATATTTGCAACTGAGGACAGACAGGTAAAACACTGGGGTCTGTGTTACAATAATTATAATCCGGAATACATAAACTCATCACCTGGGGCGGTACTTTCGTATTTAATCTGGGACACAACGCCTTAAATAAATTATTCAGTCTACTGTATTTGTCTTAACTTTCAGCAAGAGGATCAATGCAAAGTTAGGATTTTTCCAAATTAAAGCGAGGGTCAAATGGGGAAGGAAAAGTCATGCTGTCCAAGCTTACCCTCAGTTTTCATTCGCTTTGAGCCAAGCCCGAAACGAAGCAGAAAGTCCTGGGAACGAGGTTAAAAAGATCGTTGAAGAGCCTTTGAAGAGATAACAAAGGAGGCAGAAGAACCGCCGAGTTGAACAAAAGATCTTGACCGAAAGCAAGAGCCATAATAGGACTCTTGCCGAAAGAAAATTCTATAATAGGCCACCTCCGAGTTCCAAAAACCCTCACTTTCAAAATGAGGCTAGGTGCACAACCTTTCTTGTGAAAATGAGTTTTATTTGCATGAGAATGAAAAATGATTTCAACATCAAAAAGCTGAGCACCTACCCTCGCTTTGAAACAGAGGCCCGGGGGAACTCGGAAATGGCCTATTAGAAGCTGATGGACGCTCTGGGGTCTGGCCGTATGGGCTTCTTAACAGTAAACGTTTTGATAATCTCTGGGCCCAGTTGTTCGAAGGCCGATATAATAGCACTTAACCCGGGGTTAAATTTAACCCGGGTTTCTCTTTCTTGTGTTCAAAATCATTTTCTCGGATAATTTTCTCTGTTATTTTTAGAGCTTTCAATCCTCAACTTGTGGACAAAAAGAATTAAAACTAAAATGCTTTTTAAGCTTTCAAATCTGAATTCAAATCTCGCACTCTTAACCCGGCTTTGAACAACTAACTCATCAGCCCTGTTCTTCAGTTGAGTTAATTCAGGTTTTCCCATCAACCTTGTAGGATGTTGAGCCACGAGCAAAGGATCAAGGCTACAGTGTCACATGGGATTCAGATGGAGATCTGTACCTTTGGCAAGTTAGGCCTGCCTTTATTCGGCACCCGGTGACAAATGAGAAAATTTGGTTCAATCAAGCACATTCTCACCATGGTTCGTACTACAAAGCGATGCCAACATTTTACGGCCAAGAAATCCCAGATGATAAGTTCCCATGTCACGTGTACTATGGTGATGGCAGCGTGATAGAACCAGACACAATACAACATATTCGAATAAAATCCTGGGAATGTGCAGTTGGATTTCAATGGAGAAATGGTGATTTGTTGGTGTTAGATAACCTGGCTGTTCAGCATTCACGAATTGGTTTCACAGGCGATAGAAAGATGCTTGCTTATTTGACCGCCAATTGAATATAGTAACATAGCCGTATCTGAATCAACTTATTCTGCTGACTGTATGAGGAAAAAAAAACAGTTAGATCTCGGACGCAAAAAAACACGAATTAAGTTAATCACATCCTATAGTCTTGACTTGTTTAGTAGGGGTTAGTTTTCGAGTGGGTAAATGTTTTGTATTCCATGACCTCCGCTATCTGTGGCATGGGTTTCAGTAATGAATTTTAAAATTGAAGGATTTTATAGTCCTTTAAAGGGCAGTTCTAATCTTTTGAAGGGAGTGTCATTCAAGGCTGTTGCTCGAATTCTGGGTAGATTTCATGCCCGTCGGCTAAGAGATGGGGTTAATTTAATAGTTTTTTATGTATTGTATTTTAAAAAACAAGCGTTTTATGTGAAGGTTTAATTTGACTAAATATACGGGCTTATTTTTTTCATGGACTTTCGAGAGGGGGGCCTATCAGAGAGAGGGGGGGGGCTTATTTAATTTAGCGGAACGCATCAACGAGAGCAAGGTTTCTCGAGGACGGACTTGTGATTCCCGGGCGTTATACTGATTTTTCTAACAATAAGAAAAGGGTAACAATTCTCCACAGAGAACTAGAGCGTAAAGTTGAAAAAGTTAAGCACATGAAATTGGAGGTCATGCGGCTGAAGACCAAAAACAATATGAATTTCCAGCCTGAATAAACCACAACTGATCCGTACACGTTAATTGTTTGTGAAGAATAAGGATGGAGGGGAGCTTAATAGAGAGTGGGGCTTATTTACTTTCCTCCTTTAAAAAAGGGGGGACTTTTTAGAGAGGGGGGTTTAATGGAGGATTTACGGTAGTAAAAAAAAAGTAAAGAAATGCCTAAGGCCTAAAAAAACTGTAAGGTTTACGAGTTGGACCCTAGACAATGTACGTGTATACTACAGTGTAGTGTTTGTGAAACACTCACTCAACGACAAATGCAAAACATGCTTACAACACTAGGATAAGGTATGCTGAGGGATGTTATGAGCCGCTACCGTAGTCAAAATGCTTCAGTGGAAAACACTGAACTATGATGCAGTAAATGGATTGTCTGGCCTTTGATTGTTTCTTATCATTTAGTAACTACGTTTCATGTTCTCAGAGTTTCATTTGTTGATGAAATGGTGGTCAGATCTATTCAAACATGCTATTTAGTATCCTTGCGTAAGCAGCGAGACGCATAATCTGCAATCCGTTTTATTTTCTTCGTATTTTAACAGGACACAAAACGTGGGTCATGCTCCCAGACGTTCCTAGCGGAGACCGAGAAACTGGGAATAAGAGTCGTTGCTTGACCAAAGCCACGCATGTTTGCGAAGAAAGCTTAGGAAAGATTAATGCGATTTAGAGCTTTTCCGGACCGGGTCGTTCCTCGAATTCTATCGCTTGAAAGCGTTGATTACTTTAGAACAAGTGAACACTTCAGTGGTCGAAAAAAAAGAAGAATCTTAATTAGCAAAACTTTGATGGTGAGGCTAGGTGAGGCTAACTGGTCGGGTGTTGTAAACTTCCATTGTATAAATGAGTCCAGTGCAGTGTGATGTGCATTTGTTTTTTTTGTTGGCGATGATTGAAATGACGCGCCATGTAAATCACTTTTTATATTTTTGGCAATGATGTAATTTCTCTTCAATCGAGGCCCTTGGATTTTGGTGTATTTATACAGGCGTACAGCCTGCGACCACAGACGCATTTCCGGTCGTATTTAACACGGGTGCTAAATCAATACTCCGATTCCAGAAAAAACTGGAGTTGCATGGAAGTGAGACATAATAGCCCTCGCGGCAAATTTAAAATAACTAACATGAGGGACGAGCAAGTCGATCTTTAATACTCCAGAGGACATTCCTGGTGCTAGCTTTCTTGAAGAATAGATAGAAGAATTGACCGTTGCTCAACTGAAGTTTTGGTTAAAATGCCGCCGAATAAATCAAAATTGTAATAAAGGAAACCCCATTTTACCTCATTCTTCAATCTGTCGCACTAACTTTGCCTTGTATAGTGAAGATTCTCTCTGGGTCAGATTCATATATTTTTAGACTTTCATTGCTTGCAGGTTCATAACCCTGAGAACGCAAATTTTGTATGAAGAGGGGAGAGGAACGGGCAGTTAAATTTCTTAACAGGCAGGGGTACCACAACAGCGGTGAGCCAATTACAGTGGTCCCAGAGCTTAAAAAATAAGTAAGAAACAGTCAAACTAACATGAGACAATTAAAAACAACAACGGAGACGGACAGACACGTTACGTGAAACGTTACATGACGGACAGTTTGTTTTAATAATAATAATAATAATAATAATAATAATAGTTTATTGACACTTCTAGCAGATAATATAACTGAATAAACAGTGAAATTTACAGAAATTTACAAGATAATACTAATAACCATTTACAAGCCCAATGATCAATAATACAGTAATTGTATAATTTATCCAAATCTAAATGTAAAAAAGTCATTCGCTCTCTTAGTCTTTTTCATTGTTCTTGTTGGTATTGTATTCCCTGATCTTAATTGATATGGTATTGTTCTTATTGTCTCTTGCGGAGCCAGGAAAGATATTGGGTGGCTCACATCCCTCATATCAGCCATTAGCTTTTGACATAAAAGTTCCCTACGACAAGCTAAAGATGTAAGATTAGCCTGATACAGCGCTTGCAGGTAGCTAGAGTTAGGAAATATTATTCCCAAGGCTCTTCTTTGTATTGATTCAATAGCGTCAGACAAGTATGCAGGGATATCTTGCCACAACTGCACAGCGTATTCTAATACTGACCTAACATTACATAGGTATATACTTTTAGTATGTCTTTTGGCATTACTCCTGCGCGCTTCAATAATCTAAGTGCGATCAGGTTTTCCAGGATCGTGGGTTCTCTGGGTCGTAGTTACGTTCTAAGGCATCCAGGTAGTACTTGTACATGATGGATTTGAATTGGTTGATCTGAAGGTTGCATGAAAGTTGAAGATCGTTTGCTAACGTGTTCCAGATTCTGGTGGTTCTATTAAAAAAAGGATCTCTGAAAAGTGACAGTATTACATTTCCTTGAAATAAAGTGAGTGACATTACGGTTGCTGTTAGATCTGGTAGTGCGAGTAACTAGGACTTGCGGGATAACAGAGGGACTAACTCTAAATTTTCCAGTTACAACTTTGAAAAAGAAAAGCATGTCTAAAAACTCGTGCCAATAGGAGATTGGTAATAAGTTAAGATTCATTAGTCTGTCCTCATATGTTTGGTCACAAATGAATGGTAGATCCAAGATATACTTTGTAGCGCGCCTCTGGACACGCTCGAGCTTTCGAATCAGGTCTATTGACTGCGGAGTCCAGATTTGCGTGGCATAGCCAAGATGGGATCTTACTAGGGTAAGGTATGCCGAACGTCTAACCGTAATGCTTTTGACGAGCCTGCTGGCCTTAGCGCATTGGGCATTGACCTGCTTATTCCACGTGAGGTTATCCGTGATGTAAACACCAAGATCTTTCTCGGCACAGACAACTTCAAGCTGAGAGCCGGCCATATGATAGACAAAGATGACGGGTTTAAGTTTCTTAGTGATGCGCTGCGCTTTGCATTTGCTGTAGTTGAAGTTTAGGCTAGCAGAATCTGACCACGTGACCAGGTTAGATAGGTCCTCCTGAAGTTGTTCTGCATCGTGCGTTGATGTTATTTCTTTGAAAATCTTTGTGTCATCGGCAAAAGCGGCAATCTGACTTGATCTAACAGCATTTGGCAAAGAGTTCACAAACAGAAGGAACAACATGTTCCACATAATAAAGTAAATTTCCTTCAAAATGAAACATAAGTCTCTTCACACCTTGAGTTTATGTTGATGATATTTTCGTGGAAGCCTTCTTTCTGTAGTTTCGGACCTCGTTCCAAAACGGTTTTATACAAAGAGATGATTGAAGTGCCATCGACTTATGATGCAGCGAAACGACTTTGCAGTGAATCAACTTCATTATGCAGCGAAACGACTTGTAGCAAAATGACCGGTGACCGAATGTGCCATCCAGAAGTCTACCTGTCACCCTGTTATTAAAAATTGTTTGGCATACTATACTGCTTTGGTATCGGATTAAGAATGGTCCACATTAAATTTTGCGGCCTAATGTACCAGCCGGGATGAAGAGGATGAGTGCTACAGTAAATTTATAGTGACATCATTTTGTGACTCGCAAGGTCTTATTTAAAAATAAACCTTATGACAATCCCATGATTCAAAGTACGTACATTTTTGGCCTCTAGTTGTTCAAAAGGTGGATAAAGCTATCCACTAATTAAAAGTTATCAGCTGGATAGTGATTTATCACGCCCCGGTTGTTCAAAAGTTGGATAGCGCTAAGCACCGGATAAAAATCTATCCAGGGGATAATGCAATTGGTTTCCCTAATACTTATCCGCTGGATAGTGAGTTATATTCGGTGGATAGCGCTATCCACCGAATAAAGTATTCAGCAGATAAGTATTAGGGAAACCAATCACGTTATCTACTGGATAGAGAGTTATCCAGTGGATAGCGATATCAAGCGTTTGAACAACTCGGGCCTGGTGGATATATACTGGATATATTGTTCAAATATTGGATAGTGTGACACTATCCAACTATCCAATATTTGAACAATCCGGACCAGGACAGTATGTCAAATTGAAGATCCCACCCCCCCCCCCCCCCCCTCCCACCACCACCTTGCCACACCACCCCAAAACTACCAAATCAGAAACTAAAGGCATTCTAGCCCCCATGCAGGATATCTCCTACGTCCTTTAATTCACTTTGAAAAGAGAAATAGGTGATGTCTGACGAAAAATGAACCTATGAATTCAAGTAGAAACACTAGTGTAAAGTTACTACAATATGACTATACCATTATAGCTGATTTCCAGGTTTAAGTGAGGGTTATAAATAAAAGCACTTATGACTACCTAGCAAAAAGTCAAAGGATCAAATTGTCAGCAGAGTCATGAACTTGATGGAATCAGGTCAAAGAATCAGAATGTTTCTTTTTTCTTCTGGCCTCAGCTACAATTTTCTCGCTCATAAACCAGTAAGAGCCAGATTTTCAAAGTCTTAGCAGAAGCTGAAAAATAATCCAATCAAAATGCTTATACCCATGCACTGTATCAGTTCTGCCACAAATACTAGCACATCTGACAATCTGTTTTTCACTAGATTGTGAACAGTGGAGTTGTATGCGGAATCCAAACTGCTATTTTCACTCTGCGCTTACAATTACGACTCTCTGTCATTAGTGAAAAGCAGCCTTTAAAAAAGCATTCTTTTACAATTTTGCCTTTTGCCCTCTGGCCAAAAACTGAAAGACCAAGTCAGTAGCATCCATGGCACAGCCCCAATGTACAGTCAAACCTGACCCACCATGACCATAGTTATGGACAACCTGGAAAAAACGCAGTTATATAATGTTGAATTAAATGTATAGCTACTCAACACTGCTATCAATATTTTAGGTTATACATGTGGCTGTACATTAACAAGTTCTGTCCCTGTGACGTGTGTTGTCCCTATACAAGTATTGCCCCTGTCACAATCTTTGGTTCATTACATAGCTACACCCAGGCATACTACACAGGAAGTATCACACTGATGCTATCCTTTAAAATCCAAGAAGGCAAAGACATTGTTTCAATGTTGAGGCTTGCAACACAAATTTGAAAATCCTAAACAGAAGGATTCATGTGAAAAGAACACTGTTAGTTTTAATGCTTGTTTATTAAGTCCTGACTCTAATGAAAGATTTTAATTCCTACTTTAAGAGTTCTTTCTTTTCCAAGCTTGTCTTTGAATTTCTTGACTTCTTTTTCCAGCCTGACAGTTGGACGTGCAGGTCGGAGTCCTACCCACGCCTCTAGTACTCGAGCTCTCTAGTAATAAAAAAAGAGGAAGAGGGGGATATCAGCACTTAGGAGTTCCAGATCGAATTGGAATTTGAAACAAACTATCATCTAGCTTCGGACAAGATGTAAACAGACGCTTATTTTTGATAACGCAACATTGAGAAAAGTGTACAGAACATGTGGTAAAAGTGATAGAATCAAAACATATCTGGCAGAGATTTTACTCACTTTAAGGCTTGGAATCAGCTGACTAGTAGCTTCCAGGATGTGTCTGGTGTCATCAGCACTAACTCTTGAGTCAAAGTTATTATGGTATGCAGTCCCTCCAAGAACAACTTCTCCATTAGCTCTGACAAAAAGAAATATTTCGTTACTCTTTCAACCCTAATGACAGATAGCATCATTTTTTCCTTCTTATAATGTGAATTCTCTGTTAAATTAATGTATTGACAAGGCTGAACTCTAGCAGCATCTGGTGGCCCCTGGTGCCTAACTTTTGCTCCCGGGCAACTAAAAATACTTAGTGTTTTCTTAGAAATCATAGGATGGGCTTGGATTTCACAGGTTCAGAGCACTGCAGGACTCCCTTCAATTTTTCTTAGAGCAAAGCCTTGATGGGGGCTGGGTCTGGTCGTGTTTTTACCTGTGGGGGGGGGGGGGGGGGCAGCCATTTTGCTTGGGGGTCATTTTCAAAATATTGATTGGTTTTGGGGGGCCATTTTCCGATAAGAGAGTGTTACCTGGGGGGTCATTTTAATAGATTTCATGAAAGAAGGTCAAATCAGTTAACGGATCATGAATTAAAACTGAACATCTCAGTTGTATAATCATATTAAACACCGATCTTATGAACACAGCTGTAGATAATAATTGTGGCTAGAATATCTGAAGTTTCAACCGCAATCGGGTGGGGGTCACTTTCACAATCAGTAAAATTTATAGGGGGTCATTCCTAAAAAGCTAGGATGAATTGGGGCATTGGTTTGAAAATCTTCTAAGCTTTCTCAAAATGGCCGGCTCCCCCCTCATAGGTAACAAAATACTATCCCCTTGGATGATACAATAACCTCTTATAAAGATCTTCTTAGGGAACTAAACATGACATTGTTCGAGACAGATGTCTACAGGATAAGCTTCTTCTGGTCACTCTATAAATGTGTAAATGGACTTAAATGCCCACTTATCTTAGCTCTGGCTTTATGGAAAGAAATTCATAGTACAGTCTTAGGGGTAAAAGGAAACTCCTTCCGAAACCGAGGACGTATACACATGACCTAAATTCTTTTACTTATTTCGCAACAAATCACTGGACTTTACTACCTGACAACGCTAGAATCACTAGTAGTGATATACGTAGTTTTTATACCATTCGTAGATGACACAATAAGGTATTGTAATGCAATTTGTTGCCTATTTTTTAAATGTTGACATTGTTGTAAATAGTCATATGCTCAAATTATTTCTAATATTATCACCTATTGTACTCGATTGTTTTATTAATTTATGTTGTTTCTTTTCATTATCTGAATGTTAAAATAAAGTTTATCTAATCTATCTAAAACCCAAAGTGGGATAGCTTATTCAAGGGCGGATCCATGTCAGTAATGTTAGCAATGTATTAATTTTGTATCCCTTACCTGACTGGGACTGTTTCATTCTAACCAGTTTTACTTTCAAAATGGTTAACACTCCCAGTTACTGGTCTAAAGAAATAGGGAAACTGGTAAAGGAACAGAGGTGTACATAGCAGAATTAATTTTTGACACTATTCTGTAGTATTTTGAAATAACTTACTGTGGAAAAATATAGCAATATCTTCCTCGGCTTGCAAGGTCTTTAATATCTCTTATATAAGCGTGCTTTACCCAAGGTGCATAAACCTAGAAAGCAATAAAGCCAGTTTCAAACCAAAAAGTCTAAAGGCAACAATAATTTCTCACACATGGCTGCATGGCAGTATGGGTTTAAGAGTTCAACAGTTGCGGAAATCTTTGATCACAACTAGTGACAACTACTAGATCTTGGAGGAGGGCTACTCACTATTTGCTTTAAATAGTTCGGTGAGTTTTATTAAGTTGTATCAAAACTGTTTCTGTGGTTGAGGGCAGGTCATCTTATTTCATGTGCAGATTCGAAGGGGGGCCACATTACGTTATGAAGTGGAAAGAACAGGCCCATGGGAAATTATGTATAGGAACATTAACATGCACCAGCCCACCCCATCCTCCTCTTCTAATAAATGACTGGTCCATAATAAAGCCAGTTGTGTTCTCAGTTCAGCTGGTCTCAACCCTTCTACAAAAATGGTGGAGAATCCATTTAAAGTACAAATTAATGCCTGCTACAATCAAAGAACTTCAAGGCATTGTTGCCGGTCTCAGCAAAGTTGTCAAAGGTTTAGGCCTGGTTGGTTGGTTCAGACGCTGTAATTTTCATGTGCCGAACCTGACTGAACAAGTTCGTCTTTGGAGCGACACTGGTGTGACATCTGATTCAAGGCACACCATGTGTCAAGTCTAAGTTAAGTTCCACAAAAGTTTGACAGACTCTGTGGAACTTAACGCTTTTGCCACACCAAACCAAAACTGCCGTACCAAATTGATTCAAACATCACTCTTTTGCCGTACTTATGATTCATCAGTTAGGTTCGGCACATGAGTGGAATACCATTTCACTGGCATCTGAACCGGGCCTTAGTTAACATCGTTCAACAACAATCTGCTCTGCTGCAAGCTCACAGTACAGCTTTAACATCACACTACATAAGCACAAGTGAACACCTAGCCGATACTGGTCCTAACAATGCCAAATTTTTGAAGCATCTCCAGGAGCAAACTTCTCACCTCCCTGCTAATATTCACTTGTCGCCAGAGGAGTATTAATATCAGGCTCTTCTTAAAGCTCTGGCTCTTAACCCGCCCGAAAATTGACACAAGGTCACCTTTGCCTTTAGGCAAAAAATGTCTAAGTTTCTTGTCAAAATACCAGTGATATGCTTCAGAGGCTTGTAAAGCGATCTATCATTATAGCTTACTGAAGCTAGAGACATTCTTAATCAAAATGGCAAACTTAAAGGACTCGTCAGTCAGTGTCCTTATTTATTTTTACAAGGTGGACCACATGGAGGTACCTACCTCTCCTTGTTTTAAATGTGAAGTTATTCAGTGAACTTAATATATAGATTTAGCCAGGGCTAAAAGCAAAGCTCCCATTAAAAGTTTATTATTTAAATCAAACAATAAACTTGTAATCAACAAATCAGTTAACTTAAGGGGAAATTCATATGACTTTTGAGGGAAAGGCTAAGTGATTTTAGGGTGAAACATCTTACATTGAGTTGATAGCCATATAAAACACCCAAAATAGCAATCATCTTCGATCACATTCAAGAGCCGTAATGGCTCTTAATTGATCACAGTGGATTATACCTGGAAAACAAATTCTTGGAAAACAAATCAGGCCAAATTTTTTGCTCTCGACAAGTTTACTTTACAAAATCTTGCAAAGCAAATCCGGGGATGTGTAAACCAACCTTTTATACTTTTTACACATCACATCTGAGGTGAAACAGCACTATTTATCATACAGACCTCGGACAGAATGCAGTATTTCACAATTTTTCAAGACAAATTGCACTCAGTCAATATTCAGGACGATCAGTTGTGGGCTTTTAGCAAAACCGTTAAAAAAATTTCCAAAATCACCTATACGGCCAGCCAGTTCTCACTTTTAACGATCGAGCGCCAAATTTGCATTGAACATTAATAGAGTTATGCTTCAACATAAATAATTTATTGGTTTTTTAAAATTTATTTAAGGGTTTTATAACGATGTGTAATCTTGAAAAGCGTTTGATACCGACGGCAAAAAGATAACTCCTGCAAGTGATGTTCATGAACGACTGAAAACAAACAGCACAGCGATTAAAATTGCAAGAAAGACTACTAACAATCACTAAAAGAAATATAATTCGGTTAAACATTTACAGAGACAACAATTTTCATTCACGAAGATAAGTATATTAAAGCGTTTCAAAAAATCCTGAGTCATAAAGCTTAATAAGTTTATGTTTTAAAATTAAGCCAGCCTCACGGTGTTTGCTTTTCTCAAAGATGAACTCAAGGCAAGAAAATTGCTCAAAGTTTTCTTTCTACAGCCAAATTTATAACTAAATATTCTTCAGAATGTTTTCTTTGTGAGAAAATATATCTAAAGGCTTTTTAAAGTTCTGTAAGCTTATATCAAACCCTGCAAACCTGATATTAGGTCAGTTCATTGTCTCAAATCTTACAAACGTACATAAACTTGCTGCATAAATTGTGCTCGACTACATGAAATTAGATATAAAAAACAAACTTCAAATGCAGTCATTACTCAGGCTTACCATTCGAGATGCAGCTCCTGAAAGCTGTCAAGTAACACGAGAATCGTTTGAGAATTTTGAATCCTCTTTAATACGCATCAAGCAAGGTGAAAAACGAAAACGATGCCACCCAAAATCGGATTTCCAGCTTTGACAAGCGATGCATCTCTCAACCAAAAAACCAATGAACAAACTAGCCATGAATAAGAGACTTGATAGCAGCTGTATTTCATTTTGTACATCCAGTGGAAAAAGACAGTTAAAAACATCACAAGTTGACACAAAACTCTGTCAGCCTCAGCTGTTAAAGAAAAACAAGTTTTAAGTTGCTGCATAAATTTTCCGCATGAACTCACCTGTCAAATTTTGACCAATCAGAACATAAAAATTGGGCATAGAGCGTGACCAACGCGTGACCTAGGTAAGAAAAGGTCTTTCCCACCTGTATTTTTAAATAACTTGCTGAATTTTTGCATCCATGGTTACCCTTTGAAATCAAACTCTTAATAGTGTGGGGCCATCATGATATAAACGCAGCATATTTCATATAAATTTAAAAAAATAATAAACTTGAGCCTGCGAACATCTGAAAACCAGTAACTTGTCAGCGGATAACTTCAAAAAAGTACTCGACCTCGATGGGTTGACACCTGAGCCCATGATACCGTCAGGTGATACTGGTCAGCAGATACCTTGTTTTGACAGCTGTCAATTGATCACAACATTGATGTGCAATCAGTTTCCTCCTGGGCTCCCAAAGCAGTTTACCCTGCAAGCAGTGGTTTCTCCAGGCTGGACGCTATGGGAGAAACCACTGCTCGCAGGGTAAAAGCAGTTAGAAAGTGTGAAAGTAAACATTGGTCGTCCTGTGGTGCGGACAGATGGCAGGCAGTCGGGCGGTCGGTGTACGGTCACGTGATTACCAAATCTTCTGGGATGGGTAGATTTACTAAGCTGTGGAACTCCACTAAAAATTAACTCCTCAAGATGGGGTGGACTCATGAAAGAAATTTCGTTTTGTTTAATTTGTTGGTTAATACTTTTCAAATTTTAACCCAAGAAGGGGTGGACTGTAGTGGAACAGTGGGTAACATTATAGATGAAGTAGAAAGTGCTTATAACTGGTCTGGACTGCTCCTGGGATAACAAGTGTGTAGCAGAAGTTTCGTTTGTCTTGTTGAAATAAAGCTAGAAACTTTGTGTTCTCAGTTCAGCTCATCTCAATCCTTCTACGTTTAATACAGTAATACTGCTGAAACCAGTGCATTATAATGCTTGGTTTGACTTAATCTGCATTAGCTTTGTTTAGTCACATTTAACAAACTCTCTACATTTTTCCAAACTTACCCTTAAAACTTGACCCCTGACAGGGTCCATGGACAAATCATTCACTAATTCTCGAGCTCTCAGGCCTGGGCAGTTGACAACAACATCATAAAGACCTGCAAGCTAAAAACATTCAACTAAGAGCAGTCTTGAATTCAAACAGACTCTATATATGGGAATTAAATGCAACAATTGTTGGTGAAAATTGTCAGTTATTCTCCTACCTCCTCCAAAGAGTCAACTGATCTCTTCACAATATCTCCACCCAAACCTTTAAACCTGAAATCACAAGTTTTAAGGCAACTTGCAGTTAATAAATCAATTTATTATATAAACACCAGTGAAATAAATACCAGGTGAGCTTTCGCGTGAAAACTTGATATCTTCACATGTGAAAATAATATGTTACCTTCACATGTGAAAATATCACCTTTGCTATGGCTACATAATAAATCGCACCTTTCACACCAAAAAAACTATTAAAGTGAAATGGTTTGATATTTCATTGGTGTTTATATATTAATTATAAAAGAACATTACATGGCCACTTGGAGATACAAAATTTCTCTTCTCATGTTGAAAAAATATTTCACTTGTTCGCTGCGCCCACTCGTGAAATATTTTTCAACTCTCAAAGAGAAATTTCATATCTCTGCGCGGCCATGTAATATCCCCTATATCACACATATATAGTTTCAAATAGAGACGTGCACTCTACAAGGCTGTAATTAACCTAAGTTACCTGAAATTTATACTAAAAGTATTTATTTGTTTCATCAATATTTCGTGTACTAGGAACTACAAAAAAAAGAAATTAGAGACCTTAAGTATCAGCTAGTTATTCTTGTAAAACCGCAAACTGCGAAATGCAGTTTGCAGTTATAAGTGTTTGCAGTTTCACCTTACAGGATTTCAAATTTTAGCAAAGCTTCATTGTTTAGCACCCGCAAGTTGTTTTGCGTCAAGTCATATTGCTTTACATTTATTAGCTTAAAAACATAAAGAATTCATTGATTTGAGTTCAAAAATCTAAGGGTGTAGAAACCTTTCTCTTGCCTTTAAAAACCTTGCCATAAATAACTTACTGCTGGAAGCTCTTCCTGCCCTTCAAACATCATTGAAATTTAAAAACATCCATATGAACATTTCCAGGCTGAAAATGCCCAGAAAATAAGAACAGTCCAGGTTAAACTAAACATTAAAAATGGACATTCTTATAAAATAAGAGTGTACGTATCTTGCAACCCCTTGTGAAACTTGGAGTTACACACACTCTTAGAGACATGACTAGACTAAGGAATCCAATTACTGCAAGTATAGGATCATGCCAATACCTTTCAATAAGCCATGGTTGGTAATATCTTCCATTTATGAATAATGTTGTGAATGAATAACCAAAACTAAAAAATGTAAACCAAAACAATATATCAGGAAATATTAAACTGCATGTCAGACCTTGCCCAGTTATGCTAATTATAAAGTAAGTACAATTGACCACTCCAGAAAATACCATAACATACCATAATACTCGTTGTTTGTAACCGAAAAATTTTGCAAAAGCATTGTCTTCAGTTGCTCTTGGGAGTTAAAATGGCCCCAAGAGAAACTGAAAACAATGCTTATGCAAAATTTTGGGGTGACAAACAAAGAGCATTATGGTATGTTATGGTATTTCTTGAGTGGTCAATATAAGTTGTACATCACACCTGAGCTACAGGATAGTTGACAGACTGGGAATTGATAAAAAAATAATAGAAAGTACCACAAATAAACCACAAGTGAAAGATGTTTACTTAAAAAAAGAGTTTCCTTGAAAGCTACTAAACTAGTCTAGAATTATCTAATGACAACACTGCTCTCTGAAGTCTTGGAAAGTTTATTTGAAGTTCCTGTAAAAATCATACAGAAGAGCTTTAATCTTTAAGTGTTTGTGTAGTACAAATAAAGGATTTAATACATGACTGTGTGGAAGTACAGAATTCCTCCTCAATATTATTCATGAGTGAGTGTAGCTACCTCGTGAAATATTTTTTCAATACAATATGAGAATTTTTGTATCTCCAAGCGGCCATCATGTAATTATGTTCTATTTATCATATCATCACCAATGAAATACCAAACCAGTTCACTTTAATAGGTTTTTGCTGTGAAAGGTGCAATTTAGCTATACAGGTCAAAAATAAATTCAGGTCAGATTTTTTAACCTAGGCTGATTCTCCATTTCCTATGTCTCCTACTAAGTCCTAATTCATGAATTATCAGGGCTGGGAGACAAAGGAAATTGAGAATCAACCTAGGTTAAAACATTTTTAACCTGACTTCAATTTTAACCTGTAACAGCTACATGATATATTGCGCCTTTTCACTTGTGAAGATAAAATGTCACTTTCACATGTGAAGATATCATGTTTTCATGCGAAAGCTCACCTGGTATTTCATTGGTGTTTATAAAGATATTTACAGATCCCCGTAACTTGGGTTCTAATAACTTTTATACAATCGATGATGCAATTTATTTTCTAACTCATGTACAATTAATTCAACCAAAGTTCCAGAAAGTTTGGTCCAGAAATGAAAAACTGGAAATGTCTTTTAAAAATGCGCACTTTCAATGTGAGCCATTGAAAACAGTTGGACCAGTCTTATTACTAGAAATCAGCCGAAATGTAATGGTTGGTTTGCTCTAACTGAATTATGGAGTAAAAACTGATGTTAGAAAACATTTCAGCTATTCTTCAAAATGTTGGTTGAATGGAACAGCCCCCTTCAACTAATCCTACTCAAGTTTTAATGGATTAGAAAATATTAATTAGTGGCACCACCAGTTATGACTAATAATATAACAATTACCAACTCCAGGTTAGCTAGAAGTCAAACTAACCTAGCTGGCTTTGGTAACTTATCCAGTTCGTTTTGTGAGAGAAGACGATAACCGTCAACCAGGTCTTTCCAGTGAGGTTCCTTAAAGAAAAAGAAATCCATATGTAACAGGAAATGATGCTATTTTATTATACCTTTGGTCAGAAGAAGTACAATGAAAAATTATCACAAAGTTTTGCATACGAAAGGACTTGATAATACATGTAATTCTTCTTTTCTTCCCCTTATTTTTCTCTATTTTTATAGAGTATTAAGGTTTTTTTGGAATTATATCTGTGTACAGTACATGCCAATACAGGACAAAATAAAGTGTTTGTTTTCACAAAAAAGACGCTTATTACAATTAATTGATCAGTCATGTGTAAAAGCATGACATTTGGTGTAGAAATCACTGTTCAGAGGATAACATAACCTTCTTCTTGTGCAAGTTATCATCTTACAGTGTATTTCTATATTAACAAACATTTAGGCAAGCTGTTAAACAATGATGAGCAATAATATTATTCACGCCACAAAGCAACAAACCTCAATAATTTCATCTGTGTGAAAAAACGTTGTGGTGGTATAAACTGTTAATTCCCCTGCATCTTCTCGTCGTGAAAGCTTCTCCAACTCTTTCATAGTTTCACTAAACCATTTTCTAGGTTTCAAACAAACACCAGAAAAACTTTTTTTTCAGGAATAAAATAGAGTGCAAAAGAAATATGAAGTCCCCATTCAAAAACCCACCTTCCTAAGGTGGTTATGCATGGGCGGTACTCGACCAATATTAGGGCATGGGTGAGCTGCTGAGGGTTTGAAACCTTGACCATGTTTAGGACAAAAAAAATTCAAAAATACATATCCTGTTTAGGACAATAAGACTCTCAATTTTACTCAAGACCATATCCTGTCCAGCGGCACATCCCCGCATAGGCCATACAAGGGAGTACCCCCCGGGGGGTATATGGACATAAAGAGAATGTCCCCAAGGAGAGCCCAAGACCAATACAAATTTTTGTTGTTCAACAAATGTTGCGGATCCTGTTCAACAAACGTTGATCAGTGTGGCATATGCCATGTTGAAAGTTCAAACAGGCCACTTAGCATGTTGAACGTTGTTGAACAAGAAATTCCGGAGCTACAACATTTCGTTGATCGACAGATGTTAATAAACCGTACCACAAAAAGGGTGGCAGGTATATCAGCACATATAATCCGGTTTGTGAATCTCAATTTCTGTCAGACATTCACGCTGTTACAGCATGGACATTAATCTTACATTTCCCAATCGAAACAGCCTACCTCATGATCGTCAAAATTAAGCTTAACAAACATAACGAACGCATTCTCGTAAGCTCAGATTATTCCTAGTATGTTAAGCTAGATTACCGTTGTAAGTGGATCGGCGTATTTTCCAACACAAAAGGCATTATCAATCCTGCGGCACCATCGCTAGTTGTATTTGGGGTAAACTTATCAGCTATCAAAGTTACTTTCACTCTAGGATCTCTTTCCAAAATACAAACAGCTGAGGAAAGGCCGATTATACCCCCTCCGACCACTGCAACAGACGCCATGATTTTCCTGCCAGTAACCAAACCTGATTTATGGGACAGCGCAAAGAGAAACAGCGGAGGGGTGGGGTAGGGCTGAGGGCAAGGAACCTTTCCTTCGCGCCGCACTACACACCGAGTAGTAGGAGTAGTCAATCGATAAAATCGGTAGCAATCAAATGATTTTTATCGATTAATAACGGAAATCGATGAAAATGGATACACAAAATTGCTGTATCAAATCGATGTGATCGATTTTTCATGATTTGGAAGTCCGCCATTGTTGTTTTTTGGCATAAGTTGTATAGTACAGCTGAGAAAATACATCCACGAGCAACAATTGACCAGCAAATGAGAAAATGAGAAGTGCGAAAATTAAACTATTACACACAATTTTCCCTCTATTCCCCTTTATTTGTACATATTAAATAACAAAGACAGTTCGGTGTAATTTGTTCTCGCAGGCAAGTATCACGAGAAATACCTCAGATAAAGATTTCCTAGCCTGAATTTCAGACTTCACCTCGAGTCGAAGGGATGCCTGAAATTCAGGCTAATAGATTTCCCTAGATAGACCTAGATGGATTTTCACTGTTTTCCATTACATGTATCTATTGGCTACATCGGGATGTTACTACACCCGGAACTAATTTTAAAATCGGGAAAACTGGGCTCATCCTCGGTGTAAGAACCTGTTACACTCACGGGTAACGTAAAACAAAGAAAACAAAGAAGTCAACACAATAAAACCTAGAAAAACAAAGGGTGCGAAACAAAGAAAAAGTTCACAGGTTCTTACACCGAGGTAAACCGAAAACTGGGCACTCACAAACCTGGCCAATACCAGAAGAGTCACGAAAGTATTTGAATGGGAGAATTCGCTAGGGATGGTCTGTTCTTTATTCAACAAAAGGAAAACATTCTCGAAAACACAGCCATTGACGCCACGATCTTTGACGTCACGACCACCGTTGACGTCACTATCTTTTACATATCGAAACAGGTAGATACACGTCACAGTTGATTTTGGAGCCAGAGTAGGTCACGTGGCTTTCCTTGTCAAATCACGTGGTAACAGGTTTTTTTTTTTTAGGATTTTTAGACCATGAGGAGAATTTTGAAAATTTGGGGGATTTTTAGAAAAAAAATGGGATTGGTGGGGGATTTTTAGATGCTTTTGAAGAAAAGTGGTTCTATTTTCTATTCCGGTTTATCTAAAATTCCTATGAAATGATAAGTTTGTCCCATATTGTTTACAAATTGGTGACTGGTAGACTGCAATCCAATTGTGCAGCGGTATTTTCTATTTCTAAAGCATCCCATCATTCTAAGGGAGGAAAGTTCTAAAGATGGCGGAGAGGAGCCAAGTGAAGTCTCAGTGAGTTCAATTTGTGAGACTGCTGTCCCAGTTTTCAAGCTTTTAAATTTACAGACGAGCTAGCAGTTTTGTAGTCTCCTTCGCAGCCGTTTTTGGGTTGCGTGACGTGACGAGCCTAAAAACGGCTGCGAAGGAGACTAGCAGTTTTGCGCATCAGATGGAACATTGAGTGCCTTTTGTTTAATAATTATAAAAGCGCTATCTAGCGTCCAAAATGTGTATGCCGTTTTCTTTTCTTAAAGGGAGAGCTGAGGTTTCATTAAAAAAATGTGAAATAAATAGAGATTTTCAGAAAATTTTAGGATATTTAGGGATTTTTAGAAAATTTTTGGGATATTTACAGATTTTTGGAGGGATTTTTAGGAAACACCTGGAAATTTCCGGATATATTTTTAGAGCATTTTTTTGGATACTTGTGTCTAGGCTTGCTAGCTGGCTTCGTTGTTCCCACATCAGTGTCGTGATCAGAGTTTATAAAGCGCTAGAAGGCGGAAGCCAAAAGAACTTTTATCGCTTAACTTTTCGAGAACAATAATTTCTCCTTCTTGGATGACAGAGAACGGCCATTGTAAAATCACAGTGGAAAATACTGGGCAAGCAACCCAAAAGTTTGATGATTTTTATAAAGTTCATCCCCAAAATGTGCGTTGAAAGGGTACAAAAAAAAACAGACGTCTCGTGGGTGCTTCCTCTTTCTCAGTGGTTTAAAACAACTGACAAAAGCACGCGCAATGTAACGTTTAAATAAAAATCAAAACAAAGACTAACGTAACATGCGCGAGCTGACTTGAGAAGTTCATATAAAGTTGAAGTCCGCATTCAGTCTGAATATCATTCTGGCCTCCAAATTGATACTAACATGTCGCCTTCTCGCCGACGCTGTTACCAGGGGATGTAAAGTAGCGGCCAACGGAGATGTCTGTGTCAGTTGATAGCGTGGAGCGTAAATGTTCTCGAAATTGGTCACCTAAGCGTTTACCAGTCTCTCCGACGTACAATTTGTTGTAGGTACGGCATTTAATCGCATACACCACGTTTTCGCTGACACAGGTATACTTAGATAGGACCGTAATGTGTCCTTCGGGAGTAGCAATAGAGGCCGATGAGTTGGTATGAGCGTAAGTGTTGCATCGAGTCCGGCCACAGAGGAAACGTACCACGGTCATCGCTAGTAGCCGTCGATCGTGTTATCAAGAGCGCTCCTGACAAGGGAGTCGCGTAGGTTGTTATCACGACAGCGCGTTAGGTTTTGTTCGGATTCTGGGTCGACGTAGCTTCAATGGAATTGACGTTTGGCTTCTTTGATTGTTTTGTGCGAAGTTATTATTAACACCCCTATGTATTTTCTTTTTGCTGTGGGTTTTTTCTTCTACCTTTATTTGCTGCCGAGGTTCTTGTACCGAAATTGAAATTTCATCATCAGGATCACTGTCCGCGAACTTCAAATTCCTCCTAAAACAACTGATATATCATCTAGCAAATCAGTCAACTCCAACGAAATCGTGGAATTTCTAGCTCTAAATCGGTACAATCTTTCAAGATAAAACCATTTTCTTTGTCTAATAAATCGATTTCGTCGATGAAACGCACCTCGACGTAGTCTACGTAGCATGGCGGTTTTGTTGGGACCACTACTGAGCGGCGAAGCCGGAAAAACGCCATCCTCGGAGACCCAGGGGCAGTCAGTCGGGTCGGGAGAAAGGGCGCGACGAAAGTTTTCAAGTACGGGCGTAAGAGTCCCTGGGTACCGACTCTCGCCGGCTTATTTCGAAAAATTCAAGCGGATGTCGGCTCCTGATTTGGCACAAAAAATGCTTTGTATTATTGTGCCCAATCGGCGAACAGTTTCTCCTGAGTTCTTTTCGTGAGTTCGTACACGACGGTTCGTCCACCGAGCTTGTGCGGAGCAAGGGAAACTTTTGTTTTCTACTTTCCTAACCAGAAACCAAGGAATTACCGATGAGTCGAAAAAACGTTTGGGATGCTATCAACACGAGCAATTCAATTTGCTCCGAGAATATTCTGTTTTTGACTCATCACAATGTATCGTAAATAATGGGAAGTTTAAGATGCGGCGGCGGCGAGAAAGTCAAATAATTAAGCAATAGCTTGACAAGGCAAAACAACAACTTTCCACGAGCATCACACTTTTTTGCTCATTTCTTTGCCGTCAACTGCACGACTACCCGTGAAATTCCTAATTTCATTTTTTTTTGAAGGACGTGAACAAGCGATGACAAAATTCATTCTCTTCATGAACTTGGATATGGTTGATAGAAACTTCAGGTCCAAGAGAGTTCGCTTGCATTTGACAAAGTAAGCGAGTTGGAATAATCACGACAGAAACTGAAAAAATGTGAATTCCCTTTTCCAGAAGGCGGCTCTAAAATACAGGTCACTTTTCACTGGTCAGAGTACAGGTCACCACGATAGAGAAAAATGAACAGCATTAAAACTGTCTCCTAGCCCTAATCTCTTAACAAAATGCTCTATTAGATCGAGGGGAATCTGTGTGGTTTGGTAATTTATAGATGGAGCAATGACCTGCACTCTTGACCTGTGGAATGTGACCTGTACTTTAGACCCGGCATTTTCCACACGGCCTTTTTCGTGGTTGTCAGCCGTCGTGGTATCTTTTAAAAATTCCCTAATATTTACGCAAGACTTGACCGATGCAAGCGTGAATACCTGCTGTATGCTAAAGCTTGTATTTTTGGAAAAGCGTCTTTAGTTTTCGGCCAGACAATATTTTGAAATTAGATGGGATTTTATATCAAATTGAAAGTTTCCTGACTGCGTGCATTTCTTTGGTGCATGAGCCAGACAAGCCGTGATCGAAACAATAGCCGTCGTGTACGAACTCATGAAAAGAACTCAAGAGAAACTGTTCGCCGATTGGGCACAATAATACAAAGCATTTTTTGTGCCCAATCAGGAGCCGGCGTCCGCTTGAATTTTTGGAAATAGCTCGGTGAGAGTCGGTACCCCGGGGCTTTTTCGCCCATACTTGAAAACTTTCGTAGTGTCCTTTCTCCCGACCCGACTGACTGCCCCTAGGTCTCGGAGGGTGCAAAAACGCCCGCAAACAAGCGAACCTCCATGCTACGCACGCTAACCTCCACGTGGAACGCCAAAATCTTCTCCCTCGCTTCTCTTGGTGTTTAATGTTTGGAGTTGTTGGCCAACAATGTTGCTCCCGGTCCGTTTGCACGGGACTTTAGTCTTAATAGACTTTTAGCATCAGGCTTTTCAAGTTAAACGACTAACGGCAAAACAGAGGGTTCACTTTTGAACGGCAGGCTTGGTCACCAATTCTGTCATTGCTTCTCATTAGTAACGCTATTTCCTGATGACGAAAATGATTTAATAAAAGCAATAAGGTGGCTCTTCAACATCCTCAACCTAAAACCTACACACTTGCATTTTACTAACTGTTTTTGTTATATTTTTCTTCTGTTTTGTTTTTCTTTTCTGTTTGAAAACTGACAAACGCAAAGCAAAGTTGTGTCACGGAAACCTATGTAAAACACGAAAGGAATAAAGCATTTACCAAAACGAAGAACGAACCTAGACTATGACTTTGTAACTCGATTGCAACTCTTTAATTGAATTTCGGGTTCTATTTCCTCGTGGAAGAAAGATGTGACAAAAAAACTAAAACACACACACAAAAAAAAGATTTTGGCCACATCTCACCGAATACGAAGGAAAAAGGTTCGTTTCAAGGTTCAATCGCTGGAACTGAATCTTTTAGTCCACTTCAATTTGTAATACAGGCCTTGCTAGACTGAAAATTCACTTCGGGTTCGATCATGACACAGCATTACTTCAGCCTATATTAAAGATTTAGAAAAAGTAAATACATTGAACGCTGTACGTGCTCGACTAACAATCATTGATGCACCTGTTATTTAATTGTCATGAACTGTTGACAGTATAAACAGCGTGTATAGCAAATCATTGAACGCGACTGCAGCCGATCATTGCTTATGTTTTAACCAAGCAGCTAGAGAGACTGAGAGAGAGGAATTTTACGAGATCAGCATCGAGTTTGCAAACACCGGCCGGATTTTTTCAGTGATTTTTAGCAAAATCCATGGTGATATTTAAAATTATGTGTTGCTGTATGCTGAGGATTAATAAGTTTGGTGCAAACTGGGGACAAGGAGAAACAAAACGAAGGTATATATGAAAACCATATTTTCACAAAGCGAAATGTCTAATTTTATGGATTGTTAAGTTTATCTCAAGGAATTACTGATCCTCCATCATTTCACGTTTTAATGACCGGGTATTACATAACTTGAGTGGAACAGTATTTGCTTCGACTTGTGTTGCGTTTTTAACTCGCAAAAAAAAAAAACATTTTCATGATCGCTCGGCTATTCCCATAGCCTTGAACCTATTGAATTTCAAAACAATGCAGTCATTACAGTCGAAGGTAACCAGGAAACATGTTCTGCTCTGATGATCCGCCTTAATTGTTGATCCTATCATCACCGGAAATTGGCTCAATATCTACTGGCCCATCCATGGAAAAAAAAAAAAAAAAAAAGAGGCAAAAGGGGCGTCCCGCAACGACGATCACCTCAGTCGGTGCAAACAAGACAAAACGTATAGGATAACTCTCGTACCATAAAATACGAAGAGGTTGTAAACAAATTTTAAATCTATGCCTGCGTAACCTCTCTTTGCGTGACCTTTCGCGCTTCCTCGTACGCGAAACGAGCTAATACCCTAGTTAGCTGTTAGCACTGCATATCTTAGCACTGCATATCTTTCCGAACGAGAAAATAAGAAATGAGTCAGTATTTGTAGTCATGAGCTAATTTTTCTAGATGAGAGAGCAGTATTCAAAAATTGCGAAACAATACCAATTCACTACACTGAAGCACACGTACCAAAAATTGCGCAACCTTTACATAATGGCATAAATTTTACTTTGGTGTTCTACTTGTTTTGCGGTTTCCTCCCGTCTTTGGGGACAACAATGCGACACTCTTGTGGTGCGTGACGCAGCACGCCCTGCGTGACAACGAACAACGCGCGTCTGAAGATCAGTGATTGTTTATCACACAGCTGAAAAAACAGGGACTCTTTGAAATGCACATATATTAGAACTATTGGCAAAATATTTACATGGCTAAGCACTCGGATTAACAAGCCATAACTTCCTATTACGACAATTACAATATACTTAGAACACTTCAGCAATTAGCAATTGCTAGATTGCAGCACCGTGTTGTTATTTTCCTACGGCATTCTTGTGAACGAATCCGAACGATAATGACGGGGATTAAATTTCAAAATATTATTGCAAGGAGTTCACTCACCTCTTGAAGCAAAACATATGAGGGCGAGAGATCATAAGACACAGCTCAAGATATGTCGACAGGTAATCGCGGGGTACTGAAAGTCTTTCGCCGAGCTGCCAAGAAAGCAAAGAACTTTCGACTCTTTACAAAAAGGTAAGTTCGATAGCAAATTTTTGAGCTCTCAAGGAAGAATTGTGTATTTGGGAATTGTATAGTTAGGTTGATTCTGTTTGCCAGTTAGGTTTCCTCAAGAAAATTGCATTTCCTTGAAGTAAAGTAGCAGTGAAGGTGGTTTAGTCGCTCTAACAGGAAACAGTTCTTTCGGCAACCAAATTCGAAATCTATTCAAACGCCAAACAAACAGTTTGTGGCCTTCGTAGTGTAATTAACACTGAAGCTGAGTTTCAGATGGTTAGAGATCGCAAAGAAAAGTATTGATTCTGAACGCTGAAGCTTTGTTGGAAAACATTTAAAACAAAAAATAAGAAAAATGATATTGCGTCTTGTCGATCATATGAATTATATTTAACAATCGCCGCGGTGTCAGGCCAAAACGTATTTGTTTCCTTATGTAGCATTCACTACATCTCAGAACTGACTAGACTGCGCTGGTTAAAGAGTATCTCTGGCCATCCATTTCCTTTGTTTCAGTTTGTTTGTTACAGGTCTAACAGTCAAAAGTTGAGATTTAGGACCGAACTAGCATAACAAGCATAATATTAGATTGACAAAACAAACACAAATGTTTAAAAATTTCCTCGCGATAGGGAAATCATTTTGTGTACTGTACGTACAGAATAGAACCTTACCATATAAAGCAAAGGCACGCGCAACTCTGATGAACTTGACAGTCGAACGTTCAAGGTCACGCAATGGACTCTTGCTCAATATATGACGCATTAAAATCTTCAACAAGATAAATTCTTATTGCTCTTGCAAGCCACAAGAAAAAGACTTACACAGGAAAATGTTCTTTTCTGGTTTTCGACTACGGCTGGCTTGATTCCTTTTTTTTTGATACGCGGAAACAAACTGAAGATAGCTCCATAGGAATAATCCAGCAAGAATAAGCTTTCTTTTGGAAAGAAGACATTTTTTCTATCATCTTTTTAAGCTAAATTCTCCACTGTTATCAAGTTGTATTGAATTGACGTCCGCTGAACATAAAATTCTATTTCCTCCAGGGGACGTCAATGACGTGGACACGAGTTTGACAATATTTACATTTATTTGTCACGTTACGTTTTTTCCCCTTCTTGTTGGTTTCCGGTTGTGGAGCAATTGTTACGCTGCGGACGAAAATGTTTTTCAGATATTTTATTTTTTCTTGCCTGTCAAAATATTTTTTTCGGGTATTTTTTTCCACACAACTTAGAGATAACTAATAGCCAATCTTTGTAGCTTGTATACGTATTTAAAGTTTGGTTTTGAGGTTTGCGGCATATTTTATATACTCCTGGCGTGGGCAGAGGCTTCGATCTTGTAAAAAAACAACTAGAAACAAACAAAAAGAGAGATTGGAAAAGATGTTTTTTAAATGTTCCGGAGAAATGGTACTTGTATGGTTATTAGGAATATAAAGATTTCCATAAAACTGAGTAGAACTTTATCTATTCATCAGACGAGGGTATAAAGTTTGTTATCTACTCAGCGTACCGCACTGAATTCTTTTAACACTTGTTGTTAAAAATATCCTTCAACTTCGAGATGATTTTACTTCAATATTAAATGATGTACTGTGCACCGATTTTTGGGAAATGAAGACAGCCCTAGAATTTAAGCAATTGTCATTTCTCTCGTGGTGAAGCAAATATAACATTTGTGTTGTGGCGAGAGAATAGTCAAGAACAAGGCCGAATCGTCAGGATAGTGGGCGAGTGGAATGCGATCGTGTCGTTACCAAACATTATCGATTTTGACACGTTTTGTTACTGTAAAGCCGAATTTTCAACATGACCTTTTAAACAAAAAATTGATACATGTACACCTTTGTAAACTTTTGAAGGCCAGTTGGATTTTATATAAGTATAAATTCTATGCATACTAATGTATTTACTCTGGTATGTACTCAAACCCTGTCTGTCTTTTTGCACATGACCAATTTTCACTTTACTTGCGTGATCTCACCGGATTCGAGGGTTTTCCGGAATAGGCTAGGAATATCAAATATCAATTGTGTTACCTTTTCAATTATATGAAATCGGAGACGCCAAAAAATCCACAACCCTGCGGCCTTTCCGTCAATTGAACACAATTTTCACACGTGCTTCCTTTTCTAACGCTTTTTGACACTTTGCAGATGCAACTTATGAGAAGTAGAACAACAGGATTGAGTGCAATTTTTAATAATTTAGCTGCCAAATAAACTTGAATTGAAATCAAACTAAATGTAGCTGACTTTCGGGGCCCTCTTCTGGTCTTTTTGGTCATATTTATTTCCTGTTGATACTGTTGACGTTAAGTCCAAGATTGACACTTAGCCTTTCTTATAAGTCAGCGTGACTTCCGGTGAGCAAACCAGAATTCCAGAAAGCGCCGCTCGTCGGGTACTTGCCATCACCTTAGCGGATTGTATTTGTAGCTGGGCAAGGATAGGAAGGACATGCAGCTTTTTTCTATGCCGACTGAGACTCTGGAAGATTTCTTAAATTGGTAAGATTAAAAGTATCATGTTGAAAATTGCGAAAAATTGAAAAAATGACACAAAATTCAGTGGAAACGAGGCCAAAGAGCTGCTCATGCGCAGCAGTTATTTCAACTTAATCTTTTGTGAAAACTACACGGGAATGACCTCAAGAAACCATAGCGGTGATTTTTGACCGTTTAGGAACAACCACTGTAGTGTTGTAGTATTTAATGATCTGACCGTTGGTCCAATATGTCCTTGGTAACTGTGCTTCGTTCTCCGTCGACGTCTGAGAGCACCAGCTTGGGCGATTCGGTAAATTGTTTGCTCATACATCTTCGGTGTGATTTCTCGATCGTATTTGACATGAATGATCAATTTCTGCTCCGTTCGATCAGTGCTTGTATATTTTTGTTTCAATTAATTGATTGACTTGTAGGAAGTCGACGAAGATCAGGAAGATAGTTCATTCAATAGGTCCCGAGCGTAAGTCTTTTTCTTGCTTTGTTTATTTTGTCAATCCTGTCAAGAAACAGCTTCCAGATCTGTCTTGGGATAGACGACAAAGCTGGGAGGTTCGACCCGGATTTAGCTGGCCTTTTGTCTGATTTGATTACTTGGGTATAAGGAAATACCTTCTCTTCCTCTTTGTAACCTGCCAATGCTTGCTATTCCCATGGGGCACATGTATTTTAAATTAATCTTGTCATTTAAAAATGCAAAAATTCCCGAACCGCGCGTACTGCAAAAATGTATAGCTTTTGCCATTCCATTTCGTTGATATTTTTATAATCTGATCAAAGGGAAAGCCAGAATATTTTCTCCTCTATCTCTGTGCTCTATCCCTCTTTAAGTTATGATTTAATATTTTTCATCATAATTTCTTATCACATTACATGGATTTTATTTTAATCTTTTGTCAGACGCACGCCCACAAACCCAAAATAAAGTTAATTTGAGAAGTGGATTAAAGTCATTTAAATTTCCTTCTTTTGTGCTTATACTGCTTCGAATTTTATTCGTGTTTTATTTCTAATCTGTAGCAAAACGAGTAATGGTCTGGATTTTTCTCATTACATTGAAAATATCTCAGAAAATTCCTTTCCTTTCTCAAATTATCAGTTATATTTGGTGTTTCTGTGGTACTAACTTTGACATTCCCTGATACATATTTTACAAGACTGTGTTAAAGTTAGCAGCCTTTTATTTCCTATTGTAAGGGCCTTTTGCTTCAAGAATAACCTGATTGTTTTCTTGGGTTCAATACAATTTCTACAACTGTTAACCTAAAAATGGGATTGATTGACCTGTCAATCATATTTGCACATGCATCAAAACCTTCTGCTTGTTTTACCAAAGGTTGTGTTGACATGAAAAAAAAATTCTTCAGTTCATCTTGGCTCTTATCATGCCAGACAGTTTTGCAGCTTGCAGTCAGTCAGTTAGTTTTCCAAGCTGCAGCTTCCCTTGTGACTGCTCCTGCCATTATTTGAGTGGCAGGGGTGGGTGCAGTAATGGTATGTGAAGTTGTCCGAGATGGCAGTCATTTAATGCACTCTCAGCTTTCTTTGATGGCCTTGTCTTCCTTTTTGGGAAAGGCTTCTTCTGTCATACTGTGGTCTTCCAGGCTGCTTAGTCTGATGACATCCTTATCTAGAACTTTGGGTACATCTGTACATCTGCTTCATGGTTTCTTTAGAAGTAACTTTGGTGTGCCCTGAGAATGCTGGCCACTAGAGAGTCCACCACTGTTTTGGCATGTGGGCATTATTCATCTTTTAAACATGCCTGAGCCACTTCATTTTTTCCTGTTCAGGATGGTTGTTATGCTAGCGAGCCCTGCCCTCTAGTGATTTCTATAGCTGAAATATAAAAACTTTCCTCTTCCATGTCTCAGAGGTACGAATTCATAGATAGGCTTTGGTCTTCAGTAAATGTACTTGTTGTGTAAGTCTTGTTGTGTCTCTCTCGTTAGAGAAACTGAAAGCACAGTGATAATGTTACAACCCACACTGGAAGGCTGTTATTGCCAGAACAACGGGACAAAACAGGATGGGTCGGACAGACAACATGATAGCCTTAGCTTATGCACCTTCTGTTGCAGTGGGAAAGGATAGTTTACAATAATCTTTACATTTTTTAATTTTATAATGTTCTTTGCCTTCCATGGTTTCCTTTAATTCTCTTTGCAACCATATTTTAGTTGCTGTTTTGTTCTCTATTAAGTCTAATTTGTACATTTACCTTCTTCTTTTATTTTCTCCTGTTGTGGTTTCTACAGTGTACAGAAATCCTATAGCTACCCAAAGCACTGTTATTCCTTTGGCAACTTGTATGCCTTAATTTGCTTGTTTACAATGAAGGGATGATTTCCAATTAGCGTAGTTACACTGTAGTTAAAAGGTCATGGATCAACTGAATGTTTAGACAGAAGTTAGTAAGCAGCAGGTTTTTGCCATCATTGTATTGGCCTTCTTCAGTCATTTTTATCTGTCCTTGAGTTTTGAAGTACAAGTGGTCATAAAAAGTTTGGATAGCACTTTTTTACTATGTAAGTAAATATGATTTTTGATAGTCAAATTGTTTGTTTCCCACCTCTTAGCTTTTTTTACCTTATTTTGAATAACATGGAGTTGCAGTCTGAATTCCAAACAAAAGACTTGTGTTGAATTAGAACCCCTTCACACATAAAGAGTGTATAAGCCTCATGTAACTACACCTGTCAGTTCATTGTTACTGTAGCTTTCAGTATATTTTTCTCACAGTGGCCCATTTCCACCCCCTACTTTGTTTTTGAAATAATACATCCTATGATAATCTGAGGTTGCAAAGTAATGTATATTTTCTATTGTCTTCTGCATCGTAATTATATTAATTTATTATTGTTTTTGGTTAACCATGGGTAAGAGTACTGTTATCTTTGACTTTTGTTATGAAAATAATAATAGTAAGTAATCCTATTAATATCTTTATAGTCCTTTCTTCCTTTTCTGGCATGTGCTTAAATCATGGTTTTAACCTTGCATGCATTGAGAGTTATACTTAATGCTTTAGAGCAACCTTTAAAACTACTGTCTAGTGTTCTCTCATTGAAATCCTAAATGATGAGAAACTCCTTTGCCAAGTTTCCTTGCTGCTCGCTACTGGTTGATTCTTTCTATTATTATAAAAGGTCACTTTTATAATTATTAATTATTTAAAACTGTTGACATTGTCTGCTGGCAGCTGGACTTGAGGATGAATTCATGAACCTGACTGTTTAATATTGGTCAATGGGGAACATTGTTAATTACATCTTAAGAAATGAGAAATTAATAAAACAATTTGACAGTATAAACATTATTTTTACAAAGGTGTCATGCTTATACGCTGTAATTTAGAGTTGAGATCAATCATATTGTGATTATGAGGAGCAACACAGTACATGCTATTTGCAATTTGCTGTTTGTCATCAATGTAAACTCTTAATGGTTGTAACTTTCAGGTCAAGTTTTGAAGGGTTCTTTGCATCCAAAGGAGCAGCATATGCACTGCCTGATGGCGACTTTGCTCGGCAAGCCACTAAACATGGAGGTATGTGAATATGTTCTAGTGATTACTCTTGCTTCTGATCACTATTTCGAAAAAAGATTGAAGTTGTTTGTCAGTCTAAGGTCGATGGTAATGCATGTAACTTGTTATGCCTTAAATCTATTTCAGGGGAGATGCAGTTGCATTTGCAGGCCATGGTCATTTTGTTACGAGATGAAGATGAGCTTAGACTAGTAAGACTGTCTTTTTTGTACTTAGTACAATGTACCTAAATAAAGTAATGTCATATTTACCAATTATTGTAAAATATATTCATGTAAAACCCGCATTGCACCTTGTATGTTACTGGAATGTTGGAATTCTAGTCCCAAGGTTCAGATTTTTTTCCCTTAAAGCCATTGCTTTCTGTTGTGGTCTTGCAAATTGACTGTAGTTTGGGCATTTTAATTTTTCTTCCCTTGTCTCTAAACTTCCTGGCTTACTTGGGCCACAACCTTAGTCCTTAGTGTAACTCTGCACTGGTGCACTGTACCCCTTGTATGCCAGACCAGATAAATGGTTTGTCTGACTAAAGCTAATACATGTACACTGCTCATGGGCATCAGGGGAATTGAACATCAAAAATGCTTTTTAACCAACACATTCTAGTTATGAATTTGTATATCCATATGCACTCTATTAAACTTTCCAAAAGTCCTTTATTTTTTCCTGGTTGGTTATGCCATTTTAAAGGACTTTTCTTACCTGTTTGATGCAAAATTCACTGGTCTAAAATTCCGCTGGTGATTTCATTACATTTGACCAGTAGGAGAGTGAGTTAAACAATATACTTGTTGCCACTGCTGACACAGCTTACATGTCTGCCAATCACTTTTTCCCATGTGGATTTATAATATGATTCAAATCCAGGTGAAACAAGTCGACCTCGTGACTTTGTCACTTGCTCTGCCACTACACAATGTCATGGAAGCTTGCTTCGCTTACCTTTAAGAATTAGAGAGGTCAACTTGTAGCAAGTTTAGTATTGTATCCATACCCTTCAAAACAGCATTAAAATTACGATCTTGGTCTGTCTTTTTTATTTACTCAAGTCCACTTGAGCTTAAGCCAGACAATTTGATATTAGTGCATGGCTTCATGGCATTAAATTTTATCACTAATTATTGATTATAGTCTCATTTTGGGTAAAATGTTTGACGTTATGATGTTCTATCATTAGATACAAGTCTGATACCTTCAATCTCTTGTGTTTAGGTTGTTAAACTGGAATGTCAGCATCCAAACAGAATTCGCTACTTAACCATAGTGTCAGCATTTGGCCCCGATGAAGAAGAACAAAGCATTGTTATGGGAGTGGACTGGACTGACAAGTGAGAAAATGCTTATAATTTGACTTTTACTTATGATTTAATTTATAAATCAGAGCATTAAATGTCATGATACAACAATGTGCAGGGCTGCATGTTTCAAATTGCAATCTTCAAGACCTGTACAGCCTGGGGAGGGGCCAATGAAGCATTACTCCCCCCCCCCTCCCCCACCACTACTCTTTGTCTGAAATACAAAAAATGGATAAGATAAGTTTTTTGATTCTAGATTAGATATCTGATTTTTAATATTGTGAATGTTCAAAGTCAAAATCCTGGATTATCTAAATCCTTCTTTGAACAGTCAGACTGTTGAGGAGATTAGCCAAGGTTTATAGGGATTGCTCTTGGTGGGTAATTTTAACCTTTCTATTCTAAATAGTCTTCAAAAAATTAAAATGAAAAAAATAACTCTTTAAATCCGGTAACTGAGTTGTGTTTTATAATGCTTTCTCTGTAGGGCCACTATTGGTCTTGTGGTTCCTTTGTACAGGGACACTAGTATCACTTTGGATGGTGATGGGTAAGTTTTTATTCTTGTTACAAAATGTATGAATCCTCTTTCTCATTTTAAATCTGGCCAAAAAATCACCTCCCTCTAAAAAAGACATCTTTCGGCCAGCACCATGTGTTCATCTTATAGAGAGTTGACTGAAAGGATTATACATAGGCATACCTACGTCTTAGCTGTGAGGTATCTGGTCTTATAGAGGCGTCTGTTAAAAAAGATTTGACTGTTATGTGAGTTAAACTTTAAGCAGTTTGCTAGTGTGGGTTTTCTTTATGGTGTCTCAGTTGTTATGAGGATGTTATAATTTATACCAATGCCTTCAGCAGTGCCGGATCCAGACCTCGAGATCAAGGGCGGGGGGGGGGGGGGGGGGGCAATCATCCACACCCTTAGATAACGGGGGTTACATTATACATACGTACATGTAAAGGGGTGCCACTGCTCAGTCATTGTGCATCAAGTGTGCTGTTTATTAAGAGTTTTGTGATCATTGTTATCCATTAATATTTATATAATAAACCAATGGTCAGCTATTGACTATTATTATTATTATTATTACCGTGATCACTATGCAGTTTTGGTGCTTCTTTATACTCTTTTATTTTTGTAGTATTATGGTATGATTTCAGTATTTTCATTATTTAAAATAGTGGCTTTAAAATGATGTCGGCCGGCAAAGCAAATATTTTCAAGCCAATCTCCGTTCAAACCATGTGGTAAGTATTGCTAGAACTTTTAAATTGTCTGGCTTTATTTGCCTTAAAGGTTAAACGAGTTGTCTTTTTAACACTGAGTAGGGTAATTGGAAAGTAATTTTGTCCCAAACTCACTCTTGAGGTCAACAATGCTTCTGAAATGTTTATAGATCAATCCAGGATGTTGTTAAATATGATTAGTAGGTCACAAACACTGTTTTCCTCTTCTTTTTTTTTCGAAAGGAGGGTCAGCAATGTATAAAGTGCAGTACATGTAACTTCCAAACACAAACCTACCCCTCTGGTATTATGATGGTGCTCTAAATTGTAACCTGGAAGGAAGTGTTTGAATGTAAGGAGTGAATAAATAACGTTTATTGATTTTGCTGTTTAGGACTGCTCTACAGTGGATTCACAAGTGTGCTGATAATGCCAGAAGAAACAATTACTTCTACCCAAATGGCTCATCACACGAGTGGGCAGACTATTATTACAGAAAAATTTCATCGGACAGGCTCTGCTTGAATGAATGGTATGTTGCTGTTGTGAAACCTTTGCTTCTTTGCAGTTCATGTTCAAAAGACAGATTATAACGCCATCCACCAGATAAATCTCTACCCAGTGAATGATGTAGTGATTTGTTTTCCTAATACAAAATGTACCTATCTGGATTCCAGTTGTTCAAAAACTGGATAGCGCTGTCCATCGGGTAAATCACTATTGAGCAGTTAAGTATTAGGGAAGGCAATTGCACTATCCACTGGATAGAGGTTTATCCAGTGGATAGTGCTATTCACCTTTTGAACAACTGTATACCTGCCAACTTTTTCTGTGATATAAGCATGAGATTTTTATCCTGGGAGTGCTGGGATTTTTGAAAACAACACCATCATTTCCAAAGATTCCCAAAGAAGTCTGAAGTCTTCCAAAGAAGTCCGAAGTCTTCCGAAGACGTCCGAAGTCTGCTAAAGGCGAAGTTATCGAGAAAATGCTTATCCACAAAATCAGAGATTGGTTTTTGTTCCTTACATGGGTCCTAGGTAACATATTTTTGGAAATTGTGTCAAGCAAGACGGCAACAACCCACATTTTTCAATCAGGTGTGAGAAATTGACCCGCAAGCGTGAGCCTGCATGAGATCGAAGTTTTCAACCCACAGGCGTGAGAGTTGGCAGGTATACAACTGCAGTCTGATGGATAGTGCTATCCAACATTTTAACAACTGGTGCTTGTAGTGTCTTCAGGTGAAAGGACCTGAGGACCCACAGTTTGTTCATCTTGAAAAATTGTTCCTACATTTTATATTTTCAAGTTGTAGTGGTGTTAATTTCTTTTATACTTTTAAACCATCCTTAATCTGAATCTTGTTTAGTTAACTGTTAGGTGTCTTTGGTATTTTCTTTTCTTTTTGAACAAAATACATTTTAGCATTTTGCATTTTTCTTCATTACCAAAAATATGAGCCACAAATTTGTATGGCATTTTACATTTAAATGCTCACCTTCATAGATTGCTCTTAACTGATCTGGCATGAACGTTTTATCAAGGATCTGAAATAAGTCAAATTTAAATCATCATTTCAATGACAACCTTGTGAATTTGATTTTTCTTTGCCATGGAACTTGAACTTAATTGAGTACAATTTTGTGTCTGAGGTACTGATACTGTGATTAGTTCTCATCCTTTTTACAGTATATTTTGGTACTTTAATAATGATTGACTCTGACGCCTCCTTTAGTATTTTATATCATTGTGGGATATTTTCCCTTGTGATCTTACTATAACTCTAATTCAGACTGCTTCTTTTTATATAACGGTTTTTTTCTTGAAGTTTATTGCACATTAATGAATTACACCAGTACAAAAAAACAATAAATCAGTAACCAAAGGCTCTTTTATAGGCATCAAATGGAAGACATTGAGTCAAAGCGTCCTGATTCGCCCATTGGAACAAGGTAAAAAGAAACATTAGCTAAAAATGTTCCCACTCAATCTGTTCACATCCCCCTCACCATCAGAGATGTGCAACATAAATTTTCTTTTCTTGAAGTGTTAAAGCCATTTGACCTTCTCTGGTTGGACATTGTGCAGTGCAGTGTCAGAAACTTTCTGCTTAATGATGTTTGATCCAGTGTGGTACAACAGTAGCAAAAGAAAGGCTGTTGTGGTCTTCTGATTAAGGGACGAGTGTTGAATTTTGAAAAAAAAACCCTTTCAAGATGTTGATTGTTATTGAACTAGAATATCATCGGTCTCTATCTAGCAAGTTGCAAGTTATGGAACAATGACAGTGGGTAGTTCAAAAATTAATGAGGAGTTTGTTTTACTAATTGTATAATTTAGCAAGCTGTATTATTGCTTAACATTACCTAAAATGTGCATGTACAGTGTATGGGACACAGCCAGTTTTGATTTTAATTTTACAGCACTGAAAAAGAACTTGTTATGAAGCTAATTCGCCACAAACTTAGAGAGGTCAGTGCGATGATTGTTTATGTGAATTGTATAATCAAGTCATGTTGTTTCTGTGTTCAGCATCCTGAGACATTTTTGTCTACGTGTATTTTACAGGTTATGATGAAAGTTGACCTTGAAGATGTTACTTCACGTCAGGTAACAAGAAATATATAATATCTATTTTTATACTATAGAATCTTTTCCCCCTTTTTTCCTCTTGTTAGCATTTTAGGGTCAAGATTATGGATTGTTTTCCATTTCTCCCTTGTCCTTTCCATCCCATTCTCGACCTTTTTATCTCCTCCTCCATATTTTCCCCTCTCAAGAGAGAGTGTAGCTCTAGGGTAGTGGGTAGGCACAGGGTGTAGGTTGTGGATGTGGTTGTGAGTGTGGGTAAATGTTGTGGGTGAAAAAAGTATAGAAAAAATTGATAAAGTAAAGTGATTGAAAAAAATAAACAGAAAAAAGTTGTAAAATATTTATGAAACGAAAATCTCCAACTCCCAACCTCGTTCCCAGGGTTCTCTCCTACCCGCCCCATGGAGCGAGAGAGGGCGGGTAGGAGAGAATCCTGGGAATGAGGTTGTCCAACTCCTTGATTGCCCTTTTCACGGCTTCTTCTTTGTCCTCTTCCTAATATTTCCTTAGCCACGTGGGACCTCGGTCCCCTTTCACAACATCACTGTATAAAGGACATGTTGCCGATGAAAATTTATCCATACCTGAGCGATCGCCGCAAAAATAAACGAAATCGACATAAAAGATTTTGAAATGTGCAATTTGCAGAGATTATGGGACAGCTCTGACTCGCTGAATGGATATAGCTGCTCACTATTAATCTTTATTGGATTTACAATCATATTTTTGGATAGAAGTCTTTCCTTTAATAGTCTCTTAGCTTACGAAGGAACCACCTTCATGCTCAACCTTTCAAGTTAAGGCTAGGCTGTATGTAAATTTTATTGCTGTTCGGAAATATAATTTTCTTGATTTTTTTTTTGTTTTGTCTTTTGTACAAAATCTTTGCAATAACAATTCCGAATATCATTCCTTAAACTGAAAGGACGTTTCAGTCACGAATGTTGACATCTTTGAGAAAAAGCAGTTCAGTCTCCAGTTTTTCTTTAGCCTCCTTTAGGTTAACATAATGCACAGAGCTTCTTTTATTTTTTGCCTAAATGCCTTTTTAGTGTCCTTTTGTACTTATGAAGGATTTGCTTATTTGCTTTGTGACTGCGTGGAAGAAAATAGGACTCTTGGTATTGCTATTTAACTTTTTAATTTTTTTCGGAAATTTTTTTACCCATGACATTTACCCACACCTTCGACCCACACCCACAACCCACGACCTTTACCCACTACCCATGACCCATGACATTTAGTTACACTCCTCCACCCTATTCATTCTTTTCCATTCTATTGTCTTTCCTTGGCACTCTCCTTCCTCTCCATTCCTTTGTTCATTTACCTTTTTCCCATCTGTTTATCACTCCATTACACAAACCTTCCCATCTTCCCTGCTCTCCATACTTCTTGCTTCTTGTCCAAATCCCTCATCATACTACTCACTTCCAATTCTCTCGTTATCAGCTATTGTCTTTATCATCTATTTATCATCTGTCTTTAACCATCTTTATCCTTATCATGTATTATCTTCCTCTACTCTCCTAGATTGCAGCATCGATTGGACTACACAACCTTTAGCTCCTAATGGTGGCCAAAGGAAAAAATAAAAGACAACATTTTTGTGTAAAATTGGAAGAAATTACTATGCGACATTTCCAGCAAAAAGTTTTCATGTGAAGGGTAACACCATAGGATTTCCTCTACAGATTTAAAAGTTAGAGTGACAAGAATTTCACTATAAAGTGGTCTAGGGATGAAAAGGTCAACATTAAATAGGCCATTTGCATTAAGAGGTCAAGTGACATCATTTTTATGAAAATGAAAGTTATATGATTTTGCCTCAAAAAACGATTAGTGGGTCATATCTTAAACAAAATAACAGTGATTTGGTTTTTCAAACCCGCACCATTTTCTTAAAATGAGTACAATTTAAGTTCGTAGGTGGTCACGTGGCCCAAATGTGATTTTGAAAATATGAATTACCTCTTTCTGAACACAAATTTTGCACTTAAATTTCCAGGAAAATGTTGAAAAGATGATGTGGTTACGTTTACAGTACAACTGAGCGTAACTATCAAACGTTTAACAAGACACAAGCATAAAGTAGTTTTGGCCGCCATGTTGGAGGGCAAGAGTATGCCCCTCAACATGGTGGCCAATACAAAACATCCTACTTTGCTGGAAAATCAAGTGCCACAAAATATCAAAATATCTCCCTGAAATGCGTTTCCTCTCACATTTCTGGTGTAAGATAATTTTTATGTGCTCTGTCAATTTTTGACAGCAGCGAGATTCCAACTCATTATTTAAAGGAAGCATTGGTCACGTGACCTCCTAGTGCAAGTGGCCTATCATTTTTCTCTCTTCCGGTCAGGTGCGAACCATGCTTGAAGAGGATACGCAAATGGACTTGAAAGAATACCGTTCATTTATTGACGAGGAAATGTTTACTATACTGGGCCAGATGGACTCTGCATCTAAGATTTTTGATCATGTTTACCTAGTAAGTTCACACAAGCTGAATTGACTCTGGTGTAGATACATGTATCATTAAAACATCCAAAAATGAATTAACGCTTTTATTGATGTCAATCTATGGAGGCCCATGTTAGCGTGTTTGTTTGTTGCAGGGTTCAGAGTGGAATGCATCCAACTTAGAAGAACTCAAGGAGAATGGGTAACTTCTTATATTTTTGGCTAGACTGCTTCAGTTCAAACCCTATTATTCTTAGGGGTGTCTGCATGTGATTTTTTTCTCTTTTGACTTTGATTGTGTCTGAATTGTTCTTTAAGTGATATATCTGAACAGTTCTGGCTTCATTTAGGTCACAGTTGTATGGAGGGTACTTATATCAGTCATGGCAACGAGAACAACACTTAATTTGAATAGTCCAGTTTCTAGATCTGCTTGCCATAATCGCTGAATAAAAGCACTGAAGACGCATTTTTACATTGTTACCCTCCATCTGAAATGAAGATATTCACAACAGCAATAAGACGACCAGTCTACAACTCTTTCTATTGTTTATTTTTAAATCTGAGATATCTTCCTTCCAGTTTTTTTTAACATTTTACTTTAGGTCAAGGCTAAACCCTGGATCAATGCTCCGTTAGCCTCATCACGCTTGTCAGTACCTCTCTCTCAGAGTGGAACAGTCTTGGTTGAACATGTTGCTTACAAAATTTTTTAACAAGCTAATCATGCACTGTTCGTGCAGAGCCAGGATTTTGTTGGGAAAGCTAAAGAAATACCTCTTTATATGTACCCATATGTTGTATGTAAACTTATGTGTCTTGTTTTTTTGTTATTCTGTAGGGTTGGATATATTTTGAACATAACGAGAGAGATTGATAACTTTTTTCCTGGAACATTCCATTACCACAACATCAGGTTTGCTCATGTACACTATTTCAAGATGGTTTTGTTTTGCAAATGTACCCTGACCGTGATGTCGCATCCTAATTCAGAAGACTCAAAACATTCATTCATTCACTTTAATTTATATTTTTGTCAACCACTTTTCAAATTCACTCTGCAACCTAGCACTTCTTTATTGTAACGTCTGTGCTTAAGTAAAGTTCTCGTTTCTTCTCACAGGGTTTATGATTTAGATGAAACGGAATTACTTCGCCACTGGGACAACACTTATAAATTTATACAGAAAGCCAAGTAAGCATTCGAGTCGTTCAATAGCTCGGTAAAAAGACTACCAAGCTTGTCATGTGTACCGTCAGCTGTTAGTACTGATGAATATCATTTAACTTCCCGCCGCTTTAGCGAAAGACCAGACTTTTTCTAAGTATTCCGAGTAGCTGAAAGACTTAAGCTTTTAAATGCCCTCTCCCGGCGCATGCTTTTTCGTATGCGTTCTGGTTCTCGGGCTATTCACGGGTGTTAGTTTTTAAGCTTGCGCATATATTTATGTTACTTCCATGCTGAGACGATAGACCTCCGTTTTCAAAACACTCCAACGACTCATGAAAGCGTTTGTGAAAATCCCAGTTTACTTTTGAATCGTTTAAGTTTGGAAGCTTGATGACTATGACAATATGAAACCTTTATTTAAGTGTCATAAAAAAAGTCATAAAGCAAGGTCATAAAGGTAAATATGTATTCGTTTTTAAGGTTATGAACGCATACGAAATGGTGATTGCGGTTTATCCAACTAGAATCATAGTAAATACTCCAGCCAAAGTAAATACTCCAGCTGACGCTGGCAATCCATTGAACCAATCAGAAGTCAAAGACGTGTGTAACTGGCGCAAAGCGCAGGAAAACAAGGTGAAACTCGTGTAAGCATCTTACTTCTGATTGGTTAAAAACATACCGCAGGCTATTCTTTCGATATGTTAAAATTCAGCCTGGTAGTAAGTTTTGGAGAACACAAGCAAATAGGCCACTTGCACTAAGAGGTCACGTGACCAATGCTTCCTTTAAACAATGAGTTGGAATCTTGCTGATGCCAAAAATTGACAGAGTACATAAAAATTATCTTACACCCGAAATTTGAGAGGACACGCATTTAAGGGAGATACTTTATGGCACTTTGATTTATCAACAAAGTAGTATCACTTGTATTGGCCGCCATGTTGGAGGGCATACCCTTGCCCTCCAACATGGCGGCCAAAACTACTTTTTGCTTAGATCTTGTTAACGTTTGATAGTTACGCTCAGATGTGCTCTAAACATTCCCACATCAACTTTTCAACACTTTCCTTGAAGTGTAAGTGCAAAATTTGTGTTCAGAAAGAGGTGATTCATAATTTTAAAAATCACAGTTTGGTCACGCTACCAGCTACGCACTCTCTCATTTTAGCAAAATGGTACAGGTTTGAAAAACCAAATTACTATTATTTTGCTAAAAATAGGACCCACTAATCGTTTTTTGAAGAAAAAATCATGTAACTTTCATTTTCATAAAAATATGTCACATGACCTCTTGTGCAAATGGCCTATTCCTTCTAGGACTCGCTATCAAGGTGAATTTGATATATCAAAAGTGGCATGAACCATTCACAAAACACAGTAATGCTAAACTAGAGCAGTTGCAAACAACTGTTTGTTCTTAGCAGAGACATAATTAAAAAGATTTGTCCAGTAAACACTGACGGACATCCTTTATGTTTGTTTTCAGAAATGCAGGCTCCAAAGTTCTCGTACACTGTAGGATGGGTATTAGCCGTTCAGCTTCAACGGTAATTTTACACGCTTGCTGTAATGACTTCTTTTTGCTCTCTGTTGTAACTTTTTTATTTGTGCTCGCATAGCAGTTTTATAGCTGCAGCTGTTTCATAAATGCTGGGGTCTTTCGTCATTCTGGTTGTAGCAACAGAATGGCTGATTCTTTTGAGTTTTAGTCGAGCCAAAGTATGGGCAGGCTGACCTGCTTTTTCTATGACCTTATACCAAAGACTTGTACCGAGGCAAGCAGAGAGTCCTGATGTTTTATGACATCATAGATTTTGTAATGTTGTCCTTTCAGAAAAATAGTTTTATTGTGGGACTTCATGTGACCTTAAACTAGCCCATGGGAGTGCGCACTGGTTGGAAAAAAATCCATCTTTACAACAAAACAATCTTCACAAGTTGGTTTTTACGCCCGTAATTTGATCCTGAGAACTTGCTAATTCCGTTAATAATATGTTGTAATTGTTAAGTGCTGACGGAACAAGAACGTGTAACGCTTTCCAGTCCGGCCCAAAAGTAGACAAAGTGAAATTTGACAAAAATTCCAAAGTCCGTGTTGTAAAATCCCGAAAAAGAAATACCTAGTTCCGTGCGAAAGCACTACCAAAAGGGCAACAAGACTCTACCCGGCTTTCACTCAACATCCAAGGACAAACTACCGTATACAACCTTTGCTGACGCCTTTTTTTGCCTCTATTGGATTGTTAGGTGATTGCTTATGGTATGAAAGAATATGGCATGTCTTTAGGTGACTCAATGAAGTACGTGAAGGCTCGAAGAAACGTTGTTCAGCCAAATGCGGGGTTTTGGAAGCAGTTGATTACATACGAAGGGATTTTAAACTCGAGGTATTTATTGCACCTGTATATGTATAGGATATTGCGTGACGGTGCGCATATATGGATTTTACCTTCCAGTGTTTTAAGTCAATAATATTGTAGTAGTCATGTTAACGGTATTTGTATTTCCTCGGTGAGAATATCACTTTTAACTATCAGAAAAATTGGTAACTTATTCAGGGATGATTATACAACTCACCGGCTATTGTATAGTTGTTGTATATGGTCAAATTATATTTAAACGCGACAGGTAAAATTTGGTTGATTAAGAAATCCTTCATCGAGGTGAGAGCAACTTAATCAGCTGCGAATAGAGAAGGCCTAAAATACCCTTATAAGCCTTAATTTCTTTGCTCGGGCTTCTTCATTCGCAATTTTGACTTGCTCACATTTACCTCACAGAAAGTCAGGGGTAGTCAGTCATTAAAATGTATTATTTTACATTTTAAGAGTGGTATCTCGTCTTTACTTTGCAGCAAGCATCGCTACAACAAGTTGTTTACAAATGAGGCGGATCCTGAGGCAGAACCTGTTAAGAAGACAAAAACCAACATAGCCGTCATAAAGGACAGTCAGCCCCAGTGTGAAGGCGTGGATACTGTGGATAATTTACCCAAAGAAACTGTTTCAGATCAGAAAGACGAAGAAACCTCGGAGGTGGAAAACAAAGATCCAGCAATAATTTGGGTTACTGCCGAAGAAAACTCGGAAGTTGGTCTTGTCACTGCTGAAGCTCACGAAGATGTTTTTACCTACGAGGATGACTTGCGTGAAACGAAAGTTGATGATTCACCGATAAACCCAATATTAGAACTGAGCAAAGAAACTGTCGTAGAGGATCAGTCAAATTCTTGTGTCTCGGAAACTCCCACGACAGGAAAGACTGCGCTCTATAGAGTAAGTTCAGTGCCTGTATTGCCAAGTGATGACAAAACGATGCACAAATCGAACGTTCCTAAGACTAATTTTCAAAGGTCCAGCTCATTGCGGGAGCGCGGACCTAAGAGAATACAATACCTTCGTGATTTCATGGACAGTAAAGCTGTTAGTGATGAAAATATTACGGAATGTGATCAAAAAGAGAAGGGTACATTTGAAAGTCAACCTAACGACCAAGAACGTCAAAGTGGCGCGGGATCTAACTTGGTGGGTGGTCTCGCTAGTGAGTTGCATGGCCTTCTTGAAAGTGGGTTTGTTAAACGCAAGTCACGCAACTTTGAGGAAGGTGTGTATGAAGTCCTTTCTGTAGAGCTCGACGATATTTTGAGCCCGGAGAACGAAATGGATAGGGAGTTTGAGCTTGGTGAAAATGAAAAATCCGCACCCGCTGAGAAAGAACAAGACAAAAGCGAGGAACCCGAGCCTGGTGTTGTTAAGAAACACAAAGAGGAATATGAACTGAAACATCGCGAGAGTTTGAAACGGGGGGCTGTGCTTCAGCGAGGAGAAAGTGATGATGGAAGTAGCCTGAAACGCGAGCGAAGTGATGGCATTTTGTCTGGGCATGGATCGGAAACTGAACGCCCGTGTTCTGTTAACGTAGACGCTCTTGTACAAAAGGTCAATGAAGACATGAAGAAGGAAGTGTCTGCTCGAAGGGTGTCCAAGAAAGAACGGGAGTTACGAGCGCTGGTACAACTAGCAGGGGAAGATGGAAACTCTAATCAGGAAGACGAGAACTCATTAGAAGACTCAGTTTGCAGTGAAACCACAGAAATCCTTGCTGCTGCTGGCCTTGTTAAGGAAACAATTGGGGGAAGGGCACAACTGTTGGAAGATCTTCCGATCTTCATGGAAGCTGTTGGTTGCACAGAAACGGAATCAACGAAAAGTGACTTGGCAAGTGATATTTCACCTGGCGCAAATGTAGAACAAGCTCTGAGCGTTGATGGTGATTCCAGTCAGAATGTCTCCGCGGAAAATATTTGCAAACCGACAGAGAACGGAGAGGACAATGTAATCGAACAAGACAAAGAGGGTATTCCTCAGAAAGGTTTGGTAAAGCGTCACACGTTACTTATTGAAGGAAAGCTACAGCCTTGGGATCAAGAGACGGAGAAAGATGTCCTAAGTGAGACTGAAAAACCACAGCGCGAACAGACAATGCAGCAGGAATTGATATTAAGATCGCCGTCGAAAGAACAGACATTTTCTTCGGAAGAAATAGAACAAGGTGTTGCGGGTGATGTGAGCGCTGAATTGGTTACGGAGTCGAAGGAAACTGAAGATAGAGCGCTTGAAGAAGATACGCAAAGTCTTCCTGAGAAAGGACTAGTAAAGCGTCACACGCTGTTGATTGAAGGAAGGCATCAGGCTTTGGAGCAAGCTCTAGCTGAGGTTGAAATTGAATGTAAACAAGAGGGCGAATCCAAAGACTGCAAAGACCACTGTACGAAGTCATCAAAAGAGCAATCGAAAGGTGTAGCCTTAAAAAGTATGGAACCAGTCGATGTAGACGATGTAAAGATTACTGAAGACATGATACAACAGGGAAAAATTGTCCCAGAAAACGTGGACACATGCGAATTGCTAGACGACAAGGAGGATATGATGAGCGTAGAAGACGTTCCTCAGAAAGGACTCGTCAAACGTCAAACGTTAGTGATCGAAGGAAAGCTACAGTTGGGTCCGGAGCAAGATGAATTTGCAGTTGACCAAGAATCATTTCCATCGCCTTCTACAGTTGAATTAAGAAGCGATGAGCCCACAGGAAACCAAGATATCTGTTCCTCTACCAGTCTTGATCAAGAACAAAGATATCAACCTGAACTAACAAGCTATGTTCCAGGAGAAGTAGTTGTTGAGAAAACCGATGATAGTGAAACAGTGTCTGGCTTGGTGAGACGTGAAAAAGAGCGCATCGAGAAGAGAGTTAAGCCTTTAACGGTTGAAGAGACGAATGCTAAACGTGAAGAAGACGAGGAAGTTTGCATTGATGGAACGATGCTTGAGGTCAGTAAAGGAGGAGAAGAAGGTTGTGGAGATGCTGAAAAGAATGAAGACGTGGAAGGCGATCGAGTTGCAGAGAAAGAACTAAGTGACGTCGGCGTCGACACGTCAAGCGTGGTGCGCGTTTGGGACCATACGCAACACTTGGAAGGTATTATTAGGGTTACAACCACGTCGAAGGACGGAGAGAAAGTTAAACGCCAACAGTCAAAAGAAGACTTGCCTACGACAAGGAGCGAGTCTCCTAAAATTATCATTGTTCCACGTTCGTGTTCAGACGAAAGTGTACATGAAGAAAACCAGCTGAACATGTCGTGCAACATGAAAGAGGAAGAGATTCTGAGTGACGGCGCAGTAAACATAGCCCTTGTGAAAGCCCAGGAAAACTTAGAGTTGGCAAATGAAACGTTCATTGGCTGGGATGGTGCAAACGTGAAGCAGAGGACGAGAATTTTTGAAACAATCATGCAGCATATTAGCAAGCAAAGCAAAGAAGACGAGAAAGACAATGGAAATCCAATTCGGCGATGCGGGTCAATGCCGAAAGCAATCGGTAAGTCCGAAAAATACGTTATACGTCGTCGGTCGTTTTCGGATTTATCCGAGACTGTTTCTTCCAGTTCCGGTCGAGAAGTCGGTTACACAATCAAATTCAGCAATGGCCAGTCGTCGAGTTCTTCATCTCTGCCACGAGAATGGAGTCCCCTTCAGAGGAGGCTAGGTAAAGAGACGCTTAACACAAACGAGGTTTTTTCACCTCAAAATTGCGGGGAAAACGAATCAGAAGAAAAGATGCGCATAGAACTTATCGATCGCCAAGATCAAGAAAATGACTCTCCGAGTGTTAAGGAGAAAGTTCAAGTTCTGGATTCCAAGAATCACCGGGATATTAGTAATGTTAGTTAGCGTTGAACCAGGAAAATTCTTTAGAAATAGTTTAAATTCAAGCATGTTTTTGAAATATGAATTTTAATTTTGATATGAAATTGGATATTGACCTCACAGATATTCGATTTTCTTAGAAGCATCCTCTGTACATAGTCATTCTTTTTAAATTTTAGTACCGGTATACCAGTTGATACCAAATAACCTCGGACACAAGTTGCCTTGTTTTCCATACATTCGCGCCAACTAAAAGCTAGCCTGTGCTAGGCTTTCAGTTAGCAGGGACGTCGCGAAAACAAGCCAAGCGAAACTTAGACGCGCGTCAACTGGAGAAGGGAGCCTGTCTCCCCAGCCTGTTCGCGTATTGCTATCTTGGAGCCTGGAACAGCCAACATGAGCGGGTTAAATGTAGACCTGATGGAATCTAAACTATTTTGTGTAAAGCGTTCGCTCTCTTAGCTGTCGAGCGAATACAATCCTTCGAACGAGAACTTACCGTTGAAGCTCTGGCTGTTGTTTGTTGTATTGAACTTGCAGTTGATGGGTTGTCAGATTTTGTTAAGTTGTAGTAACACCTTTTCTGATCTGGTTAATTCAGTTTTGTTTGTTGTGAAGATTATCCATTGCTCAGAATAATTTGCGTTTTGGTCGATTTGCAGTAAAACCCTGTAATTATACAGACGAAACTCTGCCTTCGTTGTATGTTATCTTGAAGGCTATTTTTTAGATAATGCCGAAACGCGTCTTAAAAAAATTTTTTGTAGCGATTCTAGGAAAGATTTTGTTGTTTTAATCGTTGAGCAAAAGCTAAATTGGTGTATTTTTAGTGACGAATTTTGCCGACCTTTTTTGGCCCGTCATTCAGAATACTATGTTCATTGATGTTGGAAAATTGGATCACACTTTGTATATATTTGAGCCGTAAATTTTCAATAAATATTTATTGTGATGAAAATCACGTTTTCAAGTTTAATGCGTCCATTGTTAACACATAAATTACACTTAACTAACGAAGTGTAATTACTTTCAGAATTTTTGTTTTGCTTATTAAACCTATTTCTTTTTCGATTTTCTCGCTTTAGTCTTCGTCACCGTGGCTGCTCAGCGTTACCACCCAAAAGAGTTCTTTATATGCAAGCGACGATTTTGTTGAAAACCGAGGATTGACTACCTATGTGGATGCGAGATTGAAGGGTACTTTATTTACGAAGGAGCCCGCCACGCGAAACGAGCGGCGAAGCCGTGCTGGATTTTCTCGAGCGGCCAATCTGCCCTCGCCCACTAATCCTGCCAGCTACGCGTGCCAACGATTTTTGGAAATCGCGCGACAAAAACTATGTCCTCAGTTAGCAAAGGAATTTTCAATGCGAAATGTCATCTGTGACTTAAGATGAGGTAACCTGCTTTGGTGGGGTAACCCGCCTGTCCATATAGTTTCTCATTTTAATTTGACCACGTTTACATGCTAAGTGGGGTGACCCGTCACATGTTACCTCACCTATCTGGGCTCCCCCATCTTCATGTAAACAGGCCCTTAGTGGGATGTTGACGCCAACCATTAAACTCCCACAGAAACATTCGATAGACCTTTCCCGCATTCCGTTCCAGTGAGCAAACACAATCGAGTTCGTGCAATTGTTTACAGGAATGACGGGAAAATAATGCACTTATCAGCGGCCATCCCCGGGAAACCTCCGGTCATTTGCACAACGACGTTTACAAATTCCTCCTACCCAAAACCAAGATTGTTTAACAAAAAGCTACTAACGCCCCTCCCCTGGGGGCAAAGAAGTGCGCTCTGCCTAGTCAAAAGGGGCAATATCTCAAAAGAGTTCTATGTGCCATAATTAATTTCTATTTGCTGTAACTACATACATATAAGAGCTAATTAAAAATAAGCAAAGAAAGTTATTCCACTTGTCGTATGCACATGATAAGGTCCAGCTTACCTTGTAAGTCATAAAATGGGAAAGGAGAGAATAGAATATTCTTTTCCGGCCTGGTAACGGAAGAACTAGGACTCCTTGAATATATTTTGAAATGCTTTAGATATAAGTAAACCCAACTAGTGGTCTATTATTAATGCTGCGTTCTGATTGGTTGAGCTACTACCAGGCTATATGTTATAGCCCACTAGTAGCGAAAAACGCCGGCTTTTTGGCGGCAAAAAAGGATTAAATTCAAGCTTTAACTAGCTAAAGTTGTTTTTCTCGATATTTTTGACCAACTAGTTGGATTTTACTAAAACAATTATTCCTCTCGCCCTCATGGCCTGTGAGTCAATAGCCCATTCGGCCTTCGGCCTCATGAGCTATTGACTCAGGGCCTCTTCACATGAGCTCGGTTGACCGGGCTGGCCCGTTTACCGGGATGAATTTCGTCTTGGGTCACGGCATAAGAGAAATTTCAGCCCGGTTTACGAGATGAGAAAAGGCCAAAGATCCTGGGGACAAATTCAAGAAACTGAAAGCAAACATGGCCAAATACAAAAATTTTAACTTTCAGGCCTATCATAGCTTCAGTAACGCTTAACGCTGCATCACTGTAGCTAAATGGGGTGTTATGATGTGGAAAATACAGCAGGAAATGCAAGACGATGCCATCCGGCCCGCCAAAATTCATCCCGGTAACCGGGATGAAGTTTTCAGCCCGCTTACAGAGATCTCGGGAACGGAGCCGGCCCGCCCTCTCATATGAACAAATCGAAAATTTTATAAATGATTTAGAGGTAAGGCGAGATCTCGGAAACCGGGCCAGCCCGGTCAACCGGGCTCATATGAAGAGGCCCTCAGAGCCCATTCGTGCTCGAGGAATAATTGTTAAATATTTATAGATATTTACAAATCCCGTGGGGCTTCCCCCGGGGATCCTGCTACGAGAGTGCAAAAGTAATCCAATCCCCCCATCCCGGGCTTAAAATTATCGAACAAAGTTGAAAAACCCCGCGCCATGCCCGCGTGTGTCCCCGGGGTTACCCCCCCGGGATGGCCGCTAATAAGTGCATAAAGGTCTATTGCAAGTTTATTGACATGCATTCTGAGCCCGGCTTCGGAAACGCGAGGGGAGTAAAGTTGATAGATGCGTTGAAATATTAAAAAAAAAGGTAAGTATTTTTACTAGGTGCAAGTTTATTACGATACATGAGATAAAGAATAAAGCGAGACAAGAAACCTCTCTCCATGACTAAGAGAATATCTTGAACAAATCTAAGTAGAAGTGCAGATAAGTTTACTCTAAGTTGGTTTACATGAAAAATTCATAATTATTGGAATTCTTGCCTTTTAACTACAGAGCTTATATTCTGAGACAGCTTACATTAGGAGGTTTTTTTTCTTACGGAATATTTAGCCCAAAGAACTAGAACAGGTCGTAGTCTCTTGGGTTTTTTCTGGGAGTGGAAGAAAGCGCAAGAACAGCACCGTTGCCACGGCGCGTGCTTCCTACTACTTGCCTGCGCTCGCCAACCGAAAAAAGCGAAAAAAAGCCCCTTTGACTAAAACGTTTTGAGGCACAGTGAAATCTTTAACAGTTATTACAACACAGAACATTAAGACGGAATCCATCAGGAAATTGAACAATGTTTTAATTTTCGGTGGACAAAAACCTTGTACCAGAATAATTTAAACCATAACGCATTCCTTTTTACATTTTTCAAGGGCTATACTAAGATATAGTTAGTATCTGTAACAACACCAAAGACTATTTCTCATGGGAGCCCGAAAAAATAAATGTCAAATTTCACAAGAATTGTGAAAACACAGGTAAAATTCTGAATATTTCATGTGTAAGATGTCGTTTTGTGAAATATGACATTTATTTTTTCGGACTCTCATAAGAAATTTTCTTTGGTGCTATTACAGATAACCAATTACATCTACAGCCCTTGAAAACTGTAAAAAAAGAATGCGATATTGTCTAAATTATTCTGGTACAAGGTTTTTGTCCACGGAAAATTAATTTACTCAATTTAATGATGGATTTCGTCTTAAAACACACTTTGACGTTCGAATTAACGTCCATCGAATTACTGTATAACCTATAGGACTAAAAATCCACTCAATGAATCTGGGCTAAACCTTTAACTTCACCCGTTTTGGGCGTTGTCCCTTGAAATTAATAAAATTACCTCATCTAGTATACAAAACTGGATCGCCGCGCCATATATCTCCGCTAAATCACCAAATATACAACCCAGTAACACACAGTGTCTATGCTATTACACAAGTTTGAAATACCTATTATCCCGGTTAGAAAACAGCCCTAGATGTAAAGCAATTGTAGTCATTCGGTGAATTATCCAGTGGTTGAGGGAACATGTGAACATGAAGGCCTAGTGGATCCCAGTAAAAGAGAACAAATTGAAAAGTCACGCTAACCTTATCGCCAGGCTAAAACAGATGTCCATATATAGGCTGATTTGTATACAGCTATTTCGAGAAAGGTTGTCGCAAAAAATGCACGCGACAATCCCGAAAGGCATTGTGGGTGGTTTTGAGTTCACTGTTCTTCAGAGAAATTTGAAAGAACTGGCACGAAAGGCCATGAAAATGTGTTTGTGAGTGCTAACGGAAAGCAACAAAAGTTGTATCGATCATATCCCATATTACCTTTCGGGATTGTCGCGTGCACATTTTTCCGACAACCTTTCTCGAAATAGCTGTATATAATCTTATGGGTGGTCTCGATCGATCTTGTAAGAACGTCGGTAACGATCGAGGAAACTAGAATTAAAGGAGACTTTAGACAACTCGGAATTTCCTCATTATTGATATTAATTTTAAATTTAATAGTTTAAATTATGACATTTAAACTTGTTTACGTACTGTTTGGTGAATAGTGTGACTTCTCTTGACTAGTATAATGAATTTTCCTAGATATAAATTTCTTGTTTTAAGTGAATGCACACTATATTTGCTTACATATTAGTACCATAATGATAGTCACGGTGAAGCGAACTCAACAGGGCGGGGCTACCTATTGTAATATTAACCGGTCAAACATAGGTCACGTTCAAAACAAACGAGCCTGACTATGGTAAGCAAGCATATTTGAAAGTGTTGGTGGCCCAAGTTGAGTTGGTTGCACAGTAATAATTCATCCATGTAGCTCCACAGGACTTCTTCGTTTCTAACTTTCAATTCCCGCTTTATTACCAGGGGCTGGTATCGGTATCAATTGCCACACAGTTTGAGATCGCATAGCTAAAAAAATAAAGTGCATGATGCTTCAGTATATTGTATTTTAATACAGGGTTTTTCTTAAAGCCTGCTACCCCAAGAAAAATATGTTACCTTACATAACAACAACAGGATCCCTACTTCTCATAATTTCACCTTCAGGTAACCTGCTCCCCTTCTCCCCTCCCTCCCCTCCCCTCCCCTCCCCTTCGCTCCCTACAGGTGTTCTCAACGAATAAACGTTTTAACAGCAAATTCTACAGTTCGGTTCAAATGCATCCCAAAATTGGGCAAAATACAAACAACTGCACTGTCGGTAAACACCGGCGGATTAAAATCCCTACGATCAGTGTAAAAAAAAACTTTGTTCGGGGATCCCAGCAATTATAGGCAAACAGATCTTCAACAGTTGATGATGCGGTGGTAACCATCGTATTGATCGCACGCTTTATTTCCCCTCACCCTGCAACACAAGCTAACATCAAAATGCACCATACGTATTGTGCATTTCTGAACTGTACAGAACTCCGTTTCACTCGTTTATTAGGGACCTTTAGTAACGACGACCGCGACGGAAGCGAAACCGTCGCTATTAAAAAGTCATTACATGTTCTTAAGTTTATCGCGAACATTTCAACTCGCTTAAAATACCAAATGCAGATAAATTTCTCTGGCACTGAATTCTTGGGGGCCGAACTCTAGTTTAGAAGGAGAGAAAAATTCGACGTGATGTGTTTACGTCCTCCATAAAACGTCCCGTGAGAGAATTTCACGTTGAAGTCCTACAGTGACGACAAAAAAAGTGTGCTAGAGGCCGCCGCCGCCATCGTTAAAACTTCCTAGTTTTTCAAGTCCATTAATTATCATAAACTGACGATTTGAAAGCAGATTTCTGCCTGCTGCTAACCTGAGCTTCTCCTTGGCGATGGCTGCAGACGAGTAGTCAGGAAGGAAGAGGGTACTGGCGCAGGTGGAGGCATGAGGAAGGCCGTCTTTGTCTCCTCCAGCTTTGGCCACAGTGAAAGGGGCAGGTGGCCTCTTACGTCCGGTAACAAAACGCAGGAATCGGCTGCGCTCATCACAGCTAAACTGGCTCAAAACTGTCCACATATGTTTGACTGTCTTCGATGATTCCCTTAAATCATCGCCGTATTTACCTGGCAAAAAATACATCGTTCAGATGTCTCTCTAAAAAGGACAGCTCCAGCACGGCGAACGCCCTTCCTAAGATATCAGCGTGACTACAACTACAAGAATAGAACAGTTTGCTGTTTTTGTGTGCAAATTAAGGCTATTGTTTGGTAAAAGTCAGTGGGATTGATAAATAAGAGAGCTGAAACAAAATGAATTCTGATAGTTGTAGTTAACCTCCTTCATCTTGAAAATGGCCTATTGTGGAGACTGTGTGATTGGTTCTCGCAATTCCCGAAATAGTTTCTAATTAACGAGCAATAGAATGGCTCGACTGGAAGGTGGCTTGACTGAATTTTTTCGGGGTAACACCTTCCAAGTTTGAGCATTTCCTACGCCAAAATCAACAACGCTGTCGAAAAATAGTCACCACAGCTGTATTAGATAGAGATAAAAATTTGTTGTGACAAATGCTATATTGACATCGGGGCTGCCAAGGCAATAGAATTAGCTCATATCTTACTTTGTATTTGTTGTCGTATGTTTCGGTACCTGGAGGTTTTAATGAATAATAATGGAGCAGATTCGGCCGTTAGCGGCAGTTAGACCGTACAAAGCTCAACATACTTACAGGCAGCTTTGAGATGTGCAAGAGTGATGTCTCTATCTCCACAAACACCTCGTTCCAGATTACACCAAGTCAGAAGAGTAAGCACTGACTCAGGTACAACAGTCATTAAGCCCTGCCTCATGGCCTGTACCTGTCAACAGAGTAATTCTTCATTAGGCTTGGATAAATTCTGCCGGCAGAATTTTCAGCAAAATAACCGTATTTTTAAGGCGAAAAGTCTACCAGCAGAACTGATCAGACATTTTTGAGCAGAATTTAAGCAGAGTAATGAAAAATACGCATAAAAGTTGCAAGAAACATTGAAAAGTAAATACAAATCAAGATAAAAGATAGTGCATAGTACGAAAAATTTGACCTTTTCGACTAAATTGAGCGATATTGTTCAAAGTGAGATGAAATACAATTCTGCTATGCATAATGAGTGCTAGACCTAGGCTCTCTTCCATATTTGTAAAACCGCAAGGCTCGAAGGACCTAAAAGTTTTAAATTGAGCAGGGTTAAGGTATCTGAACAGAACTGCAAGGAGAATAAGCGATTTTTAGGAACATTGCTGATGGGTAGAATAGGCCACTTTAACGCGTAGATTTTATCAAACGTCTTCTTCACCAAACAGAACTTTGGTAGCCACATTTCATCTTTAGTGACCGTTCTTGCCAGCCAGAAAGCACTGTGTGGTAGAAGGTTGAGAGAAAGGAAGAGAGACTATAAAGTGAAACAGAGAAAGAGGTTCCAACTATTACCTATAATTGTCTTCTTTCAAGCAAGACAAAATAATCACACAAACGTTCAACATGATAGCATTTTATCCATGGAACGTAAAAACCTTGACGAAACTAGAAATCTCAAAATGATTCCGAATGTAGCAATATTCGAGCATCACACAATTACTAGATTAAAATACCATCTTATAATCACACTTGTAAGACAACAAGCAGTGTTGTAGTCACTCTTACCTGCTTAGTAAACTCTGTCATCCGGGCTCTTCTGACAAGGGACGCATATTCTTTCCTTTCATCAGGCATCACTACTCTGCCCTCCCCTGCTGGGAGTAGCTCAACACGACGGCCATCACTTAGCACCGTGCAAAAGGTACATTCGTCACCATAGTTACTTTTATACAACTCTTCATCTAGGACTTCCAGTTCATCTGCATTGCAAAATATCAAAACCAATAAGTTAATATATAATAATGACAACAGCTCCCTAACAATTACAAGAACATTAATTCTACAATTTACATTTGTGGCTCCTCTCAGACCACATGATTGTACGCTAGAGAAACACTTCTTTCAAACTTTTATTTCATTTGGGAGTATAACCAAGCATAACAAAGGAAAACTTCTCCCGAGAATGTAGCCTATTCAAGGCTCCAAGATAGTAGTGCAATTCCGCAGTAAAAAGTGACGCGAAAACGCCTGGGGGCTGGGGAAGCGATAGCAAAGCCACCACCATTTTCCCCAGATCAGATTTGCTTGGCTTGTTTTATTTTTGCGACGTTCTACCATCTGAGAACCAGACAAAGGCTACCGAGAATGTCACTAACGCACCCTCAAACAAGCCACTGCAAGTTTTCCATTTTGAGTGCGAAATGTAGCTAGCAAGTGGTGATATAAACCAATTTCTATGAACAGTAAAAACGATAAGTTTAGCTTTGATAAGCGGAATTACATCATTGCCAGGGATAAAAAACGTGAAGAGAACATGGCACGTCATTTCAATCATCGCCGAAAATAAACCGCATGCTCATCACAAGACTCATTTGCATACAATAAAAGTTTACAACACCCGACCGGTTAGCCTCTGCTAATTAAGATTCTTCTTTTTTTTTCGACCACTGAAGTGTTCACTTGTTTCAAAGTTATCAACTCTATTCGTGGACCGACCTGTTCCGGAAAACTCTAAATCGCATTTGTTAATCTTTCCTAAGCTTTCTTCGCAAAATATGAGTGGCGTCAGTCACGCAACGATTCTTATTCCAAGTTTCCACGGTCTCTGCTAGGAATGCCTGGGACCCCAACCGCCCTTTTGTGTCCTAAATACTAAGAAAAACGGCTTGCAGATTGAGTCTCGCTGCTCACGCAAGCGAGACTAATTATCTACATGAAAAAAATCACTAGAAGACAATAGTGTTCCATTACAAATTAGTTGAACGAATAATTTGCTCTCAGCAATTTAAAATAAAAAGTTGTCTTTCTAACCAGTTATACGGACAGCAGCTTCATCGATGGCAGCATAATCCTTGGCCCAGGTGACATGTTCTCCAACAAGAAGTTTCCAAACAAAGGGCGGGAAGGCAAGAGTAAGGCTCTCATCACTTCGAAACGCTCCACCCATTAATACTCCCAGCCAATGAAACATGTGAAGTTCATCACAACCAGGGTTAGGGATAAAACAATCTAGAAAATCACCAACTCTCCCCTGAAGAAAGTGAAACAAAAGACACACACAGTGTTAGTGATGCATTCATTCAACAACAACATTATCTTTAATGTGACTAAAATAAAAAATTAATGTAATTTAGGTAAGAAGAGAATGCTGGCCAGTGGTCTCCCTCTGCACTAATCAAATATATGGTGGTCTTTGGGCATTTGCAAGGCCTTAGTAATTTTTACATTGCTGCGGCTGAGGTCAATCATTTTCCTCACATTGCCTTTAGCGCGTAGTCTTTTAAGCTGTTTAGCTCCCATTCATCCATTCCCTTTGAATGTGTATCTACAAAATTCTCCACTGAGGCTCTCAATGTGACGGTGCCTAGTCGTTGCCACTCACAGGATTGTGCTGGTTACCTAGGGTGTTCGCTTTTGACTCACGCAGTTTGTCCAGGCACTATCTCACAACCATCCATTGGCAATGGGTTTGGCAGAAGTTAAAGAGCATTTCCAACTGTGATACCATGTGAGGTGGGACACTCACATCTTAAAGCATTTTTACAGTATGGCAAACTGTACTGAGATGTTCACAATACAACTTGTCTTTAAGAACATCAGCTCATACATGTACATGAACTTCCCAAAACATGAGCAAAAACGATCAAAACCTGTAGATTACTTTAACGTGTGGTGCTTGATTGATAATACCTTCTGATTTGGAGTCCTGATGAAATATGGCAGAATTTCTGCTACATTCTCATCCAATGGGCAGAGCTCGTCAGCTAACTCAGCCAAAGAGTCTCGGAATCCTCCTCCCTGATCAATAATACCCTCGCCAACAAATTTCACTTCCCACCACTGATCATACTTGCACTTGTTCCAACTGTAAAGGAATGGACAGTGGACATGCAGATATAAGGAAAAGATCTGTCTCAAGCGCTGCAGGCAATAGAGAGCTTTAGATTCTGAGACGAAGACGTCTACGAGGACGAGATTTTCTTTATCCTGAGTATTGTTCACGCGTGAACCAGCGTCATTTTGGCGGGAAAACGTGATAGCCGTCGTCATTTTACTACAAGTTTTAGCAAGAATGTCGTAGTGGCGGGAACAAGTTATCACCCTCCTTAATCAACCTCCTTCAGTATAAATAACCGTACTAATTTTTGTGGTGAAAAAAAGTAAATTGAAGCTTTCCAGGATGTCTTTTTTTAGAGCACGCACAAAAAGTTTAAGTTAAATCTTGACTCGTACTCGTTCTCGTGAATAGCTTCAGCAATAATTCTGCTAAGTTGTTTATAAGCGTTGTCTAAACCATCATGCAAAAAAGTCATGCCCCTTAGCCTGTGGTTTCTTGGTTCAGCTGGAGGGCTAGTGAATTCTGGTCTTAATTTGCATGACGGGCAAGTGCAGTTTTTTAAGGGAATTTAAATTATAGAAGAACTGTGAAGTATATGAAATAATTCATTTTAGAACTGCTGGCTTCATAGCTCAGTTGGTAGAGCAACGCACCGGCAACGCGGAGGTCACGGGTTCGAATCCCGTTGAACCCCTGATTTTTTTTCTCAGGCTTCTTCTTTCCAATTGCTTAAACTGGAAAATTTACTGCGATGATCATTCTTCACTTTTATAGAAGAACTGTAATCAATCCTGCTGGTCAGGAATTTCACGCACGTTAAAATGACTCTTAGGCTAGTAAATGCTAGCTACACCTTGCCCTAAAGCTCAGTAATTATAAATATAAACTGATGCTCTTTAAACTCTGGTCTAAACTCCCTTTAAGAAAGATATCATCGGTTTTCTCATTGCAGTCTAACTATGTCTCTGTCATTAATAGAGCGATTTTCGTATGACCTTGAAAAATGGTTTCGGTAAGTGTTCGTCATCTGTTTCATAAGCCAATGGATGAAAAGATCAAAACATGGACTCTTCGTTTTCCCGCCAAAGAAAACCCTAATATGGAGAAGGCATTGTTCGATTGGCCAATCGTGTCACAGTATGACGTCAAAGCGAAGGATCCATTGATTTCTAGAAAGTTCTCGGGCATGAAGTTTTTTTACTCGAGCATTCGCTTAACCAACCAAAAGCCTACCCTGCTAGCAGAGGCTTTTCCCTTGTGTTTCTCAGCGTTGTACTGCCATTCTCTTCGCAGTTTTGGCTGCTCGCGTTTTGTTTTGGTTGTTTCTGTGCCGAGGAAAAGACCTCTGCAGACAGCCGTTTGGGATTCTTGGTGAGCATGCGCATTAGATACCTCCAAGATCTAGGAGGTAATCACATGACTAAACCGGTTGTGGAACCGGTTTTATCAACTCGCGCATCTTTTATGTACTAGTTTGCTGTGCAAAAGTGAGCCCGCTATATCAACATGGCGAGTGCGAGTCATTCCCGTGGGAAAATTGACTCATGAATACATGAGCAAACTCCGGCGGCGGCATCGTATTACCGACACGTGACACAGAAATTCCATGGTAACCGCATTTTCATCTCGCGCATGCTCAACAGGAATCCCAAACGGCTGTCTGCAGAGGTCTTTTCCTCAGCACAGAAACAACCAAAACAAAACGCGAGCAGCCAAAACAGCGAAGAGAATGGCAGTACAACGCTGAGAAACACAAGGGAAAAGCCTCTGCTAGCAGGGTACCAAAAGCCACGCGTGTTTGTATCCGTTCGATAAACCAATCAAATCACTCTATTTCCATTCGTTTGTTGTTTCTGTTTTGCTCGCGCGTTTTCATTTCAAGGTCATACGAAAATCGCTCTAACATGACTATGTACGTTCTCTCTCAAAGAGTGGACACAGAGAAAAGGTTATATGGGTGTCCAGCTCACAGCCGGGGAATATTGTTTGTAACCCATTTTCTCCTGATAATAACCAAAGGGAAAACAAAAATTACAAAAAATTTCAAATACCTTCCTGCAAAGTCCTAAGACAAAATACTAAGGAAAAGTTCTGACAAAAAGGTGGTTTTGTTTATTAACTTGAAGAACACCTTAAGATTTTGTCCAGATTTAAAAGTTGGAGTGACAATCTCGCCATAAAGTAGTCTAGAAGTAAAATTCTTAATGTAAAAGGACAAAAAGAGTTCATGTTATAGTAACAACTAACCGAAAGTGAAGTTTCTCTCCCTTCAGTTCACGGTGCACCTGAAGGAAAACACTGCTACGCAATTCAGCATGGCGTTCCACCAAAGGCACTCGTCGATCCACTGTTATTACAGGCATGTAATCAGGGGCAGACAGCTCAGTGGTGTGTAACAACTCATGAACTAAGCGCCACCGCTGACTGCACAGCGGCAAAAGAAATCGAATCTTTGGCAAAAGCGATGAGAGGCTGTAGCGTGCAGAGCTGTTATCATTTAGTGGGGTGCTGGCAGAGTGAATTGTCCATTTGTGAGCTACTTCAACTTGCTGTGGCACTGCTTTTCTTTCCTGATCAGAGGAGCTTTGTTGGGGAGGTTCTGCTGTCTCTTGTTTTGTTACCTCTGTCAAGCATTCCACTTTCTAGAAGACAATATTTTTGCAGTTATAAATCAATATTTGTTTGGCTAGCGACAACAAGGCTTCGTTAGCGAAGTTTGAGAAACACGTGCATGTGAGAATGGCTCACAAACATTTTCAGCCATTAGGGGTCCAAAAATTCATTTTAAAATGACAATTGGATGTTCATTGCAACTGGCACTGACAATTTTCAATAGAGATAAAGAACATTACGTTTACTACAAAATAGTTTCATCTTCATACTCAAACATGCCCCTTAATAGTACAGGAAAAACTCTGATTCATTTTTAAGTGGTAACCAGGTGATCTGTGACGTCATTGCGGGGGCCTGGGGAAAGAAATTTTAATGCCGTATCCCATAAACCAAAGCGCGCACCAATTCAATTCAATTCAATCTGTTCCCGTCAGCTTTGGTTTATGGGATACAGCATTAAAATTTCTTTCCCCAGGCCCCCGCAGTGACGTCACAGATCACCTGGAAATGAAGCAATCCACCAATTTTAACCCCTAAAAAGTACAATGGACACCCCTGCTATTCTTATAGGAAGTATCTCCCAGGGTACTCATAGGAAGCAGATGGCTTTGAGCCAGATTTCTATTTTGTTCACCACATCATAACTGAGGATATACTATTATTATCCAGTAGAAAGTTGGACCACAGCCATTATCCCAGACTGCCACAGAACTGTAGAATACTCTTCCTCAAGAAGAAGCTCAATTTTCTCAAGCCAAAACATTTTTTTTACTTTTTACTTTTTTTCCACAGGGTAGGGTTAGTTTTCAAAAATTAAAAAACTGAACATAGAGGCATTTAGATGGTTGCGGGGTGGGGGGTACTCTCTTATCTTCACCTTATAGATATTGCTCTGAAATAGTGTAAACATTTTTAGGGCCGGACGGCACACCCCCTTTACGACTTCCCAGAAATACCCCGCCCTGAGAAAAAATGGAACTCATTTCATAAACTGGACCACACCACAGGTAACCCAGTTAATAAGAAAGCTTGACCTGACAGATATCACATCCAGTCAATGTAAAGATTGTTATTTATGTAACAATAGATACCACTGTAGCTTTCCCTGATTAGTTTGGCTAAATATGTTTCGTGATGGTACATAGACTATGATAGATATTTCAGCATGAAATGGAAATGAATGGGAGGGATTTTATTTCTCATTAGCTTGTAGTCTTTGTATTTATAATATTTATTAATTAATATTCTTAGTTACATCTTATAGATATTTGAGCTTAAACTGGAAACGGATGGAGGGATTTTATTGCCTGTATTCTTAGTTCTCCTAGATAGGTGTCTCCAATTAGTTTCTTGTAAACTAGAACGAAAAACATGTTAATAAAGTTGTTATTATTATTATTCATTAAAGATGCACAGATGTACCTTTGTAAACAGTTTCTCATCTTCTTTCAGTTTCTTTAATAAAGAAAGTAGGTGGAGTTTGTAATGTTCTTGCTTCTGTTGCTTCAGTAACAGTTCATTTCGCTGAACCTTAACATCACCAACATCCTTGTCTACCAGTAAATCAGCAGGAACTAACTCTTGCTCTTGAATGCTGCTGTGAAGCAGCTGTTTTTGTTCTTCTATAAAACAAATCTACAAAGAAGACACATATGTTAAGTGGTAAGAGGTATTTTAATCAATATTTTAATCATGACACCCACAATCAAGGACACTGAACTTGTAGCTTTGGCAATACAAGATCTTCTCTTCTGCAAATTGTGTAAATTGCCTTTGAAAATGATTTCCCCTGATGTGTCAGTGAATTCACTCTGCTTCTTCAAAGCACATTCCAGTCATTCCACTTAAAGACAGTCAAGGACACTCAACTTGGGTCACACTGTTCTGGTACCTGTCCTTCTCTCCTCCAATGTTGTTTTGTAGTGGTTTTTCGTTCCAATTGTCAAATTTCCAGGCCAACATTGAAAAGGAGAAGGAAAAGGATGTCGAGCACAACGTGTCAATGTTTTTTCTTCAATTGACCCAAGTTCTAATGCCATGAATTGCAGGTTAAGGGTCTGTGGCCACATGGGATTAACTCCATTTTGTTTGCATTGTATATTTCCATAAAAAAGCATTTACCCAGACAGTTGAACCTCCCATATTAAAGCAATCACCCAAAATGAAAAGATGTTGTGGTCACTTATGAGAATCGACCCACAGGGGGTCTCCTGGGAGGTTCACATACATCTACTTTTTGCTTATTTCATGTTATTTCTAAAATACTATTATGCGTAGTTTCATGTTGTTGTAAACTTTGAAAGTAGCATTCTGTATAATACAGCGAACACAGGGATTAGACCACACCTCAATTTGTTGCTTACAAGGGGTTAAAACATATTACGAAAATTATAAAACCATCAACCCAAAGAGTGGTTGCCATCGCTTACAAGAGATAGTCATTTATGAAGGGTTCCAGCGAAAAGACTTAAAATGAAAAAAATTTGTGTTTAGATAAGTCGTTGCTTATGAAACATGGTCACACATGGGGGTTCAAGTGTATCGAATTATGATCAAGCACATGCATACATATTATGTATATCTCTGTGATACATAATCCCAGCCCCTTCCATTTCCCTAAACAGCACTTCTGCCTAGCATCAACCTGTATACCTTTCTTTTGACAGCCTTGAGTTGTTCCTGGACCTTTTCAAGAGATGCCAGTGAATGCCTTGCTTTCTTCAAATTACCTCCATGCAGAAAGTTGTTACCTTCTTTATCCAACTTAGTCTCTACCTTTTCATTGGCTTCACTTACTGACTTGTCCTCTATTCTATAATTGATAGGAGGTGGAGTGCTGCTTGATTCCCGGTACAGCCACGAAGACATAAATGAAGATTCTGTGAATGAATCTAGTTGGTATCGATTTGGGCAAAAACTCTGCTCTGCCAACAATGAGGGTCCAGTCACAAGATAAAGTACAGAATCAAGAATTTGGGCAATTCTGCAGAGTGCAATGGTTCGATAAGCCAAGCTCTCAGGAGAATAGTTGGAAAGCCTGGGATGGCTTGCAACAATTGCCTTAGAGAGCAGTTCAGCTAGTGCATATTCTTCACTGAACCAGCCCTGCAAAAACAAACAGAAGATGTTTATACTCCCTGCCCAGTAGGGGGCTTTCCAAGTTTCATGAAACATCTCACAAGAGTTAAACGTTGCACATGCATTCAACCATCTCCTTAGAGATGCTTCTATTAGTTCTCTTGTCCCCAGTGTGATTTTAGCTGATTTACAGGGTGTTTACATGATACCATCTGACTTTTGTAATGGCATGAATTCAACCCAGCTCCTTCTTCTATATTTATTATGTATTCATTATTTAAAACAAGAAAATTTCATACAGTGCAAGTACACCCTGGTTGCTGTGCCAGAGCAAGAATTTCATTCCCAACTGGCACAAAATCTTGCAACAGTTACTATCATGCAAAAAACGAACAATGACCAAAATTCCATCACTTTAAATGTCAGCTTCTTCTTTTTTTTGATTGGTCCCACTAATCAAAATAATGTACAGCTGTAAACCACTTACCTTAGTTCTCCCTTGACTGGACTTCTCACAAATGTCACACAAAAGGTGCACAAGAACAAGATCATCATTTAAACACCACCTGCTTGATGGCGACGTAGCCAATCTCTCCATAAGTTTTTTCTCCATCTCAATAAGCACTTCAGTATATTTTGAACCATTTGATCCTGATGAACTTCTAGTCCTGCACGTCTCAATGGAGCTCACTTCATCAGCAACATTCTTGTCACCAGACAATTTCTGAGAACACCTTTCTGGCGAGTGACTATTACTTGATGTGTTTGGCTGATTAATAAATGTCTCAGCTTGATCAGAACGACTTACAAATCCTTCAGTTGAATTACTACAAAAAGTACTGCCTGTAACATCTGCAGGAGTGCCGTTAGTGCTATGATCAACAGTTGCACTGCAGTCTTTTGTACCACTGCAGCTACTAGCAGGTCTAGTAACTGCACTTAATACTTCCTCTACTGGTAACTCACTCTTGTCTTCCAGTGACTCCCGACATTCTTGCACCGAAACAACACTCTGTGTTGTTGTACTGAGTATACCAAGCTTATGTGCAATCTCAGCATATGACAAAACTTTTTTACTTTCTCTTCTCTCACTTTTATGCCTCACTTTTCTCCTTAAGTAAACATCCAATGTCTGGTACCTTTTTTGATAGGACACATTGCAAAGACTGTAGTAATACTCTAACACAGTCTGCCATAACTTGTCCTTCTGCAAATGGTTCCAGATGCTTTGAGGACCTGTTGTATCTGCTTCAGAAGCACCACAACTCGAACCAAAGAAAGAAATCTTCTGATCCACAGGAGAAGTTACCACCACACTGGATTGTTTCCTGGCCTTTGCTTTCTTACTGAAGTATTGCTGGACTTGTTGTTGTGATGGTACATAACAAAATGCCACCGGTAGAGACTGAGACATTAGTAAGCACTCTATAAAAAAAACAATAATTGTTACGATGTTATTAAAGTTAGAGTTGCTAATTAACATGAAGACAAATGTTAACCACCATCACCAACACAACTGCACGTTCCGTTAAAAATCATGGCAACCAAAGGGCGGATGTAGTCCTGTGGTTTAACCTCCTGTTAACAATGTATATATTTACTCTCTGTTGTGCCTTAAAACAGATAAAGAATTTTTCTTTCTCTTTCTAAATTTAAGTGGAGTCCCCTAGAAATAAACATGGAAAAGTTTGAAAAAACGCTAATTCCTTTTTAAAGTGACGTTTTTGCTGCTGTCGCTGTTGTTGGTGCTAAAGCTCCCTATTAACAGTGTATGCACAATGGATGGTACCTATCTATAACTTAAATGCAGTAAAAGTCCAAAATGAACTTCTGAGGTTAAAATGATTTCAACCCAGCGTAATTCTCCTTTATCATCCTCTTTTCCTTTGAGTTCCCAACCACTAATTATTAATGATTAGCTTTAGGGAAGGACACAAAGGAAATTGTTGACATGATGGTATTCATAATAGTAAATAATGACCATACTAATATTATTGTGGACAACCAGAGGAGTCCACAATCCTAATGCCCAGGGCCCAGATGTTCGAAGGCCGATTAGCACTTAACCCGAGGTTAAATTTAACCCGAATTTCTTTTTCTTGTGTTTAAAGGCATTTACTCGTATAATTTCTGTGTTATTTTTAGAGCTTCCAATCATCAACTTGTAGACAAAAATGATTAAAACTGAAATGCTTTTTAAGCTTTCAAATTTGAATTCTAATCTCACACTAACCCTGGGTTATCTTAACCCAGCTTTGAACAACTTGGCCCAGGTTGCTATTGCAGTGACGAGTGCAGCACATATGTAGCCAGGATTCATTTGGACTTTCAATAAGAATGAAAGGAATGCATAGAATGATGGAATTTTGGCATGAGAAAAAAAAATCAGTTAAGGCAACTCAATAATTGAGAAATTTCTTTAACAATGGTATTTGTTTGTTTTGCAAAAAAAATTTACCATAATTATTGATCTTAAGAAAACTATATTGTAGATCACTCTCTCCCACCAGCAGAAACTTAGATATCTAAGAGCTCAGATGTGTTTACATACCAGTTGCTTCTTGAAGAGCTCTCAATTTAGCCAGTAGAGTTCTCGCCTTTCCACGGCTTACCAGTACACTTGATGGAGGGTAAACACGAATGATCTGACAAAATAAATAAAATACAAAGGTCACTGATGAGTGTCTCAAGTAAGTCTACTATCAATTTGGGCTTTTCAAAATGAAGTCCAAACTAAAGTGTGCTTTGTCCAGCATTCTGCTGAATATACAAATTAAATTATCTTGCCAACTGTGCAGCATTTTTGGAAGCAAAATTATTTTGTAAACACACAAAAGCAATTGCAATTTACTTTCACTATTAGTTGTTAGCATTTCAACAAACCTTTTGTTTTCTTTTTGGATTTTCCTTAGGAAAAAAGAGTTTAGGAAGACTTGAGTCAGAATCTGGCATTGCTACAAGTGGTGCAAAATTCACATCACTGATACAAGTCTGTTTCACCCCAGTTGCTGACACTCGTTCAATCTTGAGTAGCTGCAGAAATAAAAAATAAGGACAATTTGATGTACTGGTATATAACGAGGGACAGGGCTTCTGACATTATGATTTTGCACAACTGACCTGAAATTGCATTTGATCACACAATAATTCATGGAAGTCACATAATTTAATCCAATTTAACGAGTCACTCTTTATTTGTTGAGAAAGTAAGCAAAACAAGATGCTCAAAATCCTTATTATAATAATTATTGTAAATTAAACTAGAGTAAAACAAATCAAAACTTTACCAACCATACCTTGTTTCTACAGGGAATTATGGCAAAGCCACCAATCTTGGTCAATGCAAGAATGAATGGAACTTTATTGGGAGGACAAGCTGCTCCACAATATACCCTGTCATAGTTACAACCTGAAGGATCCAGTCTGAAGCAGTTTCCAGCCACAAACTTGGGCATACAGATATCATGGGCAATTGCAGGACAGAACTGTAGGTATTCCTCAACTCGTTCCTTAGCAAACTGCACCAGATCTTCATGAAGTTCTACACCATGATTTATACCTTGGTTTTGAAGAATGTAACCAGCTAAACAGGAAAAATAGCCTGTGCCACTGCCAATGTTGAGGAATGACAAACCTAGTAAAGGAGAATAAAGGTTGAAAAACAAATGTTTTGCCTTACCCGCTGAAATGTTATTTACAAAGCAAAACGAAAATAGAGCCTGATCTCAGGTTAATGCAGGGTGTCTGTGTTCTAGCAGTGTCCCTTGGCAACTTACTTTTGCCTTGAGGTGAGAAGGATATCTTACGTTTTGGACCACACATAAATGCTGGGCATTCTGGTTTTATGGATTTAGAGGTTTTGGGCTCCCTATACAATGTACAGCTTGCAGTGTATAATTATTTTCTTAGAGTACAGCCTTGCTTATACCAAACTTGTTTCATTCATAGTAGGTAAATGGAATTTTTGGTGGATATTTTTGCACAAAATAATGAAACTGCTCTTACAAGCAGGTTTACAAGGGTTAGGGTAATACCTCAGATGACAAGGCGATACCTCGCATGGCATCGCTTTTTTCTTCAAAATCATTCCACCTGCATGACACATTCCATTTGCATTCTTCCCAGAATTACTGAGCTTTCCATACAAATGGTAGGCACTTCTAGTTTCCCAATAGGACACTAAAGCCTAGCCTGAATTTCATCTCATTGCTTCAAGTCGTTTTCTCCTCTCAGCCATGTCTGAATCAACCAGCCATTAATGCCGTCCAGTGACGTCACTACTACCCGAAAACCGGGTAGTGATTCTGATTGGTTGATTGTCTAAACATTTGCACAATTATGTATAATAGAGTACTAAAGTGTGACGTCATAAAAAATTGAATTTGTGAAATTATGGGATTCGTCAGGATATTCTGAAAGAAAAACATCCAAGAGGCCTTCTTGCCAAAAACTAGCATTGTGGAGCAAATTGTCTCTGAGATATTAGCCCAGTTATGCTCTGATGACTCCATACAAATCCTTCTAAATTTGAAGGATTGTCGCTAGATATTCAGCAGATCGCATCAGTGGAATGCTTGTGTGGAGTTCAAACATTTCGATAACCTTTACCATAAACAGCAAAATTGCCCTTGTCTTCGAAACTGAATTGCTAAATTGAACTGCAAATGAAGAATCATTGCGGAAAGTTGGTAGGTTTATCATTTAGAGCTGCTTAGTGGTTTCCAAAGTGATTTTGTTTATGCAAAGTTTCTGAGGCCAATGTCATGTTGTCATTCGACCTTCTTGCTATTTTCACTGTCAAGTGTAATGATTCTGTTACCTTTTCTTTCTTGTTTTCTTTTTTCTTTGTTAAGAACCACATAGCTTCTTTTAAATTATCGGAAATTGTTGTGTGTTTTTGGACTAAGTGTTCCATGCGTGTTTATTAATTTCACTGATTGCGTGATTGTGACGGAGTTTGAATTACAACCGGTTCAGAGTACTGCATGCAGTTGATAGTTTGAACACTAAACATGAATTACGATCGAAAAGAGTAAAGCAATTCTGTCAGCTGTTCTGTGTCAAGTAGACATTTCCAAATGGTATTTCTTGGTTTACCACTTGAAAGTCATGTTTTACTTTTTGCATGAATAAAGCAAAGGAGTAATGACATCAATGGATGGCATTAACGGCTGGTTGATTCAGACGTTACTTAGAGAGTAATAACAACTCGAAGTAATCGGATGAAATTCAGGCTAACTAAAGTGTGGTTTCCATATGTTCGTCCAGATCATTTGGATCGTCAGCAAGAGAATTTTTCTGCATGTTTCACAAACAAGCTAAGCATAATGATGGATTCTAATAGGAGAGCCAACCTAGCACCTTGCTATTTGCTTTTTCTCTCGATTTTGTGGCGTCGAGAAGCGAGAAGAGTTCCACGAAGACACGGTATCACGTTGAGAACTTGACGTCGTGGGAGACATAGTATCACGTCGAGAACTTGATGTCACAGACTTTCTCTAGTTTCAAATAGCACCCATATGCCGTGTGAACAGTTTTGTTTTATTTTTTCAACTTCAGAGACATTCATGATTACTGGAATAAAAGTGATGATTTCTGGGATAGCCTTCAATCATCCCAATCGTCTCAGTCATCTGAGAGTACTTCCATATGATCACTTCAAAATTTACACGATCGTCTGGATAGAACTCAACTCTATCTAAACGATTGAGGTTGTCTCATTTGTCTGCACTGTTTGTGACCATCCAGGTAGCGTTTCCATATGATTGTCCCGATCATCTGAACATTATTTGAGACCACTGGGACAATCGGGACTATCATTAATTATTTTGGAAACCATGCTTAAAAATTCATGCAGCTACCAGTTTACTCATGACTGACCAACTTGTGATGAATGCACACCCCTTACAGAATGTAATAAATGGTGAAAGTTTAATATTGAGATTTAAGACATTACACAATTTTTATGATGCAATAAGTGCAAGTCTTCATTGGATTAAGACCTATAATGTCCCAGAATATTGCTTGAACATTCTGATCTCTGAAACCATGGTGACCTAGGCCAATATTAATGCACTAGTCAATTGTAACCCCGACCCCTAAGCCCCCGGGGAATAGTGGGGGAATTCACATGAGCAGCTCTATAATTTTAGAAACTTCTCCCAGGCCCCAGGGACAGATTCAGAAGAAAATTTCCCCTACGATCATTTCCGAAGATTCCTGAAGAATTCCGAAGTCTTCCGAAGACGTCTGAAGTCTGCCAAAGGCGAAGTTATCGAGAAAACGCTTATCCACAAAATCAGGGATCTGGACACTGAGATTGTTTTATAAACTTTGTAAGTGAGCGTCGAATAGAAGTTCGCTCAATCAATTTAAATTCCACAACAATACAAGCCATACTGAGTAAACCTGAATTCTAAAATTTCAAAACATTCACTTACCAATAAATGTATCTGCTACGTGCGAAAGTTTTGCTGACCTAAGCCGGCAAAACATTTCATAAATCCCAACAGCGTTCGAGTCCGCCATGTCTGCTTCTTTCGCGGGCAAACAAATCACGTGACCGAAACACTAAAACAAAATCCGCCACCCCCACCTCCACCCCGGGAGAAGTATAAGCCGTAAATTTCTGGTATTCCTCCAGGGGCCGGTGCAAGAAATCAATGTAAAATCTCCGTATTTCCCGACTATTTCTCCGTAAAATCCCCACTATCCGCAGGGGTGTGGGGGTCAGGGTTACAATAATTGACTAGTGCATAAATACATAACATTTTCATTATATCATTAAATTGTTATCAGAAATTATTTTGGTAAATTGATGGAACCCAGAAGTCGTGTCATAGATAGGAAATTCTTAGTCCTGGATAGGCCTGTTGTTGATAATGACTAACAGTTCAACAACCTGTGCGGCAGTCATTATGACTCTGAGGATGACTTTGCGCAGGTTGTCAAAACATCAGTTACTGTCAACAACAGTCCTATACAGGAATGTCTACCTGGATGTTCAAATTCCACCTACTAATACAAAAAAAGATAGGGCTTTATTCGGTAGGTCTACTTCCGTTCTTTGATTTAAAATGGTATCAAAACCGTAAATTGTGACAATAATACATGTGGGATATAAACATTGACTTTAGCTACAAGTCGTAGAATAAATGAAATCCAGTACGCCTCCTCTGTACCGTTATGAAAACTTGTTAAGTTAACAATCAGCAATTCAAAATAATATATTGAAAGTTGGACTGTCAATCACAAAAAGGGAAATTGGCCTGTACAGGGTAACAGCTGACAGCTAATCAGACTGACATAATATAATTTTACTTCAATAAAACACACAGTTTTAAGAAAAGATACAGCGAACAATTCTTCATACCTGGAGAAAGCTGTAAGGCTTCAAGAACAGTGGCGTACATGTGAGGAGCTGACAAATGAACGTGTGGTTCCCCGCGAAGCGGGGAGTCTATGTAGGCCTCGACTTGTAAATCGTGGGGCACAAATGCTCCCCTTGGGACAGCCCTGAAAGCATCTTCCACTTCTGAAGTTATTATAACGCCCATATGAACAAATTTGTCTACCATTTCCTCGTTACTTCGTCCAGTACATCTCCAAGCCCCGGGTAAGCCACTTGTAGCGGACGAACTACGAAGAGCAAACATCTTTGGTGCACTTCCTTTGAGAATCTTCTGAATTTTTAGTTCGCTTTCTAGTTCTAAACTTCGCTTCTTGAAAGCAGTATTTAAAAACCTGCTTCAAAAAACGTTTACCCCATTGATGAATAAAGTAGTTAACTCTAAACACATGAATACCGATCTAAAAACGATATAAGGAACGACATTTCTTCACTCTCAGTTGTCCATCTTGAAGGGCGCAAGTGTTGATGGGACGTCTTAATTTGAACGCGCGCGGGCAAGCCACGCTCCTCGAAAGTTGCCTTCATTACCCAGAAAGACACGCGGCCCACACAAAAGTAGATTTTTCCGTCAAGGGGTTGTAGGTGAGCAAGGACCTCAAAGCCAGTTTATTGCAAAATTACCGCAAGATTGCAAGACCGCACTTAATTACAAAACACTCTATGACGAAAAAACAAACCTCTACAGAAATCAACGGTATAAGACGCCGCCGAATACCAAACCCAAAACCCTTAAAACACTTTGTGAAAAAAAGGGAACATACACCCCCGCCTTCTGAAATCAGCTGCGGTGCCGACAACTCGGGGGCGAAGGTACGCAAAAACTGGCTGCCAAAAGCTAGACTTTCTCAAAGTCGTTCGCTTGGTTTTCTGGTCTGGTGTGGTAGGACCCGGCTTTCGCTCGCTCGCACTTCGCGCTCAAAAGCTCGACTTGTGAGCAAGTCTAGCCAAAAGCCTATAAACAAGCAAACAAAATTGGCAATAAAATAGATCAATAAAATAAAAGTTATGAATCATGCTGACCTAATCTCGTATCCAGACCTCACTCTGTCTTATGCTGAAATAAAAAAACACTGACCTAGACTGATTCAAATTTGCAACGTTCGTTAGTACAGCCACTTTTTTTGGCCGGGCAAAACGGCCATGCATTTTCTTATAAAAATAACCCTCGTTACATGTAATACGGTCACCCATTAACGCTGCCAACGGCCACATTTTAAAATCCCAAACAGCAGAATCTTTTACAATTTCATCCCGTTAATACAGCCACTCGTCAGAAATTAAAAGCTACAGGGAAAGGTAGCACTTCTTCCCGCGGCCCGCACGCCTAAATTCCCCCCGGGGGGTACTTTGGGACCCTGGAAACCTTAGCCTATAGAGCTCGCGATCGTTCAAGTGAATTTTGCTACCCTATACGAGACTAAACTCCCAAAATCCCCCATCCCAGAGTAGCAGCTGTTTTCCAGGTAACTACTAAGTTCACAAACACAGTCCAGCCAAAGCAAAACCGATTTGACTTTTTCATATTTTTGAGTGGCAATTCCCGGTTTTTCTCGGTCTAAACTAAAATCTTCAACCAATTGATCAGTTTCCTAGAAAATGATACCTATTCTAGACCTAAACTCTCTGAGTTATATACCCTATCCCAGGGTAAACTGTTCGAAAACCATACCCAGCGGCCCATGACAGTGCCCCCCCGTAGGCCTGTCCACAAGTTGCTCCAATTTCTCAAAAATTTGCTCCAATTTTGTCAAAAAGTTGCTCAAAATTTGCTCCAAAACTCTAAAAGTTGCTCAAAAGTTGCCCCCAAATCCAAAAGTTGCTCAAAAGGGCTTCTTTTGAGGACAGGCGTGACTTTGAGCTAATGCAGATGGACACTGACAGCCTGTACTTTGACGTCGCAGAAAAACTGTTTAAGACGTGACTCGCATCAAGTTGAGCGAAGAGTCCGAGGCCTACAAAAAGCAGTGGCTGGTTTGCGACAAGTGCATCGCGTTTTGTAACAAGTGCTACTTCCTGGAGAATAAAAATGTAGGAAAGGCCTAGGATCCCCCCTTTACAACCTCTCGCTGCAAAGGAAAAACTATGCACTTCTTTTAAGAACGAAATGTGAAGTTTCAATCAAGATTTTTTTACTCTGGCAAAGCTGTATTTTTTTTTCTTTTATATCAAAAAAAAAATAATAACATTTAAGGACACACACTCATCCCCATACCATCTCTTTTGGAGGACGCTCGTAACATCGTGACTACCGATGCCCTCTCACCGATCTTAGATGGTTCGGGAGTATACACGTATTCGAACTGCGCGTCTCTCTCTCACATGACGTTACACCTGCTATGTTGGTGTCCCTAAACAATGAAACGGCCGTCATGTTGGTCTTGTGGGAGTTGAACCTCTTTCTTTTGTTCATTTTTGGGACGTGCAAGTCACGGGGGGGGGGGGGACCCCGGGGGGAACCTTCTGGGCTAAGCATAGAGGGCTGATGGTCAGGTCGTTCAAGTGGACATGCGATCCCGAGGAAAGCAGTGGGTTAGCTTGCTCAACATTGTCATCATCTACATGACCATAATCATCAGCATCAGCATCATCATCATCATCATCATCACCATCAACGTCAACCTTGTCGTTTTAATATCACTATCTATAATTACCATTCAAATGGCCCAAAAATTAGTACATTGCCATTCAAAAGCATTTTATACTGTATTGAGAGGAGTACAGATAAGAGAAATGGAGAAAGTCTTGAGATCAATAACATCTTTCTTTTATTGTTAGAACTTTGTTTGTATAAAAATGATTATCAATACAAGAAAACCTAAATTCTATTAAAAATCATTTTGATCTCTTTCTTAATGTAACTCAAGTTGTAAGTCATTATTTAAAAAAATAATTGATAATGTACTACCAATATCAACCATAATTATAAAATCTCATTATATCTAGAATGCATCCTGTTTTAAACATTATACATTTCTCATGCTCTACTTGCTTCTAATTTTGTAGGCTTTGGAGCATATTAATATGCAACCTTTAAATTACCTGCATCTTTTTTCCTGTCACACAATCACATAATAATTATTTGATGGTGTGACCAAATAATTAGCAATTATTGGACGAGGTTGAGCAAAATATCGTGATTTGTCAGTGGTGAGCAGATCAATTATTTGCCGAAGCCGAAGGCTGAGGCAAATAATTGATCTGCGAGACACTGACGAATCACGATATTTTGCGATAACCAAGTTCAATAATTGTTTTATCATTCAGTCCCTGAGTTTGCTTTTTAATAAATGATATCTTCGGAAAGCGGTTAGCACGTGCTGCCTTCCAGGAGTAATGACAGAGATCACATAAACGAGCAAAGAGCAAGCGTGGTTTCATCTACGTATGAGCAGAATAGTATTTGCAGCCAAAAAAAGTTGGATGACATTGCGCATGAGCACACCATTATTTGTAGGCAGTTATTTGCAGGTCACGTGGTGGGCTCTCGGCCAATAAAAAGGAAGAAACATTTGCATTGAATGATAATAATTATTTTATTATTAGGGTTTTTCTTTGTAGCAACAAATATTACCCTAAAGACTGGTTCTCACTAGCATCAGAGTCAAAGTCATAAGAGGCTGAGTGCTAATAACCTATTGAACATCAAACTTATCTGAGAAAAAAAGAGAGTCATAAGCTTGATAGAAGTGGTAAGCAGAGTCATAAGCTAGACTGAACAAAATCATTTTCTTCCAACTCTGCTGCACCCTTCATGATCTAGTGAAATCTAGTGAAATGTCTCTAGTCTCACTCAATCTTTACTGTTTGCTGATGACACAAGTATCTTTTGTTCCCATAAAGATGCAAACCACCTCGTTTCTATTGTTAACAATGAACTTGCAAAAATAGTTATTTGGCTTAAAGTGAATAAGTTATCTCTAAATCTGACTAAAGCAAATTTTATGATTTTTCATCCAAGACAAAAGAAAGTCAATGTTAATGTCCCTCTTACTCTGGAAAATACTGTGATCAAGCAAGTCACGGAGACAAAATTTTTAGGTGTTCTTATTGACCAGCATCTCTCTTGGAAACCACATATTGATTTCGTCTCAAAAAAATTTCGAAAAGTGTAGGAATTATCGCGAAAGCCCGCTTTTACCTATCATCCCAAACTTTGATGACCTTGTATTACTCCCTTGTATATCCTTTCTTAACGTACTGTAATGTCGCCTGGTCCTCCACCTACTGTTCCAACCTTAACTGTATTTACCTTTTGCAAAAGCGTCTAGTGCGACTCATAACAAAAGCTCACTATCTAGCAAATACCGCCCCTTTATTTAGCCAGCTTAAAGTCCTTGACATATTAGGTATTAATTCATTTTCTGTCGCTACCTTTATGTATTCTTATCACCATAATCTTTTGCCTAATAGCTTTCATGACTTGTTCTTGAGTAGTAATCAAGTCCATCAATACGAAACTCGACTAGCCTCTCAGTATAGACCTCATTTTTGTAGAACAAATATAAAGCAATTCAGTATCCTTTACCGTGGACCTAAAATCTGGAATTCGTTGCCTGTTTCACTAATTAGCTCTCCTTCTATATCTGTTTTTAAAAAAAATGTAAAGAATTATCTCACTGATAGCCGATCTGTCGTTTAATTTTCTGATCTTACTCACTCTGCACTCAGCCATAAATTTAGTTCACTAGTAGTTTAAGGAAGCCTATTAATATAAGCTTCAAGCTTCGTTAGGGTTCCTTGTCACATTAATTTTATAATTTAATTAACACCTTTTGTTCTTGTTGTGCAAGTTTTGTGAGTGACTAAATAAATAAATAAATAAATAAAAACTAGACTGTTGGAGTACTAAGGAAATAGCAATGGGAAGATAAACCTATTACAAAGCTGATATTCCCACATGTAGTTGCTGGTTTGGTTCTTCCAAAAGAATGCATTTGCTAAGAGGAAAACACTAGGAATGTTGTTTCAAAAGATTATGATGATCTCCGTCGCTAGTGAAAACCAGGCCTTTAGCTAGCTGTACTACTGATTCAAGACAGACATTCCCCCACTAATGATCCCTGAAGATTAAGGAGTCATCATATACATGAGAGAAAAAGAAATAAATTGGCTGGCAGTGGGGTAATGACCGCTGAAAACTAGACTTGCTCCTCATAGGATAATTTCAGTCATGCAACTTTACAACTATGACATTCACAGAATTAGTAAAAATATAGATTAGTATTCTTCCATCTTATGTAAAGTAACTATGAGTAAAAGATTGAAAGAGATTAAAACAAGCTTAATTCCTGATGCTGTGCCGCGTGAAAACTTTCAACCCTTTACAAGCAAATTAATTTGGTGATTATTTCAAAAAATATATATAATAATTATAGTTTTGTATTAAATCTCAATAAGGCTGATCTTTATATCTACCTCAAGTACATTACATGTAAAAGAATAAAACAAACCTTCAATATGTTAGAAATCAATTTTAAAAAAATAGTATCTGCAGAAAATATCATAAATCAATGAGGATTTACATAATCATTCTTTAGATCATAGTGCCTAAATATATCACACAATAACTGGAACTTTTGAATTCTTTATAAACATTCTTTCATATGCACTGTAATAATGTTTGTAAGGCAACCACATTGCTGTTCCAAAACAATGGTAAAACATGCGGTTTTGCCATTATAATTTCTAAAAGAATACTCTGAAACATGGTTGTCAGGCAAACATTAACAGTGCAATGGTCATAATATACACACAGAAAATTGAAAATTCTTTCCCATAAATCATTTAGTATAATTTCAACATACAAAAGCACTCTAGTTATTTACGTTCTTGATGCTAGAGCCTCAAACCCAATCAATAACATGCAACACAAAACAAAAAAAATCATTAACATAATTATTTTTGTAAAAAAAGTAAAAATTAATTTCTCAAGGAAATACAAATTAATTATCCTTGCTAGGTGCACAAATTTCATGCAGACACAACATTCACCTGTGGAGAAATGAGATGAGACATAACCCATCCATGCATTTCTCTCCACTTTCACATTTTTATTAAAAGTGTCATTTAAGTTCACATTTGATCCAAACCTGAATAAAACAAAGACATCTTTTGTTGTCATGAACAACATCACCTGGGTTTATAAGTAAAAGATTCATTCACAGCAGATCACTTAATTCAATCATAACCATGTTAATGGGCAAAAAATTGGAACTGGAACAACATCACCTGGGCTTATAAGTAAAAGATTCATTCACAGCAGATCACTTAATTCAATCATAACCATGTTAATGGGCAAAAAATTGGAACTGGAACAACATCACCTGGGCTTATAAGTAAAAGATTCATTCACAGCAGATCACTTAATTCAATCATAACCATGTTAATGGGAAAAAAATTGGAACTGGAACAACATCACCTGGGCTTATAAGTAAAAGATTCATTCACAGCAGATCACTTAATTCAATCATAACCATGTTAATGGGCAAAAAATTGGAACTGGAACAACATCACCTGGGCTTATAAGTAAAAGATTCATTCACAGCAGATCACTTAATTCAATCATAACCATGTTAATGGGCAAAAAATTGGAACTGGAACAACATCACCTGGGCTTATAAGTAAAAGATTCATTCACAGCAGATCACTTAATTCAATCATAACCATGTTAATGGGCAAAAAATTGGAACTGTCAGTCCTAGAGACCTGAGGGGCAGGAGCAGGGGGAGGGGGAGGGGAGGGTGTGGGGGACGAGCAAAGAGGTAGAATTTTGTTTTCACTGCATGCAGTGTTGATCTATCAAAGAAATATTGCACAAAGAGTGATCAATATTTAACCATGGGCATATAACTGTCACATTTCAACTGTCATGTAGACAGGCCCTATGGCAGGGCCTGCACAGGGGGAGGGGCTGGGGGGACCAGGGCCCCCCCCCCCCCCACATTTTGAAAAAAAACATTAAGAAATACACATTTTAAAATAAAAGGAATCTTTGATGGAATAAGAATATTCAACAGGCGGACATTGCTGAAGCATCCAAATTTGATTGGTCCATTTGATCCAATATCATAATTAGGTAATTCCAAGAGAGAATCTCTCTTGGTAAGCCTCAAAACGACTATCTTTACAAAACTGCACTTAGTCGTAGACTTCTGCGTTTTCACCAGCCATGTGATGTAGTATGTATTATGCACAAACAATGGAGTCTTTTTTATCAAGGTTCTTAAATGGTCCACGGAGCTACGATTTGTTAAAACAAATTGAACTTGAAGACATATATTGTAAACAACATGAAGACGTTTCAGAAATTACCTCACCATAGCATTAAAAATGAAATTTTTTCCCAATCTGCAAGCTTCTGCTGGTAAATCCTGCAACAATCGGAGCAGGAAAAGGTCCTTTTCGGCAGCTCAATAAGGCTTCGTTAAACAATTACTAAAGAAAGGTTTAAGACAAAGCCGCAAGGAGAATGGACAAACTTTTGAAGAAAATGAAGTACACGAAAATTATAATGCTGCTGTGCATGGTTACATTTTTTGTTACTAACTCCTTTCTCATTTGTTTAACTAGTAAAACAAATGATTGATGAGTTGTAACTGTATTAAAAAATATTGAGTAGACACCAGGAAAACCATTTTTAAAGTCCACAACCCAACAACCCCACAACCCCTCCCCCCTCCCCCCCCAACTACACTTCAAAAGAGGTGGATTGGCCACTGCACTTTGAAAACTGCTCTGCAGGCCCTATATGCAGATGTAAACTTCCAGACCAATTCTTGTGCACAATACCACCTAGGTATAGTAACCAATTAAATGTAAGGCAGAAAAAGTAACATATGTTTATGCACACTCATTTCAAGCCATTGTATGTTAGAGTACTTGAAGATTTCAATGTAAATAACTCTTTGAAATTCATTATAACAAGTTACTTTCCTGACTACTTAACATAGCAGACCTGTGACTACTGAAGCAAAATAATCCACACCAACTCAAATACAAGTAGGCAATATTGGCTAGTATTATAAGGACTTCTTAGACCTTCTCCTTTTCGCAGGACGAACAGGCATGTCCAGATGAGTTCCCAAACCTAGTGGAAAACAGTAATACCGGTATTCAATTAAAAAGAAGAAAATTAAAATTACTGTACATTTAAATAATGATGATCACACTTCACGTACATGTAATTGCATAACAACCAACTCCAACCATCAAGAGTCTAGCAATGCCCATTGGCAAGTGTTTAATAAGATAATTATTATTTCTAACCTAAAATTGTTTTGATCTAAGTCTCTTATCCTTATACATTATTCTAGCTAGACTATTCAAATTCTAAGAGTTCTTTATAAGCCTTACAGATATTTAGCACATGAGCACAACAGTATTGTGTTTTTTTCTCTAACCATGACATGCAGTTTGACTGGTTTGTTCAAACCAAGTTCTAGGTGTTAAAGGCAATCCATTGTATCACACTGCAGTCATTTTGAAAACTTCAGAGCAATTTTAAGTTATTCTGTTGCAGCAATCACTTGAATGTGTATGGGTGGGATACATGCAAATCAAAAGGCAACATGCTCACCCAGCTACAGTCCCTTACCACACTGAAAATGACTCACGAATAGCAAGAAAATTGTGATGGAGAATGGTAACTTTGACGAGATATATTCTTGCAAAAGGGGGAGAGACATTCACTCGTACATGTATAGGAAAGATCAGAGGCATCCTCAAAACAACCAGTTTTCATTGAGTAACACCTCAGCTGCCAATGAGTAGAGGTGCAGCACGCAAAGAAAATAGTGTCCGATAGCCCGGGGCTAGCTGATTTTGCTTTTGGGCGAGTGAATTCTGTTTTTAACTTGCCCGACGGGTTAGTGATGTTTTTTAATTGAGAAATTTGAATAACAAAAGAACTGTGTAATTAATTCTGCTCGTCAAAATGCTTTTAGGGCTAGTTGAAATGACGTCTGGGATAGTAAATGCTAGCTTCAACTTGCCTGAATGGCAAGCTGTAAAAATTATTATCTTTGCACCCTGAGAGGTGTAATGTTGTACTTTTATTTTTGGCTTATTGCCAAAATTAAATGGAAATTAAAAAACTTCTTGCTGAATGAGGTATCCATAGCCAGTCTAGCAGCGCACATAGTCATAAACATTTGAGTACTGCCTCCACAATATTTTTTTAAAAATATGACCTTGAGCATATTATCATGTTATCGCATGCTTTTGAATAGAGAATACATAACTACAGGCAATAGTTTAGATCTATATCAAAAGATAATAGCAAGTTTTTATGCACATATACACCACTGAGTTCAGGCAATACATGTACCTCAAATCTAAATGCAGGATGCAAAGAAAGTCAGTTTATGTGATGTGTTTTACATTATGATGAAACAGTGCTTAAACTGTTTGATAAAATTTCTTACACAAAATGATTTTGAATAGAAAATAACATTATTTTGTAAGGATGCAAAACTGATGAGTTTTTCATCACATATCCAAAGTATAATCGAAGCATAATCAAATGGGTGATGGTCCATTGGAAAAATGTGGAAACTAATAAAACAAATTTCAAGACACCATTTTTTCTACTGTGCACTATTATTTTACCTGGAGCTGAAAATAACAACCTGTCATCAGACATTATCTCTAACAAAATAAAAAACATATTGGAGCATGTCCAATGAAGTGTTAGCTGTGATCAGACAAGATGACCAGACAAAGTTTATACCAAAGACTATTAAGGTTGGTACACACCAGACAACAAGTTGTAGCAACATGTCGCGGTGACTGATCATAGCAACAAATCGCTTTGTGTGTACTGGAGAACTTTTGTGAAAATCTTTGTCTCTGCAACAAATTTTTGTCTCCGCAACATGTTGCAAAATACAAAAATCTGACAGAATTCTGTTCTTGAGACAAAGATTTTCACAAAAATTCTCCAGTATAAAGTGATACGGTAAGGAGTGATCTGTTGCCGCAAATTGTCACCTAGTGTGTTCTGACCTTTATTTTGAAGATGAATAAATTTTAAGCATATTGAGACTTGTCATGCCATTGAAATAATGTTGTTGCAGGGAATATACGGCAGTAATTTATTGGTCTACCTCCAAACCCCATTACTATCATGTACAATTTTCATTAAAGACATGTAATGCATCCGTGAATGAGTCTAAAATAATTTTTGTTTTGTCCCACCGAAAAAGTGACTATATAAGCTAGACAAGAGTCCCTTCATAAAAAATAATTATTTGCATCTCTGCTAAACACAAAAAATAATTCTAACCTGTTTTTCTCATGCCAGAGTTATTTCCAGCGCTCCCAAGACCATTTCCAATGCTGCTGCCAACATTCACACATGCAATAGAACTGTCATGGATAAAGCTCAACTTTGGAGGTGATCCAAAGACATTTTGTTTCAAGCTTTCCTGTACGTCTGGGTTTTCATCATTAGTGTGTCCCAGCTGATCATGAGGTGGATTAGCCAAACTAACACCATCTTTTATGGGTCTAAATGAAACAGAATCACTACTAGTCCCATTACTATCAAACTCCATCTGTTTGGAGTTATTCAGTTTCATTGAATTTTTCAGTGTTTTAGTAACATTTGCAGTAAAAACTTTACATGATGATGGAACTACAAAAGATGCAGGCTCTTTAGTGTTTGCATTGTTTAACTCATTTTTATCTTCAAGCTTGCTTTCAAGTCCTTTTTGCTTTGAGCCTTCAGAACAGGAATTCTCCTTGAAAAAATCACTGGTCTGCATCTTTTCTGGATTTGAATCATTTGAAGGATTTGCATGAGAGATTTCTGGCGTGGATAATGGTATTTCTTCCGGATTTGACTTCACTGCATTCTCACAAGGACGACTAACAAAGATTTTTGTATCTTCCTTGGAGTCCACTGTTGCTGACGGCCTGGCTGGGTTCATTTGATTTGGATTTAAGTTCAGTGCCTTGACATTTGACAGGTTACAAGAACCTAATGCTTGCAGTCTACTCCGGTACAACAAACTGAGCTGTTGCCAGTACCTCATGGAACTAGCAAGGTCAATGAACTGCATCTGAGGGGGAGCCACAGTGTTAGCAGTTGGTTTCAAATCTGCTGTGGTTACAGTTGTTTTCTCTGCAGAAACATCAGAATCTGTTTTGGTTTGTGTTGTCTTGTTTACAGCAACATCATTTTGATTCACTGGTAGACTTTTATTCTCATTTTCACTGCTTTCTGAACTTTTGGGGTCACTTACTTGAGCTGCCATCGTGAGAAAAGGGTAAACAAGGCTTAGAGGATATACATAGTTTAGTGGATAAGCTGCAGTTACTGCTTGCTGGCCAAGCTGGTTGTTATTGACATCTGCATTGCATAGTGCTGAATAAATTCCATATTGACGCTGGCCTCCCACAAAATATGTTGGGGAAACCTGCTGATTGGACCATGTGGTTTGCGTGTTAGAACCCGCAATAACAAGGGGCGTTGGTATAGCTGCCAGTCTTCCTAAGGTGAGATTTTGTACCACTGCTGTGCTTGTGTTTATTGGTAATGAAGACTGTGCAGTTGTTACAACATGAGAACTGCTTGTTCGCTGAGCAGGCGATGAGGCTACTACTTGGGAATTAAATGTAGACAGTGTCAGCATTTTGTTGATCACGTTACTTTCAGATGAAGTATTCATTCCCTTTAATGACTGATCTACCTCTGGCTGGCTGTTTGATGTGTGAAGGTTGCTAGAGGTTGATGCGAATACTGACTTGGTGACATCAGTCCATATTACTGCATCACTTGTCACACTTGCTCCTGCAATAGTTTTAGAGCCTTTCTGGTGTACTTTTGAAGACAAGATGATATTGTTGCTTGATGAACTATCCTGAACAAAGTCTGATGGCGATTTGTTAAAGAGAAAATGGGCAGAAGAAATGTCACTTTTTGGAAAGGCATTAGCGCTTGACCACAACACCTTGCGTCCACCATGATACCCAGCTAATGTGCTTGAAGTTGCTTTGAAGTTAGTTGCCTGTGGATTATTTTCTTCTGAAGCAGGGAGCTGGTTTGAGGAACTCTGAAGTCTGTCCTCAGCAGTTACATGCTTTTCAATACTGGTACCCCTAGATTGAAGGCCAGGTGTCTGATCACCTATGCTTGAGGCTGGTGTTTTTAATGATGCACTTACAGTTGATGTAGTAGCTGTCAGACATGTGAGGGAATTGCAACGTATGCTCTTAAGATGTTCACGATAACTTCCAGTAATTACTGATCTCCTATTATTACTGGTATCTAAAGCTCTTGACTGTTTCCTTTGATGCATTCCACTTGAGCTGGATTTTGCAATGGTGGGAGTGTATGTCAACGAATGCGTTTCTAAGCTTACCACAGAAGTGCAAACAGTCGACTCCTTAATTTCACGAGTCTTGGCAAGTTCTTTCAGTATGTCAGCAGCACTGTATTTGCTTCTGTCAACAAAACAGTCATAAATCAGCTGATCATGATGAAGATCAAAATTCTCCTCAGAGCTCGTACTGCTGGTATCTGAGCTTGGACTGGCGCTGTAAGTTCTCTGACTAGCAGGAGAAGACACGGCTCCATGAGATACAAGGCTTTCAACACTGGCTTTTCTCGATAGAACCAAAGCTGGACTACCTGACGGTTTTTGCAACGTTTTCTGCATAGTTGATCCACAGTTTATTAAGCCCTCCTCCTGGGCAAGGCCGCTATCTTGCGAATTGTTCTTGAGCTTACTGAGATGCGATGACAAATCGGCGGAACTCGAATGCGTACTCAATGAACTTGCGATTGACGAGGTTGTGGAATGTGATACGTGGCGAAATTGATTACAACTTTTGGGAGGATTGCTCGATGTTTTGTTTGAGTCATTGAATAAATTATTTTCTGCAATATCTCCATCTGACCGAACAACTCTCTTTTTCTTCGCCATGTCATTTCCGAAGCTCAAATCTTGCATGGGTAGCAGCCCATGAGCAATCGACGCTTGGGAGTTGAAATCATTTGGCATGTGATGAATTGTCGCTACATTCCTACGAGTGGATGCCTTCTTTACTCGTCCTCTGCTCGCGTTTCCCCGCAGTTTCGCTGCAGCGGCTTCCGTTTTCTTTATTCTTTGTTTTCCCAGTTTTATCCCCAGTACAATGCTCTCGCCTTCATTGATCTGCACAGCTAGCACGCCGAGGTCCAACAAGCGCCGATCTCTGCTAACTGCCATCGTGCGAAGCTTGCTAGCCGCTTTCTTGGGAATTGGGAATGTAACTGTAAGTGGGGCATCTCTTTTGCTTCCCATATTCCGCACTGCATGAAAATTTTTTTCCTCAAGAGGCACAACCAGTTATTCGCTTTTGTCGATATTCACAAGGATGAAAAGACTAATCCCTTCTTCGGTGCACGATAGCGGATGAGCAATGAAACAAAACACCCCTTCACTGAATTCCTACGCCCGGCCGGCCGTCTCGCGGGTCAGCCGCTGTGATTTGCACCTACTGAGGGACGGTCTACTTTTCTATGATACCGAAAAAAATTGAATTTCCGGAAACCCAGCGCATCGAGCTGAGACCAAAAACTGAAAAAACCAATCATGCATATAAAATTCTTGTTTCTGGATGTCACCCAGACATTACAATTACAATAAACAATATTTATTCGCATAATAAAGCACATTCACTGATTACCATAATTTGTCAGCAGGGCGGGGAGGGCCAGGTCAGTGTCGAAGTCTAGTCTTGAGTCTAGTCACTGCCAATTAACATGAATTAATGTCATTAAGATAGTTTTTTTGTTGGTTTGTTTCTTAAACAAATTATAGGGTTTATTTGAAACCTCCGTCTCCATTGCTAGCAGAGTGAAATACAAAATAGGCTGGTTCTGATCCCGGGGAAAGACATCAAAGGGAGTCTCAGGGCAGTTTTGACACTGAAATTCCCAAGCGGGATGGAATCCATAGTAAATTCGCTATACTCACGAAATTAGAAAAAAACGATTTTTTTTTCCTAGTGGCTATTCGTACGGGACCCGTACATCGACTTGTATTTGCTATTCATAAGGGATTCTGACTAAACTGATTAGGGTTGAGCACTGACAATACTGATTATAGGGTTGAGCAATGAAAATACTGATCAGGGCTAAGCACTGACTAGAAAAGGTTAGCTTCTATTTAGGGTTACGGTTGTTGCTATATGAATGAAAATCAAACTCTTTCTAGCAATATGTATTCCGTGGTGGAGTGATTAGGCCACGTACTATAGATTGTACGCCTCATGATCGGTTCGCAATCGTACCACATCGAATTTTTTTTTCGTTTTAGAATTTGCCACTGAATTTTTTTTTTCGTTAAAAATTTAACGGTGGTTGAAGAGACTTACACTTTCATGGAAATTTAACGACCAGAAATTTCAAGACACTTAGAAATGTCATATAAATTTAAAGAAGACGACTTGATCCCGTATGAATAGCAAATACACTTCGGTGTACGGGTCCCGTACGAATAGCCACTGGTTTGTTTTTCCCATAACATGACGTGAATAAAAAGCCCATGCACAGCCCCGCAGGGACGGGGGTTGCGACGGGTGCGCTCGCATCCCCCTCCCTCCCCTGACAGGTTCCTCTGTTCGCTATTGCAGTATATTTTTAAAAGCGCCAAGCAACCTTTTTCCAAGCGCGTGCTCTCGCGCCTTAAGTCCATTCCTCTCCCCTTTCGAACGCCTGTCACGCAGCCTACACAATTCTACCGGTATTTGAATTGCTTTTTTTGGAAAATGCAATGAAAAAAGAAATGAAAGAAATGGTCCCTCTGACGGTGGTCCCGCGTGATGTGTTGCCCGTATGCCCAGCTGAAGTGTCAATAAATTTAGCCGAGTCAGGCACATTGTTTATTTCCAATTTTTATTTATTAAAATTTATTTATCATGTTTATCTATTTAGATTATTTTCACTATTTCGTCCAGCTGCGCTGAGCCTGAGAAGACAGCCGTCATGTCGCTTCTTATTGGTTGAAAATTTGCTTCATCAAATCAGAAGCACCCAGATCTGGGTAGTGACGCGTCATCAGTATGGAATTTCTCCAGTTGTTTCTCAGACGTCATTTCGTGGGGAAATCAGTGGTGGCGGTGCGAAATGTCGGCTGTATTCTGAGGCTGAGCACCAAGGATGGGATGCTGTCGATGAGCGAAAAGTGCGAGTCGGGGGAGGGATGGGGGTGATGGAAACAGTGGAAACGAGCGCAGAGCGCCAGCAGGGAGAAACTGTTTCCTTAATTATTAACTAAAATATCCCCAAAATAAGCCATCGCGAGTACATGTTTACATGTGTTTGGTTAAATTGCCAAAATGCATTTTAAAAGCTTACCTACGACTGTTCACACACGGTAATCTAACAGAAACATTCCTCCGTCGTGTGAAAGTTGTCTAAGGTTATGTTCACACTTGGTGTCCGCGCACGGTGCCCGAATACGGTACTCGCTGAGTACTAATGTGAATACATCTTTCCCGCATTACGCTCCAGTGAGCAAACAAAAAGAAATAAACGAGGCTCGGTTGAACAGTTTCATACAAATCCCTGTACTTTGTTCACCCAACCCTCAAGACACAAGCCTTTGTTTACGGGAATGCGGGAAAGGTCTATACACTCGGCACTTTTTGAGTACCAATGCAGTAAAGTGGGCACCAGTTCCCTGTTTGCACGCGTTAATTCTCTGATAGATAGTTCCGAGGCAGTCACATCGTCACATGTGCTTTGCATACCCATGACTCTAAATGGCCTCTGACAGGGGTAAAGGGTAAAGGCGCACACGACCCAAAGGCCCAAACGGCCGGAGCTTGCACCGGTTTCCGTAGCATGAAGCATGCCTAGGAGTATTGCTGGACGGGATGTTACTCCATCGCAGGGTTACCCCCCCCCCCCCCCCCCCAGCAGTATGTCACCGATACCCATTTATACACCTGGGTGAAGAGAGACAAAGTGGAGTAATGTTCCTTGTCTAAGGCAACAACGCGACAGGCGAGGGTTGAACCCCGAACCTCCAGATACAGAGTTCGAGGTGTCAAGCGCTCGGCCACACACGCCTCCACGTCTGACAGGGGGAAATGTGGCAAAAATGTTCACAATTGCACCATTGGGGGTGTAATCAAGGTGTGAACACGACACAATTTTGTACCGGTACCCAGGCACTGGTGCTCGGCTTACTAATAGTTGTACTAATATAACTTAACAAAGAACACTTGGAGACATAACCTAGGAATGCAGTTTCACCCATCACTAAACTATGCTATCATTTATGCAGAAGATCTTTTCAAGTTTGCGGCTCGAGGAGACGGCTGAAATTCATTCTATAAATGTTTAAAATTTTATGTTCTTAGTTAATTCGAAAGAACCTTCGGGCAAGCATGATAACGATACTCCCTTTTTCAAAAAAGTACTTGAATAGGAGACATCACTGTTTACAAACACGCTATATATTATTTCTACGCCTGAAAGTTCTCATGCAATACTCTTTATGAAGACGTAGTATTGCTTAAGTTATATATGTCTCTATTACTTAAATTTACGAACTGTTTTAATCAGTTGCACTCATAAGTGTGACTGAGGCCAAGCGCGGGAACAAGTTCGCATGTAGTGCCACACGGAATTTTTTTTCGCGGGAAAACGTGTTCCCTGCAGAGCGGACCGTACTTGGTGAATGCGATTGAAAATCGTCCAATGTCTCTAAGCTAAGGTTTAATCATTAAGAATTAGCAGTTGCTTGGTCTTTGAGTATGACTTCATTGCATCAGATATGGCTGCCTTGAAGTTCTCAAATGAATGTTTTGTACAAGGTGGAGCCTTGAGCTTTCCTTCACGTACCATGTTACATACTTCCTCTAGCATGGTAAGCCTTGTAACGTCTACCGAAAAACGAAGTCATCAAGGAGGAGTCGGGAAAACAAACGCAATAATTTCGACAGTTTAACATAAACCAAGTCCATTAGCTGGTTGCTACTGAGACTTCGTAAACATAAATTCTCTCATACTGTACAAATGTCGTAACTATGTATTTCATGGAAGAACTACCTACACCTGTTTCGCCTAACCAGGTGATCTGTGACGTCATTGCGGGGGCCTGGGGAATGAAATTTTAATGCCATATCCCATAAACCAACGCGCGCACCAATTCAATTCAATTCAATCTGTTCCCGTCAGCTTTGGTTTATGGGATACGGCATTAAAATTTCTTTCCCCAGGCCCCCGCAGTGACGTCACAGATCACCTGGAAAGGTCTAGGAAAATATGTCCAAATGTAAACTGCGCTTCTAACATCAGCTGTAACATGAGTGTAACCAGATAGATTCACTGTATAATAAACATGCCACTATATTGAAAAGGAAGGATATTAAATTGCTAAAAAAAGATACAGAGATTTTATTTTGTGTAACAAGGTTGATTCCTTCATAGTGATACATTTTCCATTTGGGGGGAATGTCGCCCCACGTAAGGGAAACCATGACAGTCTTGAATTCTGGATTCTACGCTGTGGATTCCGGATTCCAGGTATTTGATTCCAGTCTTTGTCACTAGAACTCGGATTCTGGATTCCAATCCTTAGTAGGATTCCGGATTCCTTGGGCTGCATTCTGGATTCCAAAGCCCACAATTCCAGATTCCACAAGTAAAATTTCCCTAGATTCTGGATTCCACGAGCAAAATTTTCACAGATTCCGGAATCCGGATTCCCTTACACAGGTTGAAGAATGTTTCAACTTTTGAACCAAGAATCTAAACCAGGTACCTTTCTGATGTTCTTTACTCCACTTGCTCATCCAGAATCCTCTGACCTTCACATCACTGAATATTAAAGAACCCTTTAGAGGAAATAAAAATAGCAACAAAGATTCGATCAATACTGAGGACAACACTGCATACAAGGGCACCAAGCAAAAAAGAGAAGGAAAAACTCCATTGCAAAATGAACCATGAGTGCCCAAGACATCCAGGAGTTTTCACCATTAGGGGTTAACACTAGAGGTTGATACTCCTAAACCCATGACTGGCAAAATATCCAAGCTAGGAGCCTCCATGCAGCTGGGAGGACAGAAGCATGTCACGCTTACAAAACAGAAGAAAAGGGTGGTATGTGTGAAGAGAGGAAACAGCCATTTTCATTTAATGCTTAGCATCAGCTATTTCTAAACAAACAAATGCAGGAGGGTGACATAATATTAACAGGAACATATTCTATTGTTCAATAATGATAATATTATTGCTGCATTGGCAACAGCTCATTATGGTCAGGTATGTTTTATCTGTTTTTGTGCATGTCCTGTCAGACAATGACTATCCTGCAAATACTAATGCAAATTTGTTGAAGACATTGATTTGTTTGGTCTGGAAGCTGGGCTAGTCCATGTTATTCCCACACCCTCGTGCCCCCATTTCTGAAAGCCTACTGCTTATAAGCACGGTGGTTTCCCTTCGGCTTCATCGCCATTAGCTTTTAATATTTAGAACTTCTTCTTACTTTGTATCAGTTTATGGCTCACCCCCTACCCCACCCCCTCGCCATTTTTCCTGCTCACATCTCTTCGCACTGTCCCCACGTTCTAAACGCCTGGAACAGGCTAGTTGGTTTAAGGCTGCTTGCTCAGACTGCCTCAGGTCTTAGGGGCTAAAAGTATAGGGGTCTAATCTGGGTTTGTCAATGGTTCACATACCGTAGGTACAGTAACAGGCTGCCTGGACATTCCTCCATAAGTTACCATTGTTCCTTTTGTTCTGGAAGTAAAACACTTTTCATGAGATTTTACTGTCATTGTTTCTGGCCAAAGGAGTGATGTTGCACAGATTCCATGCATAAAAACTCTGAAAGCAAAGTGCCTGCCACTCTTCTATAAATATACTACTGACAATACAAAAGTGCCAAGGAACACTAAGTTAAACACTCCCTTTACATTTTTCTTACCCCAAATAGCGAAAAAGGACCAAGGAGCTCTTTCCTCCCACACAATTCAGAGCAAGTTTAGGAGGCTTCATGTTCTAAAAACAAATTCAGAAGTATTTATTTCCTGTATTTAAGTACAAGTTTAGGACACTTTAAAATGCTCACTGGGGCTGGCTGCAGTTACCATTAAAAATCAACATGAGGTGGGGATAAAAAAAAGTAAGGTAAAGGCATATACGAGTCAAAGGCCCAAACGGCCAGAGCCTATCTCGCGTTTCCTAAGCATGAAGCATGCCTAGGAGTATTGCTACCCCCTGGACAGGATGCTAGTCCATCGCCGGGTTACCCCCCCCCCCCCCCCAGAAGTATGTCGCTGCTACCCATTTATTCACCTGGGTGAAGAGAGACAAAGTGGGGTAAAGCTCCTTGTTTGTCTAAGGAAACAACGTGACCGGCAAAGCTTGAACCCCAAACCTCCAGATCTGGAGTTCGAGGTGTAAACCGCTCAGACAAATACAGTCTGTTAACACAACAGAAATTCTCAGCTTTCCAGATGTCTATTGGTAAAACTTAGTAATAGAGCTTACAACCAAAAGGTTTCTTACCAAAAACTGCATACAGTGATCACACTTATGTTTAGCCTGCGAACGGCAGACGTTTCTCCTCGCTCATCGCTGCTGAGAGACATTTCGCAAGGAGGAACGTCTGCGACGCAGCAACAGAAATTTCATACTGATGACGCAAAAATCTGTCCGGAATCCAGTGAGAAGTGCTAATTGGTCAACAGAGTAGTTTCATTGTTTTAGCTATTGTTTAGGAATGACAGACAAAAGACAAAAGGTCGCTTTAGGTCAAACAAAAATGCGATGAATCTCTAACAAAACAGTCACTATTTGCGGAATATAGTCTTCTCTAGAAGAAGCATTAAGTTTTTCTGGAGCTCATTCACAGATGAACACAACAATTTACAAAAATCGACCAGGAGAAACGTAAAATTGAACAAATTTGCATTTGGAACCCCATGACTACCGCATTTATTATGTAAACACTGATTTACGTCATCAGTATGGAATTTCTGTCGCTGAGTCACAGAGGTTCCTCCTCACGAACCGTCCCTCAGCGACGATGAGCAAGGAGAAACATCTGCCGTTTGCAGGCTAACTTATGTTCAATTTTATTTGATCCCTCAATGATTCTCACTCTTAAATTAAGTGAATCCCTTCATTTCCGTTGCAAATGGTAGACACTACTAAAAACTTTTCTTTACATGAACTATACACAATTCAATTCATAGAGCCATACATGTACAAATACCTTCTACCATGAGGTATAATAATTGTTGGTTCTTAAAGTCACAAGATTCTAAAAAGTGTTGGAGAGTGAGGAACACACTTACAATCAATGATTCTGGCTTGAATAAAGATGTAATAGGGAGGGCTGAACTATTAAATTATGCAATAAAGGAGTACGAAACATTTTCAGCTTGTCTTGCAAGTACAGTGCTCTAAGCTGTGACAACTTGGTTGCCATGGAAAGAAGAGTCAAGTTGAAAAGACAGAACTGACCTTCATTGTTTTCTTCATTTCAGAACTTTTCAGTTCCTCTTCAGTAACAACATAATTTGCTCCTAGCCCCACAAGCTGACTTTTAAGGTCTTCAAAATCTGGTCTAAGATAACAAACAGTTAAAAGATCATTACTTTTTTCCCAGTGGTTGCAAACCAGACAAGTTTAAAACTGATAATTGTCCTTGCCAAACTCCAAACTCCAAACATATCTCACAAAATCATTGTTCAACTATCAAGACAATATTAAGAAAGAATAGTCATCATTTTCTTAATTCTCCTGACCTTTCACAAGGGACAAACATATTACTGCAGGGACTTAACTTTCTCAAAAGGGTTTACTGGTACACGTAATTTAAGTAACTAACCTGTCACGAACAATATTGACAGTTTTTAAACCCCAGGCTGCAGCGAGTTGGATTACCGCCTGTCCCACACCACTGTTTGCTCCATTTTGAATGACAGCATCACCTTGACAATAATGTTTAACAGACATATCATCTAACTACCATGAAAACCTATTAAAATTAAACCATAAACAATTAAGTATTGAATTTATCTTCTGACAAACAATTATAACAACTCTACTGTGATGAGGAGGATAACGAAAATGACTGAGGGGAGGGTGATGATCAACTCTTCATTGAATTTGAAAGTTTACAGGCACTAAAATTAATTATTAGTTTTCCAGTGATTAAAAAGTCTAACTACTTGTCATGTTTATAAACTTGAAACAGAGTGACTACAGTAGTGACAATAGTGCCATTGTGTTGCTGTATTTAAATGATACCAAAATAATACCAAGTTGATTAAGTTTATACGTCAAGTTGTCCTTTTATGTAATGTTGATTGTGACCTTATCTGAAAGTTGGCATAAAGCGTGTTGCACTAACTTATTGAGTGAAGAATCCAGTTGTCATAAAAGTAAATCTTTGTATAAACAGTGTCGAGGAAGCAAGTAAGGAAACAACAGTTTTTCAAGGTTAGTAATTGCATTGTTGCCATTGGCAAGTTCTTGATACGACAAGTTATTTTCAAATTGACAAAAATAGAAAGCAGTAACAGCACCAGAAACATAACTTTTCTAGTTACTGCTGAGCTTCACAGCTGTCAAATAAAAAAACCAGGGCCTGTCAGGTCAGACAAAATTCTCACCTTTTAAAGTATTGTAGCCATCTTAGCCAATATATAGAGGATATTACACGGTGGCGCGAAGATGTGAATTTTATTTTCGAGTGGCAAAACAATATTTTATGACCGAGCGCAGCGAGTGAGTAAAATATTGTTTTTGCCACGAGAAAATAAAATTCATATCTTCAAGCCACCGTGTAATGTTCTTTTTATTGTATAGACTAAAAGGCGTCGATAAAGTAATACAGGGAAATGACCAAAATTACGTCATCGATAAACTCACGTGTGAGATTATGGAAAATAAACCACTCGGGTCCCGGATGTAGTTTTTATGAATTTTACGAGTGGTATATTTTCCAGTAAAACACTCGTGTCTACATAATAAATTTTTATATTACCTGGCTCCAGCTCTTCGAAGTCCTTCAGCATCCTAAATGCAGTACAAGGGTTTACACTAACTGTTGCTGCAGCATCAACAGGGAGACCAGCTGGAATTTTCAAAACTTGGTCTTCTGTAACCACAAGGTGTCTTCTCCAAGACCCTAGACATAAGTTGTAATCAAGACCTTGATTTAAGCCCAAACACTTTCTTTAGAATTAATGTAAAGATGACATACATAAACCATTACCTAAGCTCAGATCAGCCCTTAGTACCACTTGGTCACCTGACCTAAGACTTTTCACTTCACTGCCGACTTCTGTGACCTCTCCAAAACCCTCATTACCACCAACAGCTGGTAAAGGCGGCTTGATTCCATAGGTACCTGTTACAAAATGCACCAGATGTTATCGTTACTAAGTGATGGATTTATGATGCACCGAGTGCCTTTTTCTGGATTGATTCCAGTTTTCTTGACAGGAATTCCGGGATGTCCTGCCATACCTGTACACTATATTCTAAGATAGGTTGTCACCCTCAAGATGGAATCACCAGCTAACTCCTACTCTCTTAAGAATTCTTAGGGAGTAGAGACACTTAGAAGCCTTCTTAGAAATGTACTCAATGTGATGGACCCACCTAAGATCGTCACTTATAATGTCCAGAGTCTCCTTCTGGTTACTGTATTTAGTTCTCTCCCGCATTTCACTCAGCAGATTAAAAAAAGAGGGACTGGTAAAAGCCTAAGAAGGGGCAAGAATAATAGGCAAGGCAGACACCATCATTATTATTATAACACAACACACAACGGTGTGTCACATCCTCACAGCAGACAACCAAGGAATCAGTTTCTTCCTCTCGCAATGCCAACAACGCTTTGGATCAAAACTCACCAACCATGAGTGAGGTTTGTGATACACCAATCACTAACACAGTTGTACAAATAGTTTTACTTAGTAAATCTACACTATTGCCTGATGAAGACCTGCAGTGTGTGGTTGAAACGTTGTGATATAAAATATCAAAGTGAAAATCATGAGACAAACGATACCTAAACCCTCTATGCACATTATCCATGATGATTAATATCTTTGATGACAAAGTAAGTATTGTTTATTCTTTAATTATACATGTAATCGGATCAAATGTGAGAGCCCCATGTGCATACATTGTTACGTACCAAGACAAAGATTGAATTATTATCATTCTAACCTTGAATCTGATTGATATCAGCAGGGTTTATTGGAGCTGCCAGCATGTGTAACAACACTGACCTGTCACCAAAGTTATTTGCTTCAACTTTCCTTACGCTAATAAACAAGAAAATAGAAAGTGGTTACATCTTTTCACAGGTGTGGTAATACAGTCAAACTGAGTGAGCTCTGCTAATAGGGAGCTTTAGTAATGACCACAATGACAGTGGTGAAAACATCTTTTAAAAAGTGAATTCATATCTATACCTGCCAACTTTTTTAATTTATAGGTGTGGCACTTTTATCCTCAGAGTGCCAGGATTTTTCGTAGGGGTCGGATAATATCTGAAGATGTCCGAAGATGTTCCAAAGAGTTCTGTCTAACATGAACACAGGAACACGAGGGAACAGTAACTTTCCATACCAAAATAAGAGAATTTGGAGAAAGTTGATCATTCACAGGAACTTTTTTTTGTGACTCTCATTGTAGACTTTCTCAAAGCCCATTTCCAGTTTCTGCTGGTTAGGTGGTCAGTCAAGAAATGAACTTTTCTTGCCTGAAGCACGCTGTTTTTGACCGGCCAGTTTTCTGGCTGGCGGTGTGACGGGGGCGTGTTGATAGGGATATCCAATCAGTAAACCCTTTATGTTGTGGCGTGGGTTCTCGGGAAACTTAATCCAGGCGAACCCTTTGCTTGGCATCTGCTTGGCTTTGCAGTGCAGGAAATATAGGTACACAAAGTGACTAATGCCCGTAAAAATAAGGAAACTTGGCTTCAAAGAATTGAAATTAATGAGAATCAAAAGATAGTGGTAGAAGGGTACATTAATGGTCGACATTTCTTAATGATTGCCCCGACAGGCTCAGGGAAAAGCCTAATATTTCATATTGCACCATTCAAAAACATACATAAATAGCAGAAACAACCAGCCACGATAATGTTTGGGTGGACTTTTCAGTTGATTTCACCATGGGAAAAGGTTGAGCAGTGATGCTGGTTTTGTTGAATACAAGGGCTTTTTGTTTGCTGGGAAATTGATTGGTAGAGTCTTTAGTTTGCCGTTTGACTGATTTGGTGGAGTCAAAGTCAACGGTTTATTTCATTTTAGGTATTTTGAGAATGCACCTCAGAAGCCAGGGTATACTACGCTGCAAGCCCCTTTTTCAAGGATGCAAATTGCTCCCTTATTCAAAGACCTTTTTCACCACGTTTTTGTTACTTCTGGCAGAGTTTCCACAAACAGTTTCTGTCCAATAGCTTCCTTTGTCCAGCTTTGAGCCGACAAGGATTTCCAAAGTTCACTGACACGTGCTGGTGACTTAGCGTGGTCTGTAAGAAGCCTTCTGGGTAAACTTGAATTTCAAAGACTTTCTACACATAATATGCAAGTTAGTTCTTTCAATTTTGGAGAGATACCGAACCGGGAAACAATATTCTTTGAGTTCAGTTCATCTACATTCATCGTGGTGTTCAGACCATCCAGTCATATGAGAACTGTTTCTTTCAGCAGGCTGTCAAACAGCCTGTCAAACTGACGTCACAAACAATTTTTTTGCGCCAACATTATGCAAATTAAATTTAATCAGCAGATGGAACAATACGTCGCTAGCCATGTAACTTCATTGCCCGCTTTCGTTTGCTTCAAGAGCGTCCCTTGCACCTTCGGCGCTCACTCACGCAGTCAACTTGTGGCAAGTCTAGTCGCATTGGTTCCAGTTTCTTTAAATAATTAGTATATTTTTCAAAATGTGTCAGTTAGTAATGGTAACAGGACTGAGTGGAGTCCAATTCGGTCTGTAATCATACGAGTGATTAACAAAATCGGACGACCACGTAGCGGGAGTCCGATTTGCTTAATCACGAGTATGATTACAGACCAAATTGGATGACACGAAGTTCTGTTACTAATTAATCATAACTTTAACAAAATTTGTGATATAATAGGCTATTTTTTGCATCAAAACACAAGAAATTTGACATTTTGTTTTGCTAGCATTGAAAAAAAAAAGCCATTTAAGCGCGCGCTTGATGGCGCATACTGTCCAATTACTTAGGCATGATGCGTACTGTCGGATTAAACTGTCCAATTAAGGCTGAAATCAGGGCAGTTGATAGCCAATCAGATTTCACAATTTTGTTATAGTTATGATTAATGCTGTAATTATAATAATGGCTCAAACTTTTCTACCTGGTGTAAGAAATTGGAACACAGGTGTGAGTAGGCGTGAGATCGAAGTTTTCGAACAAAGCATGACACTTGGCATGTACAAAATTATTTTTCCATGTCGTCTAATTTGTTAAATCTTGGTGAATTTTTCTGGAGTTGAATTTTGAAGGAATGTGTCTCAGTTAAAAAATAAGATTTAGAAAATCGTTGCCTTGTGTTCGCGTCCTAAAAAAAAACATGGAATTAGGCGGCTTCATGTTGTGGTTGTCCAGTGATGATGGCAGAGAAATATATATACAACAAGGCGTAAGGCACATGCAAAGTTGTTGTTTAGCTAATCTACTGCTTTTTTGCCATTCCCACTGCCTATGTTTTGAAAAATAGTTTACAATATAAATAGAGTCGAAATATATATGCATAACAAATGTATTGGACTGTGCGGAAATCTGCCCTGAATTTTTATAAAACTTTTAATAAATAATAGTGTGTTCGTAGTTACATTGTGTAAAACCTCACCTCTCACCTTAGGACATTCTCCGGATCACCATGCTCGGAATAAACTAAAGACTCAGATTTGGTTTTAAAAAACCTAGATAAGCACCCCACACAAGCGACTTTTCTTGCAAGTTCAGGTCGTTTTAACCTGCGATTTAGTAACGCTCTTGACGCCGCCATCTTGATATTAAACTAGTTCCCAATCCCTTACCACTCCCCCGATCCAACAGCACCACGCCGGGGGGGGGGGGGGGGATCCCCTGGTACCACGTTTTGTCTGTTAATCTTTTTAGCTTTCATACACATTTATACAGGCCAGATTTTCTAGGTAAATACGTTGCGGCAGCTCGGCGGTTCGGCAGTCCCTGCGGACGAAATGACGGACGAGCCACCGAGCCAGTCAGTAAAATATATATCAATACACACCTTTACTTTTTTCTTTAAATTTTATACTTTATGCCTTTTTTTATGTATGTCTTATATCTTTCTCGTTCTTTAAATGACTAGCAAACCAACGAGCCACTTCAATAAAATATGGCCCTTCGAAATTTTAAAGGAGGTAACAGTACGATTAACCGGTGGTAGCTGAAAATACGTTCAGTTTTGTTAGCGTACGTACAGTCAGTAAATGAAAGAGATCAGAAACTTGCTACGAAAAAAGGGAATTCAAGTTTCGATAAAGCCGGGCGATAGATATAATCAGGGATACGAAATTACGGTGCTTAAGCAAAGGCGTTTTTGAGCGACGCACTTCAACCGGAAGTAAGGCCTTTTATCGTTTAATATGCCTTGACGCTACCACATTTGTTTTGCCATGTTTTTTTACTCTTATAAAGACAATTTTCCGAACATTTTGACATTTCCCAAGAATGAAAAAAGTCTACTTCCGGATGACATGCGTCGTTCAAAAACGCCGTTGCTCCCTATAGATTGGACACTTTGCGGACGAGTACTGGGGCGCTTTCCATTCAACCCAAAATTCCGGTAATTTCGGTTGCTACATCAAATGGAACGGACCATTTCGGTTTGGTTCGACCGGAATATTCGGGACCAGCTTTGAAGGTGGCCCTCTTTGACCGGTCCGGTCATTTCGGTCGGTCGGACCGAAATGTTCCTTTCCATTTGACAAAATTGTTGTCCCCAGTACCGCTCTTCTGTATCCTGCTTGCAAGAACAATAACCAAGCGCGTGGTGGCTTGGGTCGGGTCTGTGCAACCGAAATGAACCGTTCCATTGAACACGTAAAATTTCCGAAATTTCAAAACGGAATTTTTGTTGAATGGAAAGCGTCCCCGGACTATAGTCTAACCTGCGTACAACGGTCACCCTTGGGAAATGGCAAGCTGAAGTGACCGTTGTATACAGGGGCGGACCACTACATACAGGTCAACGTTGCAGAAAATAGAAGGCAACTGAAAATTTTGGGAAGTTGTCAGGTGACCGTAATATACAGAGTGCATGACCCTGACATACAGGGCGTTATATACGGGTTTGAATGTACTCTCTATCAATGGAGTTGTACCCTATCAGGCAGAACTAAGCGGGCGGCATATGGGAGCGGTACTACTCCAATCGCCAGATTGTTTTAATACCCCCAAAATATCCCCGCCTACTTGAGAGCCACGCGAACGACCTCACAAGGTATTAAAGCTGTTCTAAAATACAGAGTTAGTTGCTGATTTGAAGTGATTTGATTTGATTTGTGTCAGTCTGTCAGTTGACAGCCGAGAGCCAGTCCCCAACAAACAGTTGAACTAGCTATTACGATATAAGCTTAAACTAAAAAATCGGCAAAATTACCAGCCAGCTCAATTTATGTTTTACAAAAAAATCTACCTCACACTGCCAGCTTGTATGGAAAAGACATGCTACATTGTTGGTACCAAAGCAAAATCCAAAATTCCGGCATCTAATGGAGAAAAGGGCATTTTTTTTGAAATTTAACAGGGGTCTGCCTTCAACAAGAATGTTGTGATTAAAACAGTCAAGGCCTCTTTTTTAATTTTACGTTCGGCCATTCTCTTTTTTTCTCATTTTAGATTCGTTTTACCAGCCCCAAATTTTTCGCATTTTCAAAAAAAAACCTCTTTAAATAATTCTTTTAATCTGAAAAATGAGCATTGTAACAGCATTTCGTAGCATGGAGGGTTCGACAATGTTTCACATTTTCCGCCATATTGGTTTTGTCTTGTTGTTTCCTGGCTCCAAAGAAAAGAAACTAGGATGGCCTTATACCAGAATTGGTTCAAAATTATGTTACTGTAAAATGATCTCCACGGCTGGTCATGAACTACATGAATTTGATCAAAATGTTAAAAACTAAAAGTGGTACATTTATAAGCTCCTATAATGGTAAAAAGAATGGTTAACTTGGCTGACTTGGGTAAATGAGATGCACTAGCACAAATCATATTACAGTCATTTTAAGGCGCCATAACAATTTTCCCTTTCGTAAACAAGCGATGCCATTTTTACGACACTTTTTGATTGGTTATTGAGAGTGTTTCTATCAGAAAGAAAGAAAATCGCAAATGGCGCCCAGACCAGGCCTCGAACCCGGACGCTTCGTATCCTGATCTCCCTCCCTTACCACTACACTACCACACCAACCCGCCAAAAATAAGAAAAATTTAAGCAAATACACTAACAAACTGTCTTTCTTCGGTTACATCAATAACAGGTGACCTTAGCCCTTTTCGTAAATTTTAACGAAAGTTCAACTTGGGCACCAACGTCGTTCTTTCTAACTCTATTCGAAAACGTATTTTTTGCCTTTTGTAACTTAATCCAGGGAATATATTGCGTCTGTCATGATGGCATCTACCGTTAAAAATGGCATCGCCTGTTTACGAAAGGGAAATAGGCGGCGCCGTATAACCGATCATCCAGCACCCACGTCACTTTGTTTGTCATTTTCCTGGGAAGTAACGAAACTAGATTCATCTTGTTGGCGTTTTCGTTTGTCTACAAATCCGCTTTCAGTTTTAGCAGCAGGAAACTTTAATAGTAGACTAGAGTTTTCGTCAAGAGAGGACAGCGTTTCGGCATTGAATATTTTCAAAGAGTTTTTCTAGGGGGGATCAAGACTAATTAGAAAATGTTCACTTATCCGCACAAAGTTACCTACTAATTGCAAAACATATCCGCATAGTGGCATTTTCAGCAAAGCGGCCTAACTGTTCACATAAGCGTATAATTTTTCCTCCAATTTTGAAACGCTTATGGCAAAACTTGTTGCTGTTCCAGGAATACTGGATGAGTGATTAGACTAGATGGACTAACGTTTCAGACGGTGAGTTTCGAGTGAGTTGCATTTTTACTTTTTTCCGCATCAGTGGACTGTGTTTAAGTCTGTAATTTTACATCTTTATTCGAAAAAAAAGGATGATATTAAATTTTTTTATTTAATATTTTATAATAGAGTTTCGTTCAATCTGCAGGGGAGATATAGTGACGATACATCTTTTAGAACTGCGCACATTTCAGTGTGACTTCTTATCATAGGTAAGTAAAATAATTGTCACCGATCAAGGATTGCCGAAAAATTTCAATCAATTAATTTCATCTTTGCACACTTAGCTAAGCAATAACAGTACATTTTCTTCTTATAATTGCTTAGTCTGTTTTAGGGGTAGCTTAACATAAAGAGTTTTGGGTGACTATGCCTTAACAAAGGACCAGTGTTCAACCAATTCATAAGAAAGGTAATTAGTGTTTAGTTATTTACCCTCTGCGAGGTCCGACAGCCGCACTAGAGACCAGGAACTTTTTTTTAATTAGTCTTTTTTTCAATCCACTGATGAATTCGAAACGCGAACAGAACCAAAAGTTCTAGTCAGAGCCTATGTTATCCGAGAGTGTCAAACATTCGGCAGCAAGTGATGACTGAAAAATGAATTTCACTTAGTTTAATCTCAACATTGGGTAGACCAAAAAATAGCGGGAAAGGCAATGAGGCTGCAAACACACTTCGACTTAATTCTCGTTAATGCAGGTGATGGGCAGTACATGCACATTTTATGGTAACGGGCAGCAAAAAACGTGCGACTGGTTTTGATGGCATGCCGCTGCGAAAGAGTTGAATTATAGCGATGCTGCTCGTTTTACCACCCACGCTCGAACCTGTCTTACAACAAATAAGGTTGCCAGGTTTGTTTTCGTGGGTGGTAAAACACGCAGCATCGATCCCTGTTCAACTCGTTTTGCAGCAGCAATGTTGGAAAACAAGTTGCACCTTTTTTGTTGCCCGTTTTGCCGTACATTTAGTAAGTGTCACCCCTTGCATCACCGGTTCTCTGGCTCAAATCGGCACTCTTAGTCCGCAAGGAAAACCATGCAGAAGGCTAATGAAGCCTGTGCTCCCCAGTCACAAAGAAATTAGTAAAATGAAATTCGCGGAGTGATACGTCAATAATAGGAACTAAACAGAGACTGAGTCGGTTAAGTTATGCATTCAGTAACAAGATATAAAAAAGTTTTTAACTCTAGGCTGGAACGAATAAAGATGGGGGCATCGCGAATGTAAGGGCTCAGCTTATTAAAGAAAACAGGACCTTCACAGAAAACACGACTAACCGATTATTTTTTCCATAATTTATTTGCAGATGGAAGATTCGCAAGCAACGTTCAGCCCATTGTCTATTAACAACCATTTGGCCGCTTTCACCAACGGCACCGCTGCAGCGATCACTGCCGGTTTAGAATACGTCAATCCAGCAGGTTTCGATACTAAACTCGTTCTTGTGGTACTGTTTGTAAGTTTTGGAATCCTAAGGTTGGGGGGTAACATCGTGATCCTATACTTTGTTTCCAAGAAAAATTCTCTTCCATTCCATCAATCATCTCCCTTTCTAAGGAACTTCAACCTTTACATGAAGAGTTTGGCTATTTCAGACATACTTGCTTGTTTGATTTCTGTTCCTGTGGTTTGTGCACAACTAATGTTTGATATATTTCAAAATGGCTGGCCTCGTAAAATAGTTCGATATATTGCTGTTGTATTTAACTGTATAACAATAATTTAGTGGCCATAAGTAGCGAGAGGTTTCTTTCGACCCGTGATGTTCCTAAGACGTTCAGTAGTAGCACCGTTCGTAAGTTAGTGCACGCTGCGTGGGTTACAGGGTCTCTTATCGTATTGGCTCCTGCAGCAACAATGAATGGTGTAAGATACAATGTTAGTGCCACGCACTACACGGTGGTATGCGATAAAGACACCAGTTACCTATATACCTTACAGAGTGATTGTAGCGGGCTTTGTACTTACACAGCACGTCATACCAAGTATTGGTTTGATTTGTATGAACGTAATCTTAGCCGTAAGAGTGTGGAAAAGAGGGAAAAGAACGATCGATATACAGAAAGATATAAACGCCATTAGGGCGAGAGTCAGATCACAGCAGCTCAAAGCAACTTACATACTCATACTTGTCACGTAGCTTTTGTTATTCCCTATTCATTATTGCTTCATTACGCAGCCTTTGTTGTGGTATTTAAACCTTCCCTGGATTTCCAGGACGATTTTTTGATAAGATATATTAGTGCAGTGCTGATTTTGTCGAGCAGCTCTATAAACTTCATCATATATGTAGTTCAGATGAAGGATTTCCGTGCGTTTTTAAGGAACGTCTTATGCTACAAGAGTGATGGAAATGCTTAGGTTTAAAGTGGCTCGGCCTGATTGAAGAGCGCTTAGTGTTCCACAGCTGACCTGATAAATTTAAAAAGCACGCAACAAGACAGCTACCCAATAGATATCTTTAACTCTAATGTTTTGTTTTCCCAGAAAAAGTCTGGAGGGAATTTGCCCTTTGTCTTTTCATAAGGTTAAATTTGAAAAAAAAAAAACAGTTCTCTGGATCGGAGTACTATCACATGGCCTACACTGGGAAAACAAATCGTACAGGTTAAAGTTCTATTTCACGAGTTTCTCATCGGAAATTTATTGGGGAACATTTACCAGCAAACCATTTTTTCTCTACAGCGATTGAAGTTTCTATCAATGAAAACCAAATCAGTTATTATACTTAAAAAGATATTTGTATTATTTTACTTTTCTCCCAATCATTTGTGATATGAAATTTAATTCTTGATTTCATTTTAAAAATTTCTTGATAAACTTCGTCTTGCTGGAAAAGCCTGGGGTATATTCGTAAAATGCTACTGTAGTATTTTATCGTAAATCTCGCATTTACAAATAACTTGGAAGCAACCACAGTGTGTTATAGTTGATCCTGTGCAGTGATTTTTTGCTTTAAAGTGTATGCAACACGAATTTTTTTAAACTGAATTTGGTCCTTAGATAAGTTTCTTTAACAATTTATTCTGAACTTCAAAAATGTGCCTGCCAAAAAATTTCTTGAATTTTGGCCAAAACAAAATGCTTTTTCCCCTTCAGAAATTTCCCACACACTGGGAAAAAGTAAAGGATCAAAGAATAGACTGATGATACTATGTGAGGTCAGTTAATTTGCTCAGCCATCACTTCTGATTCTGGTTGTGTTTTGTGGAATCAAGCAACATATGATCTGACTGTAACAAAGGTATCTCGAAGTAATGAAGATTCTGAAGATGTCTCGTCGACGATGTCTTGTTAATTATTCTACATTCTTTAAAATCACTCGATGTCATATAATTTCAATAGCGCAAACAGTTTTGGAGGCAACAGGGCTGGAAGGTAACTTTTTAGTACACTTGCAAAGTTTTGCTAGTAAGATTTTTTTCCACTAGCAAACTGGTGACCAATAGTAAATTCTCTCCCTTTGTTTGGGAGACATGGATGATTCTAACTTGCAAACGTTTGCTAGTGGATATTTTTCTCACTCGCAGATTATCAAAATTACTCGCATTTTACGAGTTTGCGAGCGTTAATTTCGAGCCCTGATGTCTGGCAAATTTGCATGTTTTGAAGACCAAAAGTATGGTTTTGCAAGATTTTTGAAGAATGTGAATTTCAGATACATATTTTACACATATTAAAGAATAAAAAGCGGCAGAAAAAATAATTTGTTTCATATACACTTTAATCTTTTCCATATTGTGGGAATTATTAATGGACAAGCGCTTCATAATTTTCCATCAACTGTTAGTTTCCCACTATGGACACCTTAATCTTAGCAGACAACTGATTTCGGTTGATATAATGTTGCCAATCTTGGAGCTGTTTTCCAGCTTTTGTTTTGTTATAGCGGTTTATAACTGCTGAAACTGCCCATAATTGCTTTCAGAAGTCGTGTTTGATTGCCCCCAATCAGTGTGTGGTGTTGACAGGTTGGTCAAAGCTACGTCATAAAAATTAGTAAAAAGTTTTTATCACAAAAAAGGAAAAAAAGTCACAATCTCTTCACGTTAAGTGGACATTCTTATAAACAAAAATTCCTTATGAATCTGATTGCTTTCCATATAATTCTCACTTTGTGATCCTCGCATTGGTTTATAATTTCCCCTTGCCGATGTTAGTGCATTTAGGTGTCAACCGCCACCGCGGCCACCCTTTTCTCGTCCTCCGAGAACCAGCAACAGCTAATCTAAACGTAGTTTCCCTAAAAATCATTGCAAGAAAAGAAATTTCGACAAAAATAGAAGAGCCCCTGGGCTCAAACCAATCCCAAGAGCATTAAAAATTCCTGTTCCTGATTGGCCCGAAAATTGTTGTGGCAAATCTGGAGCGGGGAATTAAAAAATTAGGTAATGGTGAGTTCCCAGAGGATCTCCCGTTCTGGTTGTACACTTTGCCTGTAGTGAATTAGTCCGTGCATGTCCAATTCCAGTTAGCCAACCCCCAGTCACTGGTCTCCGCGGACGCCCTGCCTTCTACTCATACTTAGGCCTCTGATTAAACAAACTAGTCTAAACAGGGTCGGGTAGGTAGTTAAACAGCTACATTTATTGAGTTATTTTCACTGCGCAGTTATTTACATACTACTGAGATTTGCCATCGTTCTACGCGACGATTTACATGGTACAACGTTGACTCATCGCCGAGATTTGCACAAGAAATATAAAAGAAAAGAAAAAATGAAAATCTGTGTATGCCATGGCGATAAACATGGAGTAAACTCCTATTTTTCTCAAGGTTGGAAAAGCGAACAATCTGCGTTGCAACACCACAAAAAAAAGGACCATTTTCCGCCTGTGGCGTCTTTCGTGGGAGGCGACTTTTTTTGTCGGTTTGTGTGTTTCGCTCGTTTTACTAACACTCGAGCGATATACGAGATTGCTCTTAGTCGACTAAGTAATTTCATACATTTTTGCTTCTTTTGAATATACAGTCTTGAAACGTATTTAATACTCAACAGCAGACAACAGCAGGAGCCATTACGAGTATGGCCCCCGTTTTCCTAGAGCATGCGCATTGGACAGGAGACGATTTACAAGTCTACAATAGATGGATTTTTGAAAAGGTTACCACCAAATAGACCTCTTCCGTTAAAGTAGGCAATTTAAAAAACTCTGCTTTTTATCTTCCGCCTTTCTCCTCGCTCTTGTTATTTTCCCCTTCCTTTTCCTTTGTTCGGGTGATTTTCGGCCTTTTTTATATGGACGCAAAAAAACCCTGCCGTTTGGCCCTTTTCCACTCAAATGGTTGCAAATTCGGCGAGGTTCGTTTTCAAAAATCCGGCTAGATGTACAATTATTAACCATATATTTAATAAGACTGAACGAAATAATTGTTAGTTATTATAGCATCTTATATCTTATGGTTATATTACACAATTAAGGGCTATTGTAATAGTGTCAATCCTTAAGAGCCAGAAACTTTTCGTGCGCGATTTTCGGTTTCGTCAAGTCTTTATAGCGCTCCGCGCGTCTTCGCCGTTCGTGGCTTCGGTCCTCGGCCGACGATCTGTCGGCCCGTGGCCGACACCTAAGCATCCGGCAACTACGGCCGCTAAGCCAGTACATCTGTCAGTCTGACGTTGTATTGTATTATACCTGCACAGTCGGTCTTGCTATTTTATTGTTCGCTGGACTTACAGATTCCAGTTTATCTCAGTATTTCCTCTGCAATTAGCATTGATTATATTATTGGCATTCAATGCTGAGACTTCTGACGCCTCGCTAGAACATTGTTGTGAGTTTAGACTACGAACTGAACTTAGATTCCTGACCTAGGTATCCCATGTCTAAAGTTTTTAAAGCAATTTAGCTTTTAAGATCTCTTAGCCATCACCTCTTGAAATACGGAAGTTTAGTAACCGCATTTTTTAGCACCCTCTTTTTTTTGGGCCGGTTTTAATTTCCCGCCAAGCAGCATGGAAATAGCAACAATTAAACTTTTGAATGTTTTCTGCATATTTTCCTTTTTGTGTTCGTCACATGCGGCGCATAGGCTATATTGGACCTTTTTCTTTGTGAATCAATAGGCCCTTTGCAGCTAACCATTCACGTGGTACAAAACCACCACGCTGGAGAGCAAAAGTCGCACTGGGACAAGACAAATAAAATGGCATACATAATTTTAAAGGGTATAATTTCCTTTGTTGTTCTTGTCCCAGTGCCACTTTTGCTATCCAGCGTGGTGGTTTTGTACCACGTGAATGGCCACCTGCAAAGGGCCTATTTCGATCCTTCGTCTTTCCTTGTTCAAATTATCATGAGGTTTGAAAAATCCGGGGTAAAATTTTCCATATTTGGACCCTCCGGTTTACCTACAACACTTGCCACAATATGATAGAACTTTCCCCAGAGTGGACTCTTTCATGACTCTTCAGATTTCCCGTGCGGTTAAAACACTTGCCACACTGTTTACATTCATAAGGCTTTTCCCCAGTGTGGACCATTTCATGTCTCCTAAAGTCTCCTGCTCGGCTAAAACACTTGCCACAATGTTTACATTCATAAGGCTTTACCCCAGTATGAATTCTTTCATGAGTCCTTAGAACTCCAGCTCCTCTGAAACACTTGCCACAATGTTTACATTCATAGGGCTTTTCTCCAGTGTGAACTCTTTCATGTACTTTTAGGCTTCCTGATGTACTCAAACACTTGCCACAGTGTTGACATTTAAAACGCCTTTCTCCAGTATGGACTGTTTCATGTTTCCTTAGGTCCCCACTTTGTCTAAAACACTTGCCACACTGTTTACATTCATAAGGCTTCTCTCCAGTGTGGAGTCTCTCATGTCTCCTCAGGTTTCCTCTTGAATTAAAACACTTTCCACAAGTTTTACATTCATCCTGCTTGATCCCAGTATGGACTTTTTCATGTTTCTTTAGGTCTCTGCTTCGTCTGAAACATTTCCCACACTGCTTACAATCAAAACGTTTTTCTTCAGTGTGGACTGTTTGATGTTTCTTTAGGTCTTTGGCCCGTCTGAAACATTTCCCACACTGTTTGCAATCAAAAGGCTTTTCCTCAGTGTGGACTATTGCATGTTTCCTTAAATCTCCTGCTGAGCTAAAACACTTGCCACACTGTTTACATTCTGAACGTGTTTCTTCTGTGTGGATTCTTTCATGCTTCCTTAAAGATTTTACCTGCATAAAACACTTACCACACTCTTTACATTCATATGGCTTTAAGATTTCTCCAGTGTGAACTCTTTCATGTGTCCTTAGGCTTTCTGCTTGGCTAAAACACTTTTCACACTGCTTACATTGATGAGGCTTTTCCCCAGTGTGGACTCTGTCATGATGCCTTAGATCTGTCCCTCGGCTAAAACACTTGCCACAATGTTTACATTCATAAGGCTTTTCACCAGTGTGAACTCTTTCATGTGTCCTAAGTCTATATTTTTCACTAAAACACTTGCCACACTGTTCACATTGGTAAGGCTTTTCCCCAGTGTGGATTCTTTCATGAGATCTCAGAGTTCCTGTGCGGCTAAAACACTTGCCACAATGTTTACATTCATAAGGCTTTTCCCCAGTGTGAACTCTTTCATGAGTCCTTAGATCTACTGTTCTTCTAAAACACTTCCCACAATGTTTACAACTGTGAGGCTTTTCCCCAGTGTGAACCCTTTCATGAGTCTTCAGATCTGCTTTTCTGCTAAAACACTTGTCACAATGTTTACATTCAAAAGGCTTTTCCCCAGTGTGGACTATTTCATGTCTCCTTAGGTCTCCTGCTCGCCTAAAACACTTACCACATTGTTTACACTCATTACAGTTATTCCCAGCATGAACTGCCTCATTTCCTTTTAGATCACACTGGTGGTTCAGTATGGACATGGAGAACAAATCTAGTGTGATAACCATGAGAAAAATTATTACTTACAGGATTAAGCCAAAGGAAAATATTCACAACATTGTCACAGCATTTGTTAAAAGACATGATGGGACTAAAGCAGGACAAATAGTAATTCAAGAAATGTGACGACACTTGTACAAAACTATAAACAAGTTTTTAAATGTTTAAAAATTAATCTCACAAAACATTCACACATAACACAAATGAAATGTGCTATTTTTAAGGTTGTATCCTATGATTTGGGCAAAAGATAGGACAAATAACCACAAGCTGCAAAGGGGCTATTTTTAACATTCAGTCAATCAGATTTTTTTTACTGCTGTTACAATCTTTAGTTTTAACAGCAGGTGGGTGAAGTCAGTGTGACTTCTGCTTCACAAATTTGGGATTCATTTTGGAGCATTTGGAGTCACGTAACACAACAAAAGAGCAATGTATTATTTGCTAGTAACAAAGTCACTCTCCTTTTGATGAGGATGCCATTTCAGTGTGCAGTTTTGGCATGTATGAGCTACCATGACAGAAACATGAAGCAGCCACAGGCCTCATGGTGGAATCTGCTGACCTTGAAAGGCTCAAATATCCTTTATGATCATCAATAACTGTGTGATCTTTATTGTAATTTTGCTTCTACAGTACTTGTAAACACATGGAAAATTCTTCAATTTAAGTGTTTGAAATCAAGTTTACAGTGCTTTCAGTTAATGTAAATTGTATTTGTTTTGAAAAAGGTAAGGAAAAAACTATTTTGCAATCAAAATGTCTGGAATCAAAGTGACTCCCTCCATAAACTCACTGGAGTCATCTTAAACATTTTGGTGTAAAATACACCAAACTTAGCATTTTTGAGAACCCTGGCTTTCCAATGCCCAATTCAGATGCAAAATTGACTTCCATGGAGAACACTTTTTCAGTTGCAGGTGCAGAGATCATGATTACCTATATGATACAGTGAAAGTAGAAAAAAATTTCTACATTATTAAACAAAAAGGTGTGTGTGAATTGTGCCAGTCTCAAAGGACCACCCCCCTCTGGCATTTGTTGGTCCTGGCAGTGGGGAATTTGTCAGAAAACCTCTGTCATGGTTCGTACAACCTCAGACAGGCAAATTGCAAGGACTTTTCAAGGACAACTTACAGTTTTCAAGGACTATGATTTCTTCAATAAATCGGCATTCTTTAACCCTCTTCTGAAAACCTATTATTCAGTGTTTACACTCACAGTGTCTAATGGAGTTATTTACATTATTTTTTACTTCTTCAGCCATGGTTGATCACATTATTCTATACTACTTTCTGTAATAAAACTTTGTAAGAGTGCAAAAGTTCAACAGTCACTGGGTATGATTTGGAGCTGTATCTGAGGAACAGAAATGGCATTTGAAATAAAAAAAAAAACAGAAACACTGTTCATGCACATGGCGTAAACAATTTAGTGAATTTCAAGGACTTTTTAAGACCTAATAAAGAAATCAAATACTTTTCAAGGACCTTAACCGAATTTGAGGACTTTTCAAAACAACTACTAAAATTCAAGACCTTTTCAAGATTGTATGCACCATGCTCTACCTTGGGGTGGGGCATTTGTCAATTCTTCTAGAGGTGGGTAACAGTGTTCCTTTTTCAATATTTCACTTTAAAATAAGCTACAGCTGTATTTAGATAGCTATAGATATTTCTATAAAGAATATCTTTAATACATATGCATTAAAAAAATGTGTGGTTTTTGCTCCATCCCCACCCTACCCTACAGTTTTTTTGCATTTGTTTAAGAAATTGCTTCCTGCCATCACTTCATCAAACATGGAGGAAAAACAAGCAATGCATATTCACTTGAAGAGTTTAAACGAAAAAAAACTTTCTCAGTGTTCAATCTAGGCTGCATTTTTGCATCACTGACCCGGAATATTCTGACACACACAAAAAATTATCTTAGAGTCATACTGATGCAAAAAAGTTACCTCATATATAAGTACTTCCAAAGTAGCAGGCAATAATAAAAGAGAATTAAAAACAAGGGGTGCTTACTGCCCTTTTGCTTACGAGTAGTGTTTGTGTCAGGTGTTCTATGTGATTCCGAAAAATACTGGAGTGTACATTCTGCTTAAGTTGCCCTGCTGATAGATTCACGCTTTGTTTGTCAACTTTGTTCTTTCATATTTTCATCATTATGAAACAATAACAAAAGCTAAGTTCATTTTTTTTACGCAAAAGAGAATGGCAGCTGAGTTCTTTTGGAGTTTTTTGTCACCTTTTATTCAGAAATGGTCAGTCATTTTCAAAATGCCGTGCCAGCCTCCATGTTAATGTTATTTGACTGTTTTCTATAAAGAAATCAAATCTGTGAAAAGCAATTCAACGACCTGCTCCCAGTTGGCTTGTTAGCTCAATTGGCAAGAACGCTGCACCTGCATCGCAGGGGTCAAGGGTTTGAACCCCGTACAAGACTGAATTTTTTTCAGACTTTCTTTTCGCAACTGCAAACGTTGCATATAGAACTGCGATAATCTCCTTTCATATAAAACTTTGATATACTGGTGACCGTTTGGATGATATCAGTTCTTCAAAGTTTCAGTACCATAGTTTGACCCAGACCATTTTGGAATGACCCAATTTCAAATATCACGTGGGACATAAGACACACTTTGACTAATTTCTGGATTGAACAATGCTTTCTTTGTGAGCAAATGGTTAAGGCAAAAAGACCAAGAAAAAATCTGCAAGATATTTGAAAGCTAATAAATATTATAAACTTTGGGCAATGTATGTTCAAGGCAACAATAAAAATTATTAATACACTGACGAAAACGTTCCATCATGATGAGAAAATACTCATGTTAAGCTCGTCGCTTGTTTGTTTATCATTCACTATATTAAATTTCTTTGACAATAATAGAGGTATTATCAAAATTCTAGTTTATACTTCTGTCATTGATATTATTCAGATAAACGTGATCCTTTTTGCAATAATTACATGTTAGCTAGTGGCTAGCAGCAATTTGCATGGGGTGCTTCATGTGTTTTGATCAGATTATAACAGATTTCCAGTAAAATGGCATTTGCAGCTTATTTGTTGGAAAATGCAACTTTTGTCTTGTGCAGGGGTGGGGCATTTGCAGCTTTTCCAAAAAAAAAATGACAAACTGTTTTTCTTGTTAATGATATATGAAATAGATCATATGTGAACTGCGAAAAAAAAGAAATGAAATGAAGAAATGATCGTCGCAGTGAACACAATTTATGCAATTGTGTAAAGAAGCCTGAAAAAAATTCAGGACTTCAACAGGGTTTGAACCCATGACCTCGCGATACCGGTGAGATGCTCTACCAACTGAGCTATGAAGTCACTGACATTGGGAGCAGGTCATTCATGGATGGTAAGGCAAAAAATATATACTTTTCTCCGGGGGGAGGGGGGGGGCGCGGCAGTGGAGTGAAAACCAGCAAGAATGAAATAGTTTTAGAGTTTTGAATGGTCAAAACTATGTGCCTAAACTATAGATTAGCGATCCGCTGACAAATACACAAAGTGGCACAGCTATTTTATGTCATAATAAATTTTACGTGTCTGCGGCGATCTTGCAAAGTGACCCGATGATCGTTTGTGAAACTCCTTCAGACAGCTACTGAAAGAAGCGAAACAAACGAAAACGGAAAATAGAAATCACTAGAAAACGATAGAAACGATGCAAATGAAAAAATGACCAAACGATAATGTAAACGATTCAAACAATGAGTGTAATTCCTTGCTTGACCTTGATCTGACCTGCTGAATAATTTTGTCTGCAAAATTTTCAAAGAAATATATCTATGAAAGTAAAAACGACTGAAGGAAAAAACTTCCTGTAGTTTTACTCTGTAAAAATATGTACCTTGGTTTTGAAGACTTCGCCACACTGTTTTGGCTGGTATGTATGGATTGATAGTTTTTTAAACACTGAAAGAAGTTGTTGGGCTTGGGTTCGTAAATCCCACAACAAAGATATTCTTGTGGTTAAATTTATAACCGCAAAAGGAGTTCTTTCGTCTTGCTGGATTTAAGCCCAAGCACCCTGCAAAAAGCTGCAAGAAGTTGCCAGCTTGCAGACGCAAGAAGAAGTTCTTACACGTGCATTATTTTTGGGCTGTACGTTTTGTACTTAGGTAGTTATACTTTTCCATATATTCAGTCATTTGTTGTGAGGGTCGGATCGGATCACAACTTGCATATTTTTAAAAAAAATTATTTAATTTTTGTAAAGCTTTAAGCAGAGCAGGTGGTAAGAGGCGTTGCTTCAGGCGGTAAATTTTACTGGTTACCGCCTCATAAGGAGAACACTGTATATGAAATAGATCATATGTGAACTGCGGAAATGAAATGAAATGAAGAAATGATTGTTGCAGTGAACGCAATTTATGCAATTGTGTAAAGAAGGCTGAAAAAAAAAATTCAGGACATCAACGGGGTTTGAACCCATGACCTCACGATACCGGTGCAATGCTCTACCAACTGAGCTATGAAGCCACTAACATTAGGAGCACGTCAATTGTGGGTTCATATGTTCCCGTGAGAGAAATGAGTGTCAATGATATATGAAATAGATCATAAATTATGTGAACTGTGGAAATGAAATGAAATGAAGAAATGATCGTGGAAGTGAACGCAATTTATGCAATTGCAGAAAGAAACCTGAAAAAAATTCAGGACTTCAACGGGGTTTGAACCCATGACCTCACGATACCGGTGCGATGCTCTACCAATCTTTCGATGCTCTTTGTGATGCTCTACCGATGCTCTTTGTGTTTTTCTTGTCAGTCATGTCTGATCATTTGTTGTAAAGCCATTGAAATTTCCACAAACAAAATGCAAGTGTTATCAGATGTAACAGTTTGTTAAGAGTGTTCCAGTGCACATAAATTTTTTCAGGACAAATATTATCACCATAAAATTTTTGGCTTAAATGTTTTAAAGACACAGGGTTGTCATTATAAGCTGGAAGCTGGCAGAAAGCTGTCGGTTGTTGGACTAGTTTGCGTCAGTTACTTTGTGGGAAATGTTTCTCAAATGTTAGAGAGTTTCGAAAGAAAACTGCCATTCCATGCCCCGACAAGTTGTAAAAAACACTTCTATGTCGTATAAATCTATGGAATTTTGTCTAGTTTCGTTTCACCGTTCTTTCTTATTTGTATTCGTTAAAAATTGGAAGCACACACTTTCATCATGGGAGTAGTTGACAGATGGTATGGAGTTCGTGAAAATACATGGGTGATGACCATTCAATGTGTCAGGTTCTCAAAGTTCTTTACTAGTAAAGATACGTAAACTAATAAAGACTGCTCATTAGCACACAAAGACAATTCCTGTTTTGTGTGCTTATGCGGATAGGACCTAATCAACCATTTTGCCGATCTAGCAACCAAAGCATTTCTCGCTTCAAATCTTTAAAGAAACCAGAGTAAAGATGAATCTACTGGTAATACTTCGACCAGATCTCTCTTACAGCAGATTGAATAGCGGGTGAATTTGAGAACAAGCCAGACAATGAATGATTTTCCAGTAATGTGAGACTTAGTTATGCGCACAGTATTATGGGATCGCCAGGGGGCAAACATTGCAAGTCACTACAAAGAAATGTATGGCTTGGAGCTGTTTCTCTGTTAAAAGCAGTGTCTTTGGACAGAGAATGCCGCATTTTGCCATGATTTTATGAGAAGCAGAGGTGGCTAATGTTGGTGCTTTGAAATTGTAAGTTTTTGTGGGATCAATGCTATGAAATCTATCGATAAACACTCCTTGCGTAAGGTCGACTGTGAAATTTACTGAATGGTCTCGAAATATATAGTACTAACTTAGGTATAAATGAGCGGGGAATGCAGACTCATTCAAGCCTTTCCAGTTGTACTCACATGTGCTCAATGTGCTCATATTTACAACGAGTGTAATTACGCTCCGCTCGGTGGCGATCACAATGCTGTGCCGGTTTGTGACAACGATCGAAGATAAGCTTATGTATTGTCGAATTTGATTATGTATTAACTTTAAAAACAAAAACACTTAACAACTTTTCCACATTATATTGATTTCTTCTCGCCAAAAAAAAACACACACACACAAGCGAAATGTTTTGTCATGATCCAGAGCACTAATGAGTTCTAATGCCTTTTCCAATCTTTTTTTGGGAAGATATAGAATCTCTGAATTTCGTGCATCAACTTGGTATTTATTTACACACTCTGACTGCTTTTGTATCGGAAATCTTACTCGTTCGTACGATTTCTGTCTCATCTGATGGTTAAATACCATGTACTTTCCATGAAATATTTCGTATATGTCACTTTGTTCACACCAAAGTAAAGGAGGATTTTTTTATTTTTATGGCTACGTACATACCTATGATTGTTGTCTTGTCATAACCCGCACAGCGCCGCACAGCGCTCATCGCGGCCGAGCGTAGTAATTACACTCGTTGTAAATATCACCACACGTAATTAGTATGTGTAATCAAATGGTGACGAGTGAAATTAGGGAATAATTTCACGCGCGTTTTGTCCAAATCCTTATAATTTCCCGAGCCTTTAGGCGAGGGAAATTATTAGGATTTGGACAAAACGCAAGTGAAATTATTCCCTAATTTCATGAGTATACCATTTGATTACCTATTAATATCATGGGTGACGAATTACGTTAGCAATCGAGGATTTTTGATTTGTTTATCATTGATCGTATCGATCGATCGTGAACTCCACTCTCTCAAACGTTTAGAGCTGAAATTTGGCTTAAGTTTTCGGAATTTTTCGACAACATACCTCTAAGAATCCTTCTTGATGTGCTCTTTCGTGTGTTCAGGTTTCCTAAAGCGTCTTTTTATGCCCTGACATCTTCATTCACGACATTTTAAAACTTCGTCGCCATCTTGAAACGGAGACGTAACAGGTTGCCATGGCAATTTTGTAATTTCACATGTGAAATTACAATTAACGCTGAAATTTCGCGCCAAAATTAAGGAGTAATTCGTCACCTATGATATTATAACTTAAACGCTTAAATGACCCCCTATATGTATACCTAAATTTGCACTATATATTTCGAGACCTTTTCTTCATGTGTAAATTCGGAAAACAAGAATTTCACCCTCAACCTCACGCAAGGAGTGTTTATCGATAGAATTTATCGCATTAATCACACAGAAACTTGAAATTTCAATGCCCCAACTTTGGTTACATCCGTTTCTCATAAAATCATGGCAAAATGCGGCATTCTCTGTCCAAAGACACCGCTTTTTACGGAGAAACAACTCCACGCCATACATTTCTTTGTAGCGACTCGCAATGTCTGCCCCCTGGCGATCCCAGAATCCTGTGCGCAAAACATGGGTCTCCGATTACTGGAAAATCATTCATTGACCATTTATAACAGGATCGCATGACGATTTATATTGATTATTCTACTCGATTCGAAGGCGAATCGTGTCCTTTATCAACTGTAAAATCTATAAACTGCAATCAAGGTCACAAACAACTCCGCTGCGCCCTATGCAAAAGGTGTTACCAGTGGATTCATCGTTATGACTTGCGTGATGGCATCCGCATTGCTGGACTTGTGACTTGAATTTTTTTAAAGGTTGGAATAAACGTGTCCACAAAATCCGAGTGTAGAAGCACAAGACCATAAAAAGAAGGCTAGGCGAGTTCGAATCACTCTAAGATGTGTAAATAATGTAGTACAAAAAGCTTTTCTTACCTTTAAGACTGAATAAAGACTGACGCTAACACTCATCCACCGACCGTCGATCGAAGAAGTAAGAATACAGAGAATACGCGCGCTTTCGGGTCAGCGGGGAAAAAGGGCAGGGCGGGAGGGGAGGGAAAGAGTCTTTTCCCTCCCCACTCCCTTTGAGTCTAGAGAATTTGCAGCCTTTTCTACTTTTGCTGACTTTGCTGGGCAATCTCTAATGGACTACGAAACTTGTCGAGCTCCAAGAAATCTGGTTGCAGTGTGGGATGTAAGCATACTCTCAAAAAAGCGCTAAACCTCATAAAAAGCTGTCAGAAATCGGAGTCCGCCGCTGCAAATTTCCATGACAACTTCACAAATATACAAGATCAAACGCGTGTGTTGATTGGTTCGTTGGTGTTCGACTTCTTGAAAGCCACAATATAGCCCTGGGCTCGATTCTTGACTCCTTGGGCAAGTTATCGAAACAAAATGATATTTTTTCTTCCTTATGCGGTGTATTTATGTCCAGATTTTTTAAGATAATAGCTAAAAATCTGTTATTATCAAAAGGCACGGATGGCGGGCTAAATTTCACGTTTTGATGATGGCAGTAAAATGGCGATCGACGCTAAAAACGAGATGCTATTTCAGGGATGTCAAACTCCAGAAGAATTTTAAGACCTGTTAACTAGGATGTCCACGACTTCCTCTAGCGGAGAAACGATTGAAATTACAGATGACAACTTTGTAAGTACACTTTATACATGCAAGAACATATTTATTAAATGCATAAATTGCTTAAAATAGTTTGTTGTTATCTTTAAATCTTTAATCAAGATAATTGCCAATAGCACTTATGCTAATGGTGAACATAGCCGTGATTCCTTCAAGGAAAAACTTAGAATCAGTTGAGTTATTGTCAACGGCAATTCGATGTGAAATCCGTGTGCATGTAATACCTTAACGTGGAAGCGTATTTAAGACACGTTTTGAAATAGGTCTGATAGATAAAACACAGAGGAGGCACCTGTCTTTGTTGATCTAAGATAAAATACGATTAATATAGCCAAGTAGCAATATGCAGCAGTTACATTTCCTCAATGCTGCCTTGCAATGACGTAGAAGATTTTACTAATTTTAATACTGTCTGACTCTCTGCTACCTGTTTGCTGCCCACAGATGTTCTTTAGTTTACTGTCAAAGCCCGGGGGGGGGGGGGGGGGGGTACTCCCATACATTACCTATACGGGTATGTGCCGCCCAACGGGGTCGTGATTTGAAGCTCCTGACTTAGAACTGGGTATCCATTTCAGAGGTGTTTTCTAGAATGGGGTATAATATTTTGAACGCACGAAAGCTCCAGTTTTGTAAGCAGCCATTTGAAATTATTCAAGGACAGGTTGCTTTTAAAAGTACAGTTCAATGCGTTAGCAAGCAAACTGTTGTACTCTTGTTGCACCCTTTGTTTTAGCGTGCAGGGCAGGCGTATTTTCTATTTCTAGAACGGGGTATCAGTTTTAGGGCGAATTCTAGACCGGGGTATAAAAAATTGGCCCATTTCTAAAATGGGGTATCAATTGAGGAATTTTATTTTAGAACTGGGTGCCAATTTGGAGTCATGGGCGGCACATACCCACCCAAAAAATACCCAAGTGCCCCCCGGGTGTCAAAGCTACAAACATGTAGACATTAATTACCTTAATGTAAGCTTAATTCTTTCATCGTATATTTTCTTAATAGTCCTTATAAGGTGCATTTTTTTCGTGTTTTTAAAGCGTGTTCAGGTGGAATCAAAATTACCATTAATTGTGGCAAAACCCACTCACTGTGTGGTAGCAATTTTGCAGAGATGAGCCTGTAGACAAACCTTGGAGGCTGCTATTCCACCCTCTCGTTTTGTAATTGCCAATTCCTCTGTCAGCAAGATCGTTATCTGCCACTTGGATACATTGGAATGTAGTTTCGTGCGTGTAAAAAGGGAGTCGGTATAAGGCAACACATGACTTTTACCTCTTGCCAAAATGCGGCTATTAGGGCTGTTTACTTGATGTAAACTTTCAAATTTATCTTGGCTTAGATTATGTTGTGAATAACCGGGCACTAGCCGTGATGTTAAAAGCTTTACTATTGGCTCATTTCTCAAGCATATTACTGTTGAAAGAGCAAATCATTATCTCCATTAAAAAAATGATAAAAGCACTGGTCAGATCAACACAAAACCAATTGATTTCTAGCAAAATTTGCTCTGAAAATTCCAAAAGAAAAAAGATACTGGAAGTAGCCCCGCCGGGATTTGAACCTGCACCCCAAATTCCTCCAGTGCAAAAAGTGCAACTTCATACCACTGGCCCATGCAACCACTGAACAGTGTAATTCATAAAATTAATAGTTCTACTGTATTAGTTCTCTGCCATTCACACTGTGTGAACCTTGTGGAGCTGTATATATCATGAATTCCAAAATATATTTGAGGAACAGTAGCTTAAATGAGTATTTCAAAACCATTTTGCATTATTCCGTGTTTATTCACTCTCCAGCTTAATATAGGCTGTCAATGAATACACTGTGGTCTTCTTTGCTGCTCTCCCTTTAGTTCACGTCCTGGTTCTTTCCATGTTAAATGTTTCATGGCAAGGATTTCTAGCCACTTGTCCAATTGGGCACTGTTATGTTTGCAGCCCACTGTTATTTGCGTCAGAAAGACTTCGCAATTCGCCAGGCGATTTGCCAACATACAGTGGAGGATGAGCCCTAGTCACTGGCTGTGTTGCCTGGAAACCCAAAATTTACGGTGTATTTTTAGATTCAGAGCCCCCCTCCCGTCTGAATTTCCAGAGCTGTTAACCTCCCCTCCCGTGAGATTTTCCAGCATGCCTTCTATCGTGGGGGTGTGGATTTTTTCTGGAATAACCCATTTTAGTATAATTACATCGATGACTATCGAAAATAGAGCACTGTGATTGGCTAGGAGCTTTGCACTATCCCGCTATAATCACCGCGCGGTGATTATAGCATTGAAGGCTAGTGGTTTTCAAAATGGCAGCCAGATTTTTGGATGTTTCGGGGTCGGAAATTGATCAATAATTTTATTTTCTCGAATAATCATCAATGTAATTATACTAAAACAATTAGTCGCCTCAGGCGACATGAATATCGGCGAATAGTCACCTCGACTTCGTCTCGGTGACTATTCGCCGATATTCACGTCGCCTTCGGCGACTAATTGTTAAATAGCTGATGGGAATGGCTCAGGAAATCACGTAAAGTCCTTACATGTACATAGCATAAACATTATTTTGCTTTAACATTATAATGATAGTAATCTTAGTCAGTGATGAAATAGGTACAGAAATGCCTCAGAAACCTTATTGTGAGTCAAAAACAGTCAGAACTTTTAGAAAAAATGGAAAATGAGCTTAATTCCAAACTTAAGCACAGCTATTAAAAAGTCTGAATCTTATTCGAGAGAGATTTGATATGGGAGAGCAAGAGATTGATTTTGTATTTGGGGTACTCCCGGATAATTCGGGAGAGTCAAGGCATGATAATTATATGAAAATGTAACACTGAATTTAAAAACATGATTTTAATTAACAGTTACATGCAAACCAGCATAAACTCACTTGTGTAAACAAGATCAAATATTGTGCGTTCCTTCAATTAAGGAGTTAACCCTTTAAGCCCCAGTATCCACATACAAATTCTCCAAACTGATCTCCATACATTTCCTTAAAGAATTGGTTGAGAGAATTTGTTCAAAGATCAAAGTATTTTCTCTTGGGTGATCATTTTATTGATTCTCATAACTTATCTCTATACAGTGTATGGATAATTGTAAGGAGAAGATTGATCTTGGACACTATTGGGACTTAAAGAGTTAAGAACTTTCTAACTGGTCAGTTCCTCGTCTGCTAATTTCATATAACTAATTTATTCTTACCATTGCAATTAAGTTATATACGTCTAGAAATGAAACAAAACGCTATCTACATGTACATGTATAGTTTGCTGTTGTGGGCATTAATTTTAATAAAATTATTGTCTTTGTTCATGACATTTTAACATCATTAGCCTGTGTGTACTTAGAATGTTCTCAGTCTTGCATGCACTTTTACAGTGCATGCAAGCAACTCCATCTGTCTACACTTGAGGGTCTTTATTGGCAAGCAATTTCCACGTTTATACTAACATAAACTCATTGCTTTTCAGGAAACCTTTCTGTCAGATGATGAAGGATTTGTAGAGTTCTTTAATGCTTTCTTAGCATTACCTGTAAGTAGCCTTATTGTTGGAAGTAAATTTACCGTTTTTGCTTTGTTTTACTTTGTATTTGAGGGCAATTTTCCAAGTACAAGCCCCCGGGGGGCTTATATTTGGAGGGGCAGTTTAATGGGGGGTTTTTTGCATTACCGGTTTGGGGGGGGGGGCTTATATTTGGAGGGGCTTATTTTCGGAATCTTACGGTATTTTGTAAGCTTGAGTCACATGTTCTTAGACAAGAAATCCTTGCTTAAAATTTGGCTTAGTCCTGGGTTAAACATAACCATCTTTCGAGGAACCTTGCCCTGCTTTTTTCCATCACCACTAGCTTTATCACTTCAGATAATTATTATTTTTTTCTCTCAACCCTAGTATGTTCTTCCAACAAAAAATTAACTTTAAATGTCTTTGCAGTGCTTTGCAGAACGGCTCTTCTATAACAGTGAGCTTGAAGTTTTTGAAGAATTCACTGAAAAATTAGCAGATGATGTGGGTAAAGGAGACGCTAAAAGCGCATCACAGTTGCGTCAGTTTACACACTTCAAGGGAACCATATACAATGTTGCTGACAATCAATCCCGTATTGGCTACTATGTAACCGTTCTTGATAAAGTTCATGGGCTGGAATTTGTAAAGAAACACAGACTACCACTGTTTATGAGAAGCGAGCTGTATGCTGAATTTAAACTTTCCAAACACTTGTCCGCCGTCCAGGTTAGTAGATTAAATTGTAAAATATTTTTTCAAATGCACAAGATAGCATTTGTAGATTAAAGTATAAGATATACTTAAATTGAGCCGTTCCAGGGGTTAATAGCGACCTTAAGAAACTTCGACGGCGACGGCAACGGGAACGTCAACAAAGCAATAAGTTTAATGAGCAAAACAACAATTCTGCACGTGCATCACGCTCTTTAGTTTTGTACATTTTTTTGCCGTCCCTGCACGACTACAACGTGAAATGACCAAATTTTGAGTTGACTTAAGAACGGGAACGGCGAGGCGATAAATTTTACTTTCTCTCTCTGAAATCGGACGCGGTCGCCCCTCTTAATTCAGTTCCAACTGACCTTCTCTTCTTGCCAGTAGCGGGGTGACTTGGTATTAGGGCGAAGAAGTTGTATAGGACTTGAAGTCTATTTTTCAGCGGCGTTTTCACTGGCGTCGCCGTTGTCGGATCGTAAGGTCCCTATTGGTCAGCAATAAACCTCAAATACTTATTAAATAAATATCAACATCACACAGAAAGTGCTGAGCGGGCATGAAAAGGACTTAAGCCTCGTTAGCCTACGTGTAGTCTCACCCTACACACAAAGAAGGAAAAGTGGCGGGAAGGAACGTCTACAAAGGGCTGGTATGAATCCTGTTATGTGACATCGACGCTCCCACCCGCCGTATTTCCTTCTTGAGGGGGAGGGGGGTTGTGTGGCTACACGTAGACTAAAGCCTAACAAATGTGCACGAGAATCTGAAAGTGCACAGGAATACCACACTATTTCGTTCAAGACATGAACTGCAATAATTACATGATTGTCGATCTACCGTGCGTGTGGCACGAAATTTTCAGTTTTCGACTCATCTTTAAGTCAGCTACCTGTTCGCTGACCCGGACCGGATCCGTAAAATAGCGCTCTAAAACTCTTAACAGTTAGTCAAGGAGTAATTAAAATGCGTAAAGCTGTGATCTGGCCTCACAAAAGGGAAAAGAGCAGAGAGATTCGGCTATTGTTAGTTTAACCCGCCTGCTTCACGATGAAGAGTACTGCCGCGCTTTCATGGTGACCAACGAAAAAGTCTCCTGTTCAGCATTTTATAATAACAATAAGCGATATGACAGATCTAGAAGCTTTCACCGACTGTAAGTAAATGTCCCAAGAACAATAGCCTTTTCTCCCGATGTCTAAATTGCGTTTTCGCGTGGATGAGCATGAAAGATTAAAAAACTGGCAACTTGTGGACGCGGTTTTCACTTAAAAATGGAGAACAAAATCTCCGCTTTCAAACAGAAACCTTGCCTAGTCCCTGTACGGCGTTTTCCCAGTCCCTCTCGGTCAATTCATTTCGGTGACGTATCCGAGGCGAACGATCGGACCACGTGACCCAAAACGCTTTGGCCGCGCGGAATAATGAGGCCTAGAGACTAGGCAAACAAAAACCGATAGGTGTGTGGATGGGACCACGGAGTATACATGTTATCTCCCCCACCCCAAAATAAAACATGACTCGAGAGTGAAGTGTAAGACCAATCTTTCTGTCTTTTATTTAAGGAGTCATTTTTCCGCGGTCTTTACTCCGAAAGCTCAGATGAAGACAGTGGCGTTGAGGAACTAACAGTGGTTCGTCCTTTGACCCGGAGGCGAAGCGTCGTCAGTTTTAATTTGAGTCCTTCATTAGGTGGAGATGAACAATCCTCTGAAGAGGAAAATGAAAGGGAGAGCGAAGAACACCTTTATTTACCAACTCACGTTCGAACTATTGAAGAAACGTTTGATGCTTGGCATGAATCATTTACACGTTCAGATAGCCGTATCAGTATGTTCAGTTCTGGTGCTGGTTCGCCATATCCAAGAACCCCCCAAATCTTGGAAGAAGAAGAAGAAGAAGGGGAAGTCACCCCGAAATTTATGAACGAGGAGGACGCCCTGGAGACTCAGTCAAGCTACAGTATGTCAAGTGTTCAGGAAAGTGAAGTTTCGGTTGGGAACAATTTTAGACCCGCCTCACGGATGAGCTTTCTAAGTGATGATTTCGAGAAGACTTTGAATGCGAATGAGAGATCTACGGCTAGCTCCGCCAGTAGTGTCTCATTAGCGATGGAAACGGCCAGTCAGAATAGCGTAGTCCAAGAAGAGTTAAATGTAGGAAATGAAAATAATGAGAAGTCCTTTGGGGCAGACGAAATGACGCGGAGTCTGTCTTCTGTAGTGAGTTTTATTACGGAGCATGGCCAAGTTTCAAGGAGTTCATCAACTTTGGAGAACGTGGATGGTGAAACAGTGTCGTACCAAGTGTCATCAAAAGAAGGTGCAGAACACAATGCTTCCAGTCCTCCAAATGAGAGTAACTTAGATGTTGTATTGAGCACCTATGAACAAAATGTGAACGCGCCTGGTGCCGTTTTGGAAGGAGGTGAAAACACACGTATGTCAGAAAGTGTTGTGGTTGCCATGGGGAAAGATGATGTGTCTATCGTAGAGTCTGAACAGAATGCAAGTACGCTGAATATTGAAGTTGGTGAAGACAATTTTTCCCCTGTTGGCGATGACAATGATGAAGTTACAACACAAACGTCCGATGGTGGAAAAATACCAAGTATAGTAGAGACTATGTGTAGTGATTACGAGGATGGAGAGCTTACTATCACTGGGACCTCTGTGGATACCAATTCTGAAATAAAGTCAGTCGATGAAGAAAACAGGGAGTCAGTTAGAGAGGTAGCGAGTGAAGAATTGTCCCAAGTAAATGAAGACTTGGAGGAGTCATCGGTGAATAGTGTAGCTGAAGGAAAAGATAAAGACGAGGAGAAACAGGAGAAGGAAGTGTTTGGTGATTTAAGCAAAGAAGATTGTCTTCATTGCCGGAGCATTTCTGAAGGTAAAGATGCAGTTTTGATGGACGGTTTCCGTGACAGTTTAAATGATGTTGATGATTCAGCGCAGTCCAAGCTGTTAGACCCAAGTTCTGAAACGTCAACGATGTTAGCTGATCATTGCACCGATCAGAAGGACTCGGAAAATGAAAGTTTGGTTTACCAAGATATACCAACGGAATTGGGTGGTAAATCTGAAGCTGGGGCGCAAGAAAGCAAGCTTCTAGTAGAAGAAGAAAGCGAAGAAAAAGCAGCCAATAAACCTGGCTCAACCGACCCGCCGATTTCCTCCGAACATTGTGAATCACAGGAATCCCAGTCAGTTACTGAGCCACAGGACGCGCCCGAAGGTGAAAACGATTCTCTGGAAGAATCTGAAGGTAAAAATGAAGGCAACGACGAAGATGATGAAGGAGGGTACACAACGGAAGCAAGCGCCACAACTCTGCAAGGAATCCGTGGAGTTTTGGGCCGTCGTCGTCTAACACGCTGTAGCACAGCGGCCACGTCGATAGGGTTTGATATCGACGATGAGTCCGCTTTCAGTGATGACGGATTCGATGCTGAGGAGAAACCTTATGATTTAGCAACAAAGGATGGTTTTGAAGCTTTTAAACAGTTTCTTTTGGATACAAGCGGTGAAAAAATGTTGCAGTTCTGGTTAGAAGTTGAGTGTGGAAGACACTTGGACGATGATGGCCAAAAGAACAGGTGGGTGTAGTCGCGCCGCATTCATTTAGCACTTTCAAAATTTCTTCTTTATCAGCCTCTAAAGCTTTAGTTAAGCAACAACAAAAAAACGCTGGAAATGTTTGAGCTAGAAGCACGATATGGAAAGCAAGATAGTTTCAAGCAAAACGCGAGACTTGAACACTTTTCTCCCGTAATATCCCTCATGTTTCTTTTATAGCCTACGTTGCGAGCGTTTCCAATCTATCGCGTTTCCAATCGCGTTATGGGCGGAATTTGGAGCGAGAGCAAAAAATTAATTTCTTTTTTGTTCTCGTCCTAACTTGCTCGACGGATTCGCGTGGAAACGCTTGCTACGCAACCTATTTCTTTTATTTCGTAAAAACGAGTATTTTTCGCGATTCGGAAGAAAATGGCTCAAGTTCATGAAAATCTTGCAGGTGAGGACAATAACGGTTTCAATGAATCGACGCTAAAACTTTTATCTAGTATGCATTTAAAAACCATATATTTTTCCACAATACTGGCATACTTTGTTAAGTTATCATTACGGCGGTCATACTTCAACGCAAGTATGACTACTGTTATAATGAAGTTGCCAAAACAGTGGTTCTTGTCTTTATTGTTTAGGCTGGTGCAGAATATACGTGACAGGTATTGGAAAAGTGGAGGGATTTACGAGTTCTCTGCTGCAACTAAAACAAGATTGAAAATGTTAGACGCGTCGCTGTTAACCTACAACAGTTTGTTTGCTGTTCAGCCTGATGTTCTTGAGCCTTTGTTAAGTTATTGGTAAGTTTATTTGACATTGGTGAAGTACAGGAAATAGAGCGGTTGTGATTGTGTACTCAAGTTCCTCAATTGTTTCTTAATACAATTTACCTGTTTACAGGAGCATTCGATTCACTATGCACCAACAACGTCGTTCTGTTTCCCGCGACCTGGAATACACAAGACTTGTTAAAGAAAGACCCAAATCTTGCATGAAACGCGAAAGCGCCCTTTCAAACCTGCCTCAAGTTCCTGCTCATACGGGACTGGCCCAGGTGCACTCGGACAAGCTAATTACCAGGCCCCAGAGCAGTACCGTCAAGAAAACTACCCGGCACCAGACTTCCAAGCCTCAATTGCGAGCCAAGTCCGCGCATCCTAGGCTTCTGCAAGCCAATAAATGCATCCACACCAACGCCAGTACAAAGCAGTTGCAGGTAAGTAGTAAAGGAGCTCTTTCATAATTGTCTCGTTCATTTTGTTCATAACGAGCTTACGCAACAAAAGAGGAGGGCAAAACGTTTATGTCTGACAAATGTGACAGGGCTGTTACTTGCGTGTTTTGTCTTGATCTTCACTTAATATTACTATGTTCTGGTCTTTTACAAAACGATCTGTCTGTCATTATTCGTTTCTGGGAAACTGCCCCACCTACCCCTCCCATAAGCTAACATTAACACTTACCTCTCACTTAGGGCAAAATGTTGGCTGACTGCTCACCCACCCCTCCCCTAAGCCAACATTAACACTTACTTCTCACTTAGGGCAAAATGTTGGCTAACTGCCCACCTACCCTTCCCGTAAGCCAACATGAACACTTACTTCCCACTCAGGGCAAAATGTTGGCTAACTGCCCACCTACCCTTCCCGTAAGCCAACATTAACACGTACTTCTCACTTAGGGCAAAATGTTGGCTAATAATTGCCACCAAAATTGAGCGAAAATTAAACATAATTCGCTCAAAACTTTGGAAGAAGGTATTAATAACACAGCAAATACAAAAGAGGGCACGGATGGACAAACTTGGGGAAGATTGAAACTTGACTTTCTGGAACTCTTTTTTAAAATTCTGCATTTTTGTTAAATTGAACAGCATGGCCTAATTCATCTCCAATTTCGTTTTTTACTGTTTAACTATTATTTTAAAATGTCCCTCTAACCGCGAATCCCATTTCTTTGATGAATCTTTTTTCTATTATTTATTTATTTGTATGTTTTTTTTGTTTATTTATTTATTCGTTATTCATTAGTACATCCTTGAACCCTGGAAAACTGGTTATGGATTTGAGCAGCCTCCTGGTCCTACCTTCCCAGTCGAACCTGAGCCAGACTACCTACCCTCTGTCAGGCTATTTATCAACCCTATCCCCTCCCCTGATAGTAATATCCAGCGGATGATGAGGTGAGTGAATGAACAATAACGTTCCGAAGGAAAGGGAAAAGAGAAAATTCGGGTGTGTGACTGAGAGCGCGTGATTTAGCAACGCCTACAGTAACCCATTTCGTGGGTGTTTCCCTTGGAAAAGTAAAAGGTTAGAACACCTCTAATAGCTCCACAGGTAAAGCCCTAGAGACTTCACCGCGGTCAATCGAGAGAAATTTGCCAAAGGTTAGCGAAGTGCTTTAAAGCTAAGGTTGCTTCTTTTACTTTTAGAAACTTACAATATTACCAGAACGTTGCTAATTTGATAACGATCGATTTCGACATACATTTTAAAAGAAAAATCAACGATAAAAAAGTAACATGCTAATTTTCTTTGCATTTGATAATGATGACATGGAGTCATCGAAACGCGGTGACACTTTTATATTTTTTATTTTTTTTTTAAAACGTTGTTAATTTACCATAAAATTTCTGCAATTTCTAAACAAACAATGCGATTCCATCCGCGCAAAATTATTTGTTTAGGTCGGTTTAAATTACTTTTTAATTGTTTCCGTAGAATATTTTGTTACTTATTTTTACATATTTACATATTTTATCGCATTTTAGCGTTCCTGACAATTTTTTCTGTTTTTACCGTTTTTACCATTTTAATATATTTATGCTAATTTCATATTTTACTCGCACTTGAAAATGGCCTCGGAGAGGTCGAAACGTCGTGACTTTTTATCGTTAAGTTTTATAACAAAATCAATATCTACGAAATTACTCATCAAAATTTCTGCAAGTTTACGAAAAAAGGTCTTGGTATTTGAAAACTAAAACAGGCACCATTTGCCGGCATAATTTTACTCGCGCGCGAAGCGTTTTCAACGAGAAGAGGCTTGTTTATATTTTGAGAAAAATGACTCAATAGTTAAATTAAGTAACTATTTTAAACATCCTTGGCCATGTTTCCATTATGAATGAAATTCCAGAAACCAAATCAAGAAAACGCCTTATACGTTTGACAAGGGTGGAATTAGATATTCGCCCCTTTGATTGGTATTAGGATCCGGTTGCTGATCTGTTTTTTGTGGCCAAGTAGTCTCCGTGGCAGGAGCAGAAGCATATAACCCCGAAGCGCATAACTTCCCCCTATATGTTCAGAACCAAGCTCGGGTTTTTCAGCGGTCGCAGCCGTCCAATCAGAAGCACGGAAAGTTATTTTGCCCAAATATGGAATCAGAGAATTCAAGGCTAAAAACTTTGAGCTTGCAACGCTTATACATGTAATTTCTACGGCCGAAAGAAATCGTTTCGTGGCATAAAAGGTAAAGTAATTATGTTGCTATAAAATGCATCCCTGGCAAAACATAAAGAGCCACAAAGTTATAAGCAGTATGACTTGAAAACATCGACCAGCGACGAAGTAAGACAAGGATGTGTACGTTTCTTCACGATATCGCAAAGCCTCTCGCCGAAAATAGCAAAAGGCATCAGCAGCCTACAGCTGTTTGACCGACAAAGATTATCCTCAGGCTACTAGATGCAAACCCATCTACCACGACAGGCCAGTTATCTGCAACCTCTGTTCTCATTCAGCAAAACCAGCATTGCGACTGCAAACAAAATGATATGGCAAGCTTTGCAGAAGCGTTGTTCAAGGCGCCGACTAAGTCGGAACGGAATCTTTTGTGACTGTAGATTTTTTAATTCACCCAGAACAGTACGCGAACACATGTATGGCAGTTTTGATTAGACGCGTGACATGTGAAAGTTTGTTTTCTTTTTGAGGACAAAGAAAAGTTTTAAGCTGCAAAATTTTCCGTCGAGGACTTGTTTCTTTCACGGCGAATCGGAGCGCTCGTCCCTTTCTGAACCGCGACCAAGTCAGCAACCTTTTTAAAGAATTTTCAGGTAACTTACATTTTACACATTATGCTCGAGGAAAGTACGTTATTGAAAGGAAATTTATGTATTTATAAATGTTTCATAGACGTTTTATAAATTTGTGATAGAGTTTTCAAGATAAACTGGGAAATGCGCCCGATCTGAGACAGATAATTTAAGTCAGTGTGTTGCTTTTTGCCATGTGCTCAGCCGATTTTACCTGTGGGAACAGATCCACGATCCAGTCAGTGTAAACTCATGGGTTTACGAATAAATATTTTCAAGAAACAATTTGTCTGTTTATTGTTTTCTGTTCGTTCATCCATAACATTAGTTGAAAACGAGATCGACGGCATCTAAGTCTCGTTACACGCATTACAACTGCGAAGATGTAAGCCAATTTTATGCAATTTTTACTTTCGAGTTCAGCAACTACTGAATTTTATTTGAAAATATGTGTTACTAGTTATTCTAGATAGATAGTAAGTGAATTTTTAAAGGTAATTAGCGCTAATGGTCACGCAAAAACCGTTTTTGAAGTAACAACTTTAAGAAATCGCTTCTCTTACGGTGCATGTCATTTGTAATCGACTTTGCCTTGTTAGGAGAACTAACTCAGTCCTGGTCATTTGGGGATTAATACTGTATTACGTTTTTCGTAAAATATTACCTCGTATTAAAACAGTAAATGCTTTTTGCACCACATCATTTACATCGCGATACAAGTTTCGCGCGACAATCTGGCTTATCAGTAATTCCATATTAGGAAGTAAATTTTGATTGGTTCCCTAAAAAACCCGAGCTTTGCGACAGAGTTATACGCTTCGGGGTTATATGCTTCTGGCAGGAGTTATTGCATTCGTCATTTTAAGTGCGCGCAAATCCCAGCCATACTGAACTTGTTGTGCTCACAACTCTTTTTTGATCGGCAATGATTTCCTCGAGTTCAATACAGCTTGTGAAGGTGATGAAAATTTAACTACGAGATGTTGCACAGTCATTGTTCCCTGTTTTTTGTTTTCCTTTAGAACGCTGCATCGCACAACTTTGTTGCCACCTAGTTCCGCTTCAGCTGTTGTCCAAAAAGAGATTGGGTACAAACCTGACGTCTCATTGGATTCTCTAATCCAGGGTCTGATCTACGAGAGACAGACTGGGAACTACTTCCAAATGTATTTACAAACGACAGGAAATAAGGTATTCTTAATGCTAGTGATTTAATTTGACTTGCTTTGGAATTTGAATCTTAGGCCTACCGGTGAGGCCAAACGTCGAACTTTGCATGAGACGAACCAAACTCTAATTTGTGTCGACCTGAATTAAGTTAAGATCGTCTGTTGGTTCAGACGTCGAACTTAGGACGCGTCGAACCAATCAACTGATTCAGTTCAGTAATATTTTTTCTCCCAAAGACGGTTAAATATACATCATCATACAGATTTTTAAATTTATTTGTTGAGTTCCGGTCGTCGCATGTGAAGATCGGCGTTTGTCCCGTAGACGAGCCTCAGACGTTCAGACGGATAAAACGTGTTGGAGGATCCAAACACAATCAGACGAACTTAACTGAGCCAGACGTCGAACTTTTCATGAACTTAACTCACCAAGTTTGGTTCGTCTCATGAAAAGTTCGACGTTTGCTCTTGGCCTTGTCGCTTTTCAAAAGCCAGAACTTGCCGGTCAGACCGGTCATTTTCAAAATGAAACATTAGCCTTTTCTCGAGAGTTTTACTAAAACCCATCACTGCCCTGTATACCTTTCCGGAATAGACTGATCTGGCGGGATTAATTCTGATTAATTGTGAAAATCTCCTCACGACCAGAGTGGTCTCGCCAGCAAGTTTTGACAACGGAAAGCACCTTTAGTATGACTCAAAATACCCGTGAACCACCGTCTTTCCAGTCAATCTGTTTTTGTTTTTTCTTTACTTTAATCTTGTAAAAATTCCTGGAAAGGTTTTACGATTTGCACATTGATTTTGTTTGTTTGTTTGTTTGTTTAACAGACATGGATTAACTGCCTTGCATTCTGGAAATCACTTCAAGAGTACAATGCATATTTTTTTGCTGATGCGCTAAATCCTTCTCTGCTATCAAGAAAAGCAAGGGTATGTTCACCTCTCTTTCACTGGGCCTAGTTGCCAACAAGTAGCCTCGCGAAGACGCGAGGCTGCGAGGCGGCAGCTTAATAGAGCCGTGCGGGATTGTTCCAGGGGCAGAAAAACTCTTGAATCGATGTAACGTAAGGCAACCATGACGTAATGCAGAACAGAGAATGTATTGTTTTCTAGTTAACACGTGATACAGATCAGAGAATCCACGAACCGTGTGCGTGTTTGTGAGTCGCGTGCTCATCCCGTCTTCAACTACTCTTTGGGTGGATCATTTCCATCCTACGGGACATCTGTCGCATTTGTCCGCTGGAATTTTTTATTGCATGCCGCTAAGAAAAATAATGAAGCAGCGAAATTTTTTTGTCTTTGAAGCAAAATAATTCGGAAGGCTTCATTAGCGCACCATTATTTTTGGCTTTCAAAAGAGACGAAATATAAGTCTGTACGTTGAATATTCGCGGACTTAAATATGATTTTTCGAGGATTTTAAGTTTGCTTATAAGACCACTAAATTTTACACAAAATGGCTTGTGCACAACTTCGGACAAAAACACGAACTTGAATATCTCGAAAATTTTGCTGCGTAAAGACGGGATTTCAAATTCTTTATGCAGTAGAACAGTTTAGTTCACTATTTTCAAAAGACAAATTAAAGCAAGGGGCATACATGCACCAAATCCATGATCAGCCTTCCCAGCACATGTCGTAAGAGAACTGCCGTGTGGTTCCCAGCCAACAGCTCCCTTTTTTTATGTGGAGCTGGCGCTTAAAGGACTCGCCTCGGCAGGAAAGTGTCTTTTATACACGGATTTTTCCCCAGTCACTGACCGACGGCTATGCCATGTTGATGAGCCCCAGTAAGGGTTGATTTCCAGTGTCGCGTAATCTTACGTGCATAAAATTTACGTTCGCAAATAAAATAGAGGGAATGCATGAAAGGTCGCTCGTAAGCGTACAAGTTGAACCTCGCTTAACTTCTCGTTTAAACTCAGCACTTTTTTATCTTGCCTCTATTTTATTTACGTGATTAAAATTTGCGTGCGTTAACGTGCATAGCCAAAAAAGCGTCAGTGGAAATCAACCTTACGGGCGAAACAGCTGTCCATGTCTGCCACTGCCCCCGTGATATGGCTGTGCGCATGTGTGAGGTATTGACCAGGCCGTGGGTTAGTGTATGTCTGCCGTGGTCCATCTTCCCCGTGCATGTCGTGGTAGAACTGCTGTGCGGTTCCCAGCCAACAGCTCCCACATGTGTTGTGTGGAGCTAGCGCTTGATAGACTACTTTTGACAGTAAGGGGTTTTTGAGACGCGGGTTTTCCCCGTTCATTAACCCAACAAGAGAAGAAAATGGCCACACGCGCAACTGGACGGACGCTGTCGCTTCTCGCGTGTCTCAATCTCAACGCCTTTGTCTCGCATGTTATGCGTGGCCAAAAATGGGAAAGGTCGATAATAGCTCAGCATTGAACATAACGTCGACCTGGTAGATTACCAGACTAGATCCCTAAATTACCGGTTTTGTTTTTATGTTACAGACAATGTATGCTACTTTCGTGGTGTCGGGCAGTGCGCAAGATGTTCACGTAATTCGTGACATTCAGACTCAGGTGCTTAAAGAGCTAGAGCCGCCGTTTGAGGAACTCTTTGATGCAGTGGAGGAGCACGTACTTCAGTCTTTGTTGGAACCATGGAACATGCTCATTGTACAGGAGAAAAATCAGTACAAAGATGAGGTGAGAATAATAACTGAGTTTACTATCATGCGCAAAATGCCCACACATCTGCATTTTAACGAGCAACTGTGTTTGTAAACACGGTAAAAAAGTAATACATTCCACTTTTTATGCAAAAAAGAATCGACTGAAGAAACCCTTGATGATTGCTTCCTTGTATGGAAAGTACACCCTTCCAACCCGTGAATAACGTGGATTACAAACTCTAAACTAAATAAAATCTAGGCTAAATTACGGTGATATAGTCTCTTTAAGAGTTATTGTTCTGGTCCCAGTTGCTCCAACGTTGGTACGGCGATCCACCGGCGGATTAATCACTATCCAGCGGATAAGTATTGGGAAACCAATTGTGTTATCCACTGGAGAGGTATTTTTTCAGTAGCCTGTTTCAGGCTCCGAGATAGTCGGGTCCGCGAAATTGAGAAAGCGCGAACACGAAAATAAAACAGTTCCTTTTCCTCGCCGCCGCCCCTTTTTCCCAGATCACGCGTTCATATTTTCTCGCGTGCCTTTCACTTACACGTCATCCCTAGTATAGACTCTGTAACAAGCTATTCATTCAGTGGAAAGCGTTATCCACATTTTGAACAACTTGTTCGGTGAAGTTGATTTCTTAAGTAAGTTAGCTTCGCGTTATCTTTCTCCAGCGAGTCGTTTGAATGGGTATACATAATACACAGCACAATACAGGGATGAGTCAAGTCCGGGAGAGTGGTTTTGTCTCGCTACAGAAGCAGGGTGCTGCTCAGCTCGTGGGTCCTCTGAATCTTAACAGTCTTTTGAGTTATCTGTTGTATCACTTAGGTTCCCACAGAACAAAGGCTAAGGCATATAGAAATCCAAGTGACCGCACGACGAAGGCAAAGCATTGTCCACACTAATGGAGGGGTAAGAAATTAATTTTCGTCATCAGAATTGGTTATTGTCTTGACAAATGAGACAAATGACAAATGGTTTTCAAACATGCCACGCGTGATAGAGAAATTTGTTTTGTAAGAAATACACAACTGGCACTTCAAAAAGCACTAGGCATAGCTTTTTGTACATCTGCGCTACTTCCCTTTCCCGATAATTAGGGACGCGCAAGCAAACAAGACGAAGTCAACAACGACAACGTGACAAAGCAATTGGTTTTATGAGCAAAACAACGGCTCTGCACTTGCATCACGCTTTTTATTACATTTCTTTGGCTAAGACGAGGAACAGCCTAATGCGATTTTTTTATGGAGGACGTGAACACACGGCGATGAATTCTCCTTTCACCTTGTGACTCTGGGTAAAGTCCTTTTAATTCTTAAAAGAATTCGACTACAGGAAACATCTCCAGCATTTGACCAATCGAGTGGGTCTTAATATACGCAGTTCTATTTATGCTACATTTTGTTTATTGCTTAGCTAGGTGTTCCCTATTACCTGACGGTTTCCCCTCTGCTAGATATTTTACTTACTAGTTACTGTTATTCATTCATTCATTCATTCATTCCTTCATTCAGTCAGTCAGTCAGTCAGTAAGTTTGTCGGTTAGTCATTCATTCATTCATTCAGTCAGTTAGTCAGTCAGTCAGTCATTCAGTGAGTCTGTCAGTTAGTTAGTCAGTCAGTCAGTCATTCATTCAGTAAAGTTTGAAAGAACAGGAATTCATTTTTTTAGCGCCGTGATGGTTTCAGTGCACCACTTATACTGATCAGTCTTCAAATAAGATTATTTCATTTTTGTTTGTTTGTGAAACTGTCTTTTAAACTCCATGCTAGGAACTGTTAGTAGCCGTTTTAGTTAACCAAGTAGTGTAGCCTCAAGCAGACGTATCGTTCTCTCTCTTTTAGCTTGGTAATGCTGAAGAAGACCACGAAAAGGAGCGGATATCAGTGGAGGAAGCCAACAGACCACTTCCGGTACCGAAAGACGGCGTCACATTTGAATCACTTATAAGAAACAGGGAAGAAGTTGAACATTTTAAAGAGTTCCTAAACAAAAAGCATGCTAGAGGTAACAGTTGATTTAATTGTTTCTGTTCTTTGTTCCTTGTCCTACGTAAGGTGCAGTTACACTGTTGTTAACACACCACGACGAGTTTTTCTTCTCGTTCCAAAATTGGATTCGCTCCTGCAAAAGTACGTTTGTGAATATTAGTATTCTCTATCTCAACACCATAGTAAGTAGGTTTACACTAGGCCCTAAGTGCACTTGAGTTCAAGTGTACTTAAAAAGCACTTGAAGTGCACTTAGGCTTTTGGTAAGAGATAAAGTAATTGAAGTACGAGAAACTTCTCTGATCATCTTAAAGCCCTCCTGGACAGTCTTTTGTGCTCTTGCTTCAAGTTTTTAAAATCGTATTCCAGATTTTGTAGGCTTTTTATACTTGTCGCAAATTTCACTCCAGATTCTTCCTCTCTTTTTAGCCGATGAGCGCTTTTCTTGTTCTTACTTTGGTCCCCTTTCTTGCAATAGCTCTTCTCGCTTCTCTCTTCTCTTTTCTGGTCCAGTCTCCACCTTTTTGGTTGTTTGAACTTCTTTGAGTAGTTGTAGTGCGGCCCTTCTGTGTCTTGTTTGAGTCGTGAGGTTGACTCATCTTGTAAATTATGACTGCTTAGCACTGCAGATGGACGCGGAAAATTGGCTTGAACGGGTTGAAATTAAGAATAAACTGCATCCAAAGAATCGCAAAGCTCTTCGTGGAACGTATGTCATTTCGCTTCCATGGCCAAGGCTTGAATTTACGTTGTGTCTATCAAATAAAAAAGGACATCATGAAATTTCCGAACAAGTTCATGAATCAAAACTGAGAAAAACTTGCCTATATTTCGTGGAGGTCAGTATCTCCATCGCTTGCGAGAGTGAAAATTGCCGCTGCACGTGCGGAGTTGTTGTTTTACTTTTTAAACGTGTAGCGTTTTTTTTTTTTTTTCATTTCCGTGGCCGTGCTATGTGGTCAGATGTGATTCGTACGGGCTATGGACAATCGAATTTCTGATATTCATTTCCCTTACATGCGTGTAGGCCTCAAAGATCTTATGGCGTGGACAGACATGGAAACATTTCGCCGCGTTCCTCGCTTTATGGAGGAAAAACGTGACAAGAAAGCCAGGGAAATCCGAGACAATTGGCTCGGCAAAAAGTACTTTTTTGGTCCCGACAGCCCAGCTACTAGAGAAGGACGAAACTTGGTAAGTAATCGGTAAACCGTAGTAAGACAATAAAACGAATAACTCAAGAATAAAAAAAAACATAGATTTTCTTCCAGCCCAGGCTTTTAAGTTTGAGCCCTTTCCCCCTCTGTTCCGTAGATTATGGACCTTAATGGCGGCCGACCGATTAAAGAGCGACCCGCGTCACCTGTTATCCTCGAAAGCCAGAAGTTTGTGCGCGCACGCATAGAGCGGCGTTGGTTAATGCTGTTCAAACAGACCGTAGAATTCCTCGAGAGACAGAAACCCAAAGTAGCAACGGTTCCAGAAATGGTGGAGGATATAATGCTTAAGAGAAGGCTGCAGCGGAGCGAGGCTGCTTGGAAGGTAAATAAAACTTTTTTTTGCGAGTGTAGGCGCTTTTTTCCTGAGAAGCAGCACTCAGTGCTTAGTCGTCATTGTAAGCTAGGGAAAACTATGTAGTTCATGAAGAGTGTAATCAACAGGACGGGTCAGACAATTTCTTCAACATGGCCAACTTCCAGCTACACATGGTGCCATTAGCCAATCAGAGCATTTGAATCATATTTTGCGTAATTTTTTATAACACTTAGTTTTTCATTTTTATTTTTCTCCAACGCAGATTCTTAATAGCAGATGGGTCTCATCGTCACGTGACGTGGTGGCATTACGTCAGACCCTTTTAAATCCCAGCAGCTGTAGCGAGTTTAGTGCGTTTGTTGCAGTTAAAGGAGACACACTGGAAAGTAATATTCAGTTCTGGCTTGAAGTGCAGAAATTCAAGGTAAAATATATGCACGTGTTTTGCATAATTAACTGAATACTCAGGTCGCGCGCGTGAGCGACGAAACTTTCCACCGTTTCTTAGTGTCTTTAGGGAGTTTACACAGAGACGTTTTTGAGTAACGCGCGTCAACCGAAAGTGAGCCATTTTCTCTTTTAATAAACCTTGACGCTACCAAATTTGTATTGCTAAGTGTTTTTACGCTTATGGAGACGGTTTGCCCCAAACTTTTATTCAAAATCACGGCTCAAGAGTGCAAAAAGTCTACTTCCGGTTAACGTGCATCGCACAAAAACGTCGCTGCTTAAACTCCCTTTTATAGAGCTAGTAGATTGAATATTCATTTTCTTTTTGATAGCTTTATTCGAGGTTGGTTAGTGACAGCACGCGTGGAAATGTCACAAGTTGTATCGTATGACTTCCAGCTCAGTTAGTACAGCTCGTTAGTAACAGTTAAAAAAAAAGCTTTGACTTTGTCAAACATTCCATTTGTACACTTAGCTTGTAACCTATATAAAGTGCTGCTAATTTTGTCTCATGAAAGGTTTGTGTTTCACTTGCGTCCCAAGTACTGTAGACACATAAGCAATAAAGTTTCGTCCTTTCCAGTTTTGAAACTCGTAAACTACAATAATACTCTCGAATGTTCCGCCTAAGTAACCTCCTACTCGTGGTGGGCTGTTCGTGTTGGCTTGCGTTAGGGCTGTGTTGTTGTTTATTTGTTCCTGACTGTGGTATATGAACACTACAGGATTTGTGTCACGCACATGCGCAGCCAGCTCTGATCCAACGTAAAGTGCAGACCATCATAGATTGTTTCCTGAACTCGGCGATTGCACCTGAGTTACAGATCGATATACCAATTGAGATGGCTGATAAGCTTATGGAAAGGCTGTCCGGGAGGAATCCCTCGCTGCATCCTTATGTCTTCAGGGAAGCACAGGTAAGGAGTCGGCATTAAAAACGAGAGGACGTTAAAGATTTCTGTTAAACAATGTAGACAAGCAATTTAATGAAGAGACTTGGACGGAACAGGTGACACCCCGAGGTGCTTGCAACCCGTACCCTGAGAACAGGAAACGGTTGCTAATGGCGGGGAAACTTGTAATCCGCACCAAAGGCGTGAAAACATCTCACGGGTTCCAAGCGCGGGAAAAAAGCCCAAAGGTTGTCAAGCACCGAGAACGTTGGTTCAGTTCTTTGGTCGTGTTGGTTCACTTGCAATGTGTATGTTGTAAATGGTTATCAAGGACGCTCATTGAATTTTTCGAATACATTGAATTCTGAAATTCTTGCCGTCTTCAAATGAAAATGTGCCCGCATATGGTTTGACATCGGCTAATGTCGTTCAAACAGGTCTCAAATTTCCCCAAAGAAAGAATACTTTAGAAATACAGTCTTCTTCGCACAAATGTATTGTTCTTTTCGTTTTTCAGATGACAGTATTTCGAGTTTTGTTTAACCACTGGAAGGAGTTTGTGACCCAGCGGAGCAAAATCCCCGAAGGTGTCCATCCTCGAGAACATTTCAAAGAGCTGCTGAGCAGGCACAGAGCAGATACTAAGTCCAAGAAAGAGGCCAGTGAACGAAGGAGGCTGGCGCGGCTCAGTGCGGAAAGAAAAAAGAAAGACAAGGAAGAAAGAGAAAAGAAACGAATTGAAGATCTTGCCAGGTGGGCAAATAGGTCATGTTAACGTTGTGAGTAAGACTGGGTCGGGGTTGTGCGGAAGTACACCGTGGGACTGTTTTGGAGACGCTATTGCTTTTGTTATCGGCTATTATGGATTTGCGCAGGATTCTGGGTCAAAATCCTTTTTTAAAAAGGTCCCACAGTCCAATTCGACAGGATACCAATTCAGTCTCACGCGTATCTCAAGCGGCCAATACATCAGTTTTTTCAGCACTGCATCAGAACAACAAAAGATATGAATAAACAAGGATGGCAAGCTTAAGGTCCTTGATATAATAGAGACATAGTGGCAGACGCATTCACTGCCTCGTCGCTCTTCGTTATGTTATAACAAGCTAAAAGACCCTTATTAAACTAGAACTCCAAAAAAGTCTCTTTCAATAGTCTGGGAGAAGTTGATTTTTGATCATTATACCTTTCTGGGAAACTGCCCACCTACCACTCCCATAAGCCAACATTAACACGTACTTCTCACTTAGGGCAAAATGTTGGCTAACTGCCCACCTACCCCTCCCATAAGCCAACATTAACACTTACTTCTCACTTAGGGCAAAATGTTGCCTAACTGCCCACCTACCCCTTCCATAAGCCAACATTAACACGTACTTCTCACTTAGGGCAAAATGTTGGTTAACTGCCCACCTACCCCTCCCATAAGCCAACATTAACACGTACTTCTCACTTAGGGCAAAATGTTGGTTAACTGCCCACCTACCCCTCCCATAAGCCAACATTAACACGTACTTCTCACTTAGGGCAAAATGTTGGCTGACTGCCAACCTACCCCTCCCATAAGCCAACATTAACACCTACTTCTCACTTAGGGCAAAATGTTGGTTAACTGCCCACCTACCCCTCCCATAAGCCAACATTAACACGTACTTCTCACTTAGGACAAACGCACGTAGCTTTTGAAGGTTACTCAGGCCCGATGGCCAAGGGTCTTGGCAAGCTATCCTCTAATGATATCAATAACTAAGTCGAGCAAGAAATGGCTCGGACAGGATGGACCTTTTATTTTGATTGTAATTTTTTAAAGCATCATTTTTATATGAATATTGTCCCAAAACTTGTTATTAATGTTTTAGGAAGCATGTGTTTCTAAAGTTTATGCTACATTAGTCATTCTAAGTAGTTACATTGGTAGTATTTTAAATAGTGTCCTCTATTAGCAGGCTTTAAACGGGCCAGCTAGAAGTTTTCTTGACACTTAAATAAGGTTAATCTTTATCATCATCATTCATTTATAGTTTGTTTAGTATGGAAACCGCTTCCATTTTCTACTCCGAAGAGGATGACCTACGATCATGGTTTTACTCCAAGCATTTGGTTGAACAAGAACGCCAAGAACACATCAAGAGACTCAGAGAGCAAGGAATTATCATCCCGGAAGAAGGACTTGTAGAGGAGAAAGGTGAGGCTACCATGTTTTGGTTTTGTGCTAAAAGACTTATGTTAGTTAATCTCAGTCACTGTTTTTTAGCCTGTGAGTAAGCTCTCCAATACTCCGATTCCAGAAAAAACCGGAAGATGCATGGAAGTGAGGCTCGCTTCTTTCGCCACAATTGTGGCGAACGAAGCGAACCTCAAGAGAACGTACGAACGAGCGGCGTCTCCTTTCGCGTGACTACTCGCTATTCCCCCCAAATATGGAGAGGTTGCTCGCAGGCTAACTGTATTGTAAAAGCAGTGACTCAGAAATTGGGGATATGGGAAAGAGGCAAAACCAAAAAGGAAAAAAGGTAAAGACGCACACGACCCAAAGGCCCAAACGGCCGGAGCTTATACGGGTTTCCTTAGCATGAAGTTGCCTAGGAGTATTGCTACTCCCTCCCGGACGGGATGCTAGTCCATCGCATGGTTACTCCCCCCCCCCCCCCCCCCCAGCAGTATGTCGCCAGAACCCATTTATACACCTGGGTGAAGGGGGACAAAGTAGAGTAAAATTCCTCGTCTAAGGAAACAACGCGACAGGCGTGGCTTGAACCCCGGACCTCCAGATACAGAGTTCGAGGTGTTAACCGCTCCGCCACACACGCCTTCGCAAAAAAGCCTTCTTTTTAAACTTTTTTTCGGTTGTTTTTTCGAGTGTTTTTATATTAGCCAATCATATGTATCGATTTAATTGGAATAAAAAATGTTGAAAACGTTCGCACTTTTTAATTACTTTTCCCGTGCGCCTGCCCACCATTACTTAAAATATTATATTCGATCCCCAAACTTTCCTTTTAGAGAGGCCTTTGTAGAAAGATTTTATTAAAGACCAGAGTTGGTACAGGATAAGCTACTTATTGTATGCCAATTTTTTAATTAAAATGAGAAATAATTCCATCTCTTGTTTCAAGAAAGTGACATCTTTTCTTTTGGCCTTTTTGGTAGAAGAAACAAAGAGCAGGAGATCACGTGTGTCTATTGCGAAATCCTCCATACTTGGCAAGAAAGGTATGAAATTGTCCTTTTTAAAAAGAATTGTGTACAGGCAAGAAAACAATTTAGGAGATTCGATAACATATCCGTCAAACATTGGGCCTACAACCCTCTTTGACTCATAGTTGATTTGCTCTATTTTCGTATTCATTTCAGTTCATGAAGGTCTAAGTGACAAGAAAAGTAGTGAAGGTACGACTGTTAAGACCTGAAGATACAATCGACTCCCGATAACTCGAACCTTCTAAGGAAATTGAAAACAAGTTCGAGTTATCGTGGGTTCGAAGCAAATAACCGTAATTAAGGAAATAGGCGAATGGATAGAGAGGCAGTGCAAGTATCATACACACTTCAATTCAAAGCAGCAAGAGATATGAAATATTTAGAAAACTGAGAAAAAGTAGGAAATAAGCAACAAAGCTTGATCAATATACAGGGCTGGACAAATAACAAAAAGGCAATGAATACACAGCAGTTTTAAAATAGATTTAATGTTTTGGGACTGCAGTACACTGTTTTTTTTACCGAGGATAAAATTGTACAGAAATAATCTGACGGGAAACAATAATTACCGTACCTTGAATTAACGGGAGGTTCGAGTTATCGGGAGTCAACTATACGTTTTACTTTTAAAAGGATATGTCTCTGACCAGTTCACCAGTACATTACGAAACCAGATGCACCGCTCATGTTAATTACATTCTGCAACTCACATTTTTAACTTGTAAGGGTGTCGCGTTCCTTAGTGAAAGAAAAGTCACCTTAGAACACTCTTCCTAGAGATTTTCTAAATTTTTATGTTCTAACCAGTGTCTTAACGTCACTTTCCATGTCTTGTATTTTCTTAGATTCTTCGAGGAGACTCCAAGCAAAGCTTCTAAAACCCAACGCTAATGGTCAGCTGTTTACCTCTTTGGGCAGGCGCGGTTCTGTAGTTTCTACATCTCTGTCGGTCACTCGCCGGAACTCAGGAGTGTCATTGGCGCTTTCTCGCAAAGATGAAAAAGTTAGCGCGGTTACCTCTGTGAAAGAAGAAAAGATTACCGAGAAATGTGATGATAAGGATCTTTCTCGTAAAGACACAAAAGACGTGAAGCAAGCGGAAAGAAAAAGCCCGGAGATTCAAGTTATTCCGCTACTGTCACCTGAAACTACACAACAAACCTCTCAGGAACGCAAACTACTACCGCAGCGCTCACGGAGCTCTAAACGACTGTTATCAAGCAAGCAGCCACCCAAGTCTGCAGGGAAGACACCTGTTCCACTGGATGCCATTTCCTGCATTAGTGACTATAGCGTTTTAAGTAACATTGAGTTTGCACCACGGCAAAGGACCACGGCAGGGAAAAATGGCCACAAGGAAGCCGGAACCTCTCTACTGACGTCAAAATCTCTTAAGGACTTCACAAATTCCCCAGAAGGTAAAACTGTTGGTTTTCTTTATTTTATCCCGCTGATTTTACAATATTAAATCAAAACAGGCGTATTTAAGTGGTAAATTAATCCACTGCTGTGGTTGACTTTGACCGAGACCGAGTGATTGACAGTACACCATTTCCGAGTTTCCCCCGGGCCTCTGTATCAGAACGAGGTTAAGTGCTCAGCTTTTGATATGGAAATGATTTTTCATTCTCATGCAAGTAAAACTCATTTTCACAAGAAAGGTTGGGCACTTGGCCTCATTTTGAAAGTGAGAGTTTTGGAACTTGGAAGTGGCCTATTAAAGGAGAATCGTAGTTTCCTTGACAACTGTAAGATCTGAAAGATAATCGCGCAGTTATTGTTAAAATCGCTTTTCTCCTTTTTATCAGAAAGCCATGAAGAGTTGTTCTCATATAGTCAATTTCTCATAAGTTATTTTGTCGTATTTAGTGTTAGCTTGTACCAAGGCCATATTTTGACGGCGTGTATAAACATACTACACTCAGTTATAAGGTAAGGTTGATTTCTTTTTAAACATTTCCAGGTGCGCAACTTTCAATGCCATTGCCGCTGGTCAGAATCACTTCAGCATCGCACCTTGAGAAATCCGATACCGACGGCTCAGTTGGTGACCCGTCACCTTTGTATTACAAACCACGACCGCTGACACAGAGCCTCAGAAAAACGCCTATCAGACTGGGCTCGAGAAAAGGCCTGCGATTCGCCAAAGAAGATATGCAGATTATACCAGATGTAGAGGTCAACTAAAGGAACCACGTGACTTAAGTGAGGTCATGTGGCTTTGGACAATGTGGCAGCGGTTTTCGTTTTTTTTTTTTATGATGATCTTTGTTCTATTTGGCGAATAGTTCATCGTTCTTTCAATGTTAGGAAACTAGTTCGTGCTAATTATAAATAAATTATTGTCGACCATCCTTCCTCAAAGCAACTCCGAGAATTAAAATTAAATAAGCTCAAGGGGCTGTGTGAGCTGGTTAAACCTGAACAAACAACTAATTCAGCTGGTGGCTTAATGCAGTGTTGTTCATTATCCCCGAGTTCAAGCGAAGAAATAGGCCGAGACAATAATTAAAATGAAGTTATATTATACAAAAAATAGTTTTTCTTTTATGTAAGGAATTTTATTTATTTGAGACGTTTTGTTTAAGACAACGAAGTTATTTATTGCCCAAATAGGGCCAATTTTTTTTAAATTTTATTTATTATTTCATAGCAATAATCCACAATTGTTTAGATTGGAAATTTGACTAAAGCAGAAATTAGAGATGTACAGCTGGTCTTGACTGTTTTTGTATGTAAATAACGATTTAGATTCCTTAATAAACGACTACTTGAAATCAAAATGGCCATATTCTCTTCTTTTCTTTTCGAATATTTGTAAGAAGGGACGCCCCAAAACGGTAACAAGTGGCGTATTTGAATGTGGCACCTATTTGCCCTTTCCTAAAAAGATGATAGGCCCTTTGCAGCTAGCCATTCACGTGGTACAAAACCGCCATGCTGGAGAGCACTGGACAAGACAAATAGAAGGCATACATAATTTTACATGGTGATTTCCTTTGTTTGTCCTGTCCCAGCGCGACTTTGGCTCTCCAGTATGGCGGTTTTGTACCACGTGGTTGGCTAGCTATAAAGGGCCTATTTCGCTCTTGGTGCCGAGTTTGCGTGGTTCCAATCGATCCCACCTTTCTTTGAATACCATTGTTAATTCTTTTCGCCATTAAGAAAGATCGCAGTGTACAGACTTAATGAGATACAAGTAGTAATTAAAAAGATCTTTCTTAAAGTGCGCTCCTGAACAGTCGGTGTTCCGAAGGTGGGCTGGTAAAGTATTCCAGATTTTTGGGGCTCTACAGTAAAATCTGTTCTCAGGGGTGACGGTGTTGGCACTAATCGTATTCAACAGCGTACCCTTGGAGGGGACAGTATGCCTGGGTTTAGTGGAATTCATGACTGAAATAAAAGGATCCGATAGACTAACTAAACATTTGAATACGTACACCAAATCTAAAAATTCGTGCCAGTAACATAATGGTACAGTAGCCCAATTTTCAAAGGCCTCTGCTTATAACTAATTTGAATTTTGTTGCGCGCCGCTGAATTCTTTCGATGTCAAGGATAAGATTAACAGCTTGAGGAGCCCACACCTGCATCCTATTGACCTTCGAACAAGCTGCCAACGTCACTGCATGAAAAATTGGATTTACACAAATTTACTCCGTACAAATATGGTGCAAAAAAAGTGCAAACTAGGGGGAAACCAAAAGCGAAGATGGCAAATACTGCATTTGCTTGCCAGTTTACATGGAGTTGTAAATTTGAGGGCAAATACGGTATTAAACAACTTTGCCCTTTATTTAACCTTAGTTTGCACTTTTTTGTACTAAATTTGCACTGAGCAAATTAGGTGTAAATCAAAATTTTCGTCAGATGATTTAGTAACTAACCCCAAGGTCCTTCTGAGCTCAGTCCATCGTGAAGTTATTAGTCCTTTGAGTTCATTTCTAATAAATTGTCCATATCCACTACATCGTAACTTTTGGATTCATCTCGGGGAGTCTCTGCTTTATTTTTACTTTTCAACAATAGGGTTGATAGAATAAGTGAATACTGAAATTATTTTTCACTAAAAGCAAGTCTCGAAATATAGCAATCACACAAGGCCCCTACAATCGTTCATTTAACTCCATTTCCTGTGTTCTTTATTGATTTCATCACGGTGACTCAACACGGTTTCAGGACTAGCATCCCACCCACCCACCCAGCCCATGAAAAGTTGTATCACACCACCGGGGTCTACGCCTCCTACTCTTTACGAACAGCAGGGTGGGTTCTTTTATATTACGCGTCCCACAAGAATCAGAATAGTCACTGTGAAAGAACTCTGAGACGGGGCCTATGATTTTACGTCCTCGTCAGAGAAGACTAGAATGTCTAACCATTTGTAGATGTCACAACAAAGGCAGTGTTGGTTCCACCGGGGTTAGAACCCGCGACCTCCCGCTCGGCAGACTGGCGCTTAACCAATTGAGCTAACCTGGCGGCGGCCTTACTCTTTCCTTTTACGCGTGAATAATAAAGCATTTTGCGCTTTTTACGGCCGGCTATTTGTAAATCGAGCCAAAACTGAAATGTGGAAAATGATTTATTAGCGTGCATTTGCTTGCCAACCCCGAGATTTATCGGCTTATTTCAAGCAGCGTTTATTTGGAATCTCTATCATGTTGCTCATTATTATCATTTAACTGCAGGTGCACAGATAAACGACCAATCCAACGAGCCGAGGTAACAAAATGGGTGACAAAAGTATTAGTGTCCTTATTGTCCGCTGTATAATAGCAGTTTATGGAAGGAAAAATTTTGTTTAATTTGCTTTCGCTCATTTTTTAGATGTTCATTTGTTTAGAGAAAGGATTGTTAATCGGGAAAGTGTCAACTGGATAAGACTCTCTTAAAGGCTTAAGGTACTTTTTTTTTTCTGCGCGGGAAAGAGATTAAAAAATGACATCAGTCTTGAGCCTTGTGTTTTTGCTTTGTGCTTTTGCGTTTGTGGGCCTCACGGTGATTCGACCGGAAAACGAGACTGCTCGCAGTCTATGACTGAAAACAAAACAAAAATACTTGAAGCGACGGTTTACGATGGTTCTGGTTTTGGCACTCTATAAAGTGATTCATGGTGGGGCGGGGGAAGGGAGAGGTCGACTGATTCACTTGAAGCCTGAGCGTACAGCTTAAGGCCACTGATATAAAAGATATTAAAAGATATTTACTTTTAAATGCAGTTTTGGCAGCAAATGTGAAAATGGTCCTTATCGTGAAAACAGGTACCTGCTAAGCAAAAAAGCAGCTTACATTCAACACTTTGAAAACCGCTTGTTGCAACCCTGTACGGGCTACGATTGGCACAAGCGAATGGAATATAAATATTTAAATTATGCCACTCCCTTATCAAATGTACTAGATGCTGATTAAAATCCTGCAACCTGCTACAGCCTTTCAAGAATTACTACAGAAACAGTACACTTGCTTGCTATCAATATTCATTAGCGTGGAAATAAAATAATCAGTTTTCATACTTGAAAGTTTGCAAAATTACTCCGCTTGTTGTACGAAACGAACCGTTAGCTGACTTTTCCAGCCACCCATGACAGTAGTTATCTCAATTTAGTAAGAAGAACCTGACTGGAGCCATCGAAGAAAAAAGAAATAGCCCGGTACGCAGCCTGATCAGGAGTTGAACTGGACAAGCTACTAGCTTGGATATTTGCAAAAGGCCAAGCAGTTCCTATGGGATTTGTAGCGGTTTGCATTGTGGTTTTAGGAGTCATTGGGATGTTTGTTACAGCAGGCTTGAGTTGGATAGTGTCCTGGTATCCTCTATAGCAAAGTTCAACCTCTGAAACTGGACAAGAAATTATGGAAACTCGATTTACATGGAATGGATGTAAAGTAAAGAATCGTAGAACAGACACATTATCTTCCCGTTAAAAGTTGTCTTTGCTCTGCAACTATCGTTAACTAACATTCATTATATCAGTTCATTTACTCTGGTTTTATATTGTCGCTCGGGGTGACTTTGGTTACATTACATCTTGTTGCAGAGAAAGCTCATTAGGTTTATCCTTTACAAACCAGTATCCGTAAGGAAATGCCTGACAGCAGTGTTAAACAATGAGACGAAAGTGAGGAATAAACATTCCGGATTTGAAACCTCTAAGGATTTTAAAATGGTTGGAGACACGCTAGATTTAAGACATTTTGTTGCAGAAATGTTCCGCAGAACCAAAGACGATTTTATCGTTCCAGTTCACAACGAACTTGATTTCAAAAACCATGATTTTTTTAGGACCATTGCAGAGGTATTCAGAACTAAGGAGAAATGAAAATGATACTACAATGATAAGGGCTGCTTTGTTGTGTGATCCGTGAAGATTAAATCCGTTTTCAAAAATGTTTCGTATCTGAAAGTGTCATAGTTCGTTACCGTCAGTTTTATTGCCAGGCCACCTGTTGAATAAAACTGATGGGTTTGTAAATATGGCCGACGTTTCTGACTCTGGTTACATGTGGTTATTTGGCAGATAGGGCCACATCTTAACAGTAAGAAGTTTTTTTGATTGAATTCCTCCTGTGTAGCCATGATCCAGGTGTAATATACCAAACTTCAGACTTAATCATTTTACTTCGACCAGAAACTTTCTCTTTATGCTCTCTGGTGACAAGAGATCCCTAGAATTTTTTAGTGCCAGCTTGGTGCAAACTGCCCAGGTATTTCAGGAATCTCAGCATGAGTCTATCAGTCAAAGAGAATATCCATTCTCTCGTTGAAAAACATCAGTTGGATTACACATGCCGAAAAGCCACTCACGTAATACACCTAGTTTAAGTTATCATGCAGGAATGTCATATTAAGAGTGTGTCCATGAGAAAACCAGGCAGAACCAGGCAGGGGGTGATAATGCTCAAATCACCGATTTCGCTCAAACTCGGCACAAATGTTAGGTACCAGGAGTTAACTTATGTGACAGAATTTCAGGTCAAAATATTAAATTCCCTGGGAGATCCGGACATCCCCTGTAAAAATCGCCATTTTGCCCGTTTTATGCATAATTAATTAGGTAACTTTATGCTGCCAGTGCAACAAACAGAAAAGCCACCTGGAACTTAAATGCACTGAGAGATGATCTGAGTTCATAAGACTTTAAGCACAATAAACTTTTTAAAGTCGCCGATTCGATTTCCCCCCTCTTAGTCCCCTTAAGTTGGGTCATCATTTCCAAGTTCTGAGTAAGTCGTAAAATTAGGGTATTTTATTCCCCAATATCTCTGATGAGCAACAGCTTATCTTTATAACTTTTGCATGAGTAGTTAAAGCCATCACCTAAGTTCAGAAAAAGATCATAAAAAGTTTGGGCAATTCACTTTCTTCCATGTGTTGACATAAACTGTTCATGTGACTGAACGACTTTTGCATATTTCATCAAAATTCAGGCCCTCACAATATTCGTGCGTTTGCCTCTGAATGAGGAGAAATCGAACAAAAAACTCATCAGACAATGATTTAACATTAATAAGGGTAAAATTGTTGAAATTATTGTGCAACAAACTCTAACGATGATTTTTGATAGCTATATACGCGATCTTTTCAAGGAAAAACAACATACAAAGATTTAATTCACAGTTTTACTTACTTTAATAATTTCGCCCTAAAAACAATATAAACGGTCAATAAAATCCATATACGTATCTCTTGGATGTCTCAACTGCTAGTTTGTGCCCGCTTGGATTTGTTCCCCATTCCACCTTCGATGCCCAGTTCAGCGTAGTTCAGCGTCATGACTCGCTGTACGACTAAAATTCCTTAGCCATCAGTTTACGCATAAAAATCCAAATCAAGTTGTTTTAGGAGAAAACAATACGAAAAGTAGAAAGCTGATTTGTAATCCATGGAAAGAATTATTTCTGCCACTGTTGTAGCTCAATTCACATGTTACAAACAACAACGAAACGTCCGCCATCTTTGACATTAACTGGAGCCCGCATTTTTAAGCAGCGGTTGGCCACCATACGGAAACATCGTATCGGGAGTCAGGAGCCAGGAGCCAGGAGCCAGGAGCCAGATTCCAGTGAAAAAAATATGAAAAATATGGCTTTCCGACAATCTCTGAGATAATTTTATTGTTATTGTATGCTAATAAAAATTTTAGAATTCCAAATCTATTGGCAACTCTATTCAGACCGTGATTATAAATGATCCCATTTCTTTTCAAACTCGGAGATAGAAGTCGCTTTTCTTTCGTGTTTTGGAAAGAAATATTTTTGTCTATTTTAGTTGCACGTCAAATAGCAGCGAAGTGAAGCCGGATCTTGGTGCAGACCAGCTCAAAGAGACAAATAAAGCGTGAGACACGTCCAGATTAGCTTGCGACAAAAATTCCATTTTGTTTTCATACTGGAACCCCCACTCCCCGGGGGAGTGGCCAAATGGGTACAAATGCCCTACCCTGCTGGCACCAGATTTGACTGTCATAAACACTGAATTTTTTACCTAGTACGGTCTTTTGGGGGTCTTATAAAGCCTAACTATAGCAGTAATGTTCACAAGTAGATTCAAAATACACCACACTTTCACATTGAGTTAGATCTTTTTCTCAAACAACCGCTTCCATATGTTTAACACCCTTCCCACATTCCCTCAAGAGCTACTTCAACTGTGCGATACTTTGACTTCAAATTTCTCACCCTACCAAGGTAAGGTCAATTTTCTCATCCTAGACATCGTCGGAAGGGCCTTTTTGCGTACTCTTGGGGCGCCAAAACCAGTGTAGTGCCCAGGTTAGTGTGCCGTGCTGAGGCAGGCAGATGTTGAATTATGGACAGACACAACAATTAAGTTACAGACATTTGATGTTCCGGTCCGTGCGTGGTTGGAAGACACCCAGTAAATAATGCCCGTGGGGTTGCTCTTGGAAAATTAGGGTTTTACGAGAGTCGAACTGCAGGAGGTCTCTATCGAGAAAAAGTGCGGAAACATCTACTTTTTGGAGTGAATGTACTGATGCAATTTTTAAGTTACAATATACTATAGACAAATCTATTTTGTTTCTAAAGTTACTCCGATACTCCGAGGAGCGCAGGACATACAGAGAAGGCAAAGATCAGACCATTGCATTATTGAAATTAGGTAAAGGCATACAATTCAGTTTGTATTTTCACGTGTAACCGGACGTATATGTGAAAAAACGGTAACTCTGAAACGGATATATAAGAATGATTCATAACAGTGACAAACAGCGATATGACTGTGGACATAATATATATATAAAAAAAGCGTAACATTCAGAGGCGGATAAGATTTTCTTCTGGGTGTCTGCTTACGAGAGCTTTAAATCAAAGCTAACATCTAATTCACCGGTAAACCCTTGAGTGTCCGCGGCCGCCTACGGGAATGTAAAAATACAGAGTCTGTGTGGGAGTTGAAACGAGGTTTTGTGATGGTGGTCATAAGTAGAGCTATTCGCTATATACGAGAGTGTCCGTTAAGAGAACTTCTATACTGTATGAATCCGCAAATGACAGCTTAAATGAGAATTGAGTGAATATTGTGTATTAGTCTGTGTTCAAAAAACTGTTCTTAATTTACACCTTCCTTGACTAACTAAAGAAGTCTAGCCGACTTTTTTTGCAATGTATTAGTGCCCCCTTTTGGGTCTTTTGTATTCCTCAGAAGTTTTTCCTCAACACTTTTAAACGGTTATTATTATGTTTTTGCAGTCAATAATTTACCCAGATACAGATACCATCCTGTATAGTTGTAAGACTACAAGGATTAAAATATAAGTAAGTAAGTACGTATGCCCAATGGCAAGTAATTAATTGTCAAAAATTGCATGGCACGGTCCAGGCGCGGATCCAGGATTTTGAAATGGGGGGTGAATTTTTGTAATAATGTAATAGAACCAAAGCCTGGTTGAGGTGTTTGAGAACCTGGACGACAACAACGCAACGTCGCTAAAGCATGGAAACGAGGCGTTTTTGGATTACATGCTGGACAGTGTGTTTGTGGGCTCAAAATGAATAAATTGATTGGTAGAACCGGTCATCGCTTATGCACATTCTCCACCTCAATCAGAGAAATCAGAGAAATCAAATATTATTTCAATATTTGAGGGATAAGAAAAAAAAAAGAAGGGAGCTCACAAAAAGGGGGGTGAAAATTCACCCATTTCACCTCCCCTGGATCCGCGCCTGCGGTCTGACTATAAAAAGGGCTATTATGGACGATTATTATCATTGTATTTAACGTCAACATCGAATAAACTCAAAATTTCAAGTAACACGACTTTCACAACCTATTTTCAACACACCAGTTATAACAGGATATTGGTGCGTACAAACAATAGATAGTGTATTCCGCATTCCGTAGTCCGGTAGTCCAGCGTAACAGATTCCATCATTTAGGCAGAGTCTAAAGTCACAAAGATGGAGGGTGTTCGAGCAGGTGGTTGTTTTCCATAGATATAGACGGATTGTCAGTGATCCTTCTTGTCCTTTGAGAATCATTTTGTTCCCTCTGACTACAACTTATGTCAAAGACTTCGAATGTTCGATGAAAAGCCGACACTTTTAATTTTGCAATGTTTCAAGATGTTTCATTGCCTCGTCACAAAGTAACGCAGAGTAACGCCACAGAGGACCAGCGAAACTGGAGCAGCCAACCTGGACTAAAGCATCTGAGAGACGTGTATGTAACATTTATTCACTATCTTTTATCGTTTTTGGGTCTTGTGGCACCTACAAGTTGGACCGATCGAAGTTTTGAACCAAATTTTTTGCTCCTTGTGTTTACTCAAGCGTTCCAGAAAATATCCATCAAACCGTCCATAAATAACACAGAAAACATACCTCAGGTGACACTTTCTAACAATTCCGCTATTAGTATCGATAATGAGGCATCTGATTTGTGACTTCTCGCCAACTTTGTGTTATTTTTGTTTAAAAAAACGAATGTTACGTTTCTTCCAATTTTGGTCAAATGACAAATAAGCGTCAAGTCAAATGTACATAATACGTCATTATTGATAAAGTATGAGCTTGCCCAAATGTTTTAGGATTGATTTGATAACCTTAAAGATGCCTTTCAAAGAGTATGTGAGAATTAAGTGCATAGGTTGTTGCTCATGGGAGATGTTAGCGACTAAAATACCTTAAATTTAGGGTTTGGTCAAAACAGTGAGAAGATGACCTTACTTTAGGCTAAATAATAGGAAGAGATCGAATTAGAGAGTAAAAATAAATTACTGAGGATTAAGTCTGATAGACATGGAAGATGATAAAGTTAATTAGGTTTGAAGTTGTCTTTTGTACTTGTTGAACAGCCAAACCAAAGTTAGCTAATTAATTATGCAAAAATGAGTAGATTTTGTGATTTTTAGGGGGGGGGGGGGGGGTCCCTGTAAATCCCAGGGAATTCAATATTGCGACCTTATTTTTTGTCGAGGTTAATATCTCACCAAACCCATCAATTGTGCCAAGTTTGAGCGAAATCCGTGATTTGAGCATTATCACCCCCTGCCTGGTTCTCTCATGGACACACTCTTAACTGCGGTAGTCGGAAGAGCGCTGGATTGCAGAGTGGTCAGCCTCGATCATTCTCAGTCGTTCTAGGCTAGTTCCGATTTTGGCGTCACCAACCAAGCTTCTCGGGAGCGCTATCGCACTTGGTTTCAAGCCTCACCTCCTCTCTCGCATATCGCGAATTGCTCTGGGGATGAGGCTGCAAAGCTGCTGAAAAGCTGGTGGTCGTGGGTTCGATCACCTAGCTGGACACACACTCATGGCGAAAAATGAATGCACAGCTTTTTTCCTAAAAACCGGCTAGACCTTGTGATAAGAAAACCTCAGTTATAAAGCAACTTGTCGCTGAAAAAAGTACTGCTCTACAAGATGTTTGTAGCCTGCGTAGCAATTAATTCCGCGCGAGTTTCATTTCGATCTTTTACCCTCGCTCCTTCTTTCACGCAATAACCTAACTAGAAACGCGTAAGTGCTACCCAGGCTTTGATTTTTGCGTTTGGGACAATATATTTATGCGCTAGTTGCACAAGATAAGTTGTAGATAATAGAGCAACTATACTAACTCACAACACTGTATTGCAATTGTTGCTCGACAAGTTGTACAAAAGATGAACAATCAGTGTCTAGTACTCGGGGATAATTAAGATTCTAAAGACAATACACACATTCATACAAATTTAATAAACATAGTAGTACTAAACCTTAGTCAGAAAACGGTGATAGTAAAGTTACCATTCAATGTGAGGACGTGAATTTTGTGTAGTCCATAAGGTTGAAAATAGAGTTTTTGGTTACGGCCAGTGGCCTGGTCTCAGTTGTTCAAAAGGCGGATAATGCTATCCGCCGGATAAATCTCTATCCACTAGATAACGTAATTGGTTTCACTATTACTTATCTGTTGGATAGCAATTTATCCCGTGTATAGCGCTATCTAACGTTCAGTAAACAACCAGGGTCTGGAAATTAGCCAGTGCTTTCTCTGTTGAGGTGAACTGGAACCGAGTGAAACTCTCAAATTGATCTTTAGGTTCAAAAAATTGAATACCGTTAAATTCCGCAAATAGGTCCCCCGCTTAAAACCCTCCGAATAAAAGCCCTTAAATTCGAGAAGCAAAAAAGAACTCGCACTGAAAGTGAATATATGAAATTTGATGAATTCCTTATTTTGTTTGGAAACAAGAATTTTGCGGTGCATAGAAAGAATTTAATGCAAAATGAACTCTTCGAAAAGTACGTCTATTCATATTAGCCTAAGATGTGCCGTCTTCAAGTCGCCAGCCTGGAATGTAATTGATGACTTCTATCAAGTTATTAAAATTTCGAACGCGAAAAATATGCTGGTCTGTTGTTGAGGCGAGTCCGATGATCTCGTCAATGCCAAAGGTAAATCCTCCCACAGCTATCACAAATATTTCCACTCCTGTACTCTTCAAACTAAATGCATTGAACAGGGTCATTTCTCTACCAATGTTTGACAGTCCATCTGTGACAAGCAGAATGTTTCTGAAGCCTTTCGGGTCAAAGCCAGAACTGCGGAGAAAAGAGTGGAACATGACCGGCTCAATTAAAAAGGAATTGGAAATGAATAAAATGGCATTAAAAATTTTATTTACTTCATTAGTATCATATGTATTCTTTCTTTTAAGTAAAGCTTGACTAAGGAAAATTATTGATTAGTTTGGATTATGTTATTGATAATTTTCTTTGCTGGCGTTCCCACACTACCAACCAGGGGGGATCTGTCATTTACAAACAAGTTGCGGCAGACGCCCCATATCCCTCCGGTACTCCGCTCCCACCCGGACCCGTTGTGTATGTCATGCAATCCCCTGTATTTGTAGCGTGTCTCAATTTTGAGTTTTTGACCTGATACTGTTCTGTGCATGCTGAGATACTTTTGATGACCCGGCTGAGGCGAGGTTAAGATTGGGACACTGAAAGCTGTCCAAGAAAGATGAATTTTCAGTCAATAACATTTATATTTATTTTACGATAACGTTCCTAACTTTTGCCCTCTTAAAGGTTCCTTGCCTTGAACGGTTTAAAATCTTACCGTGGATTGTCAAAGAACTTTTCTTTGCACACTTGCAATGCCTCTTGGGTATTTGTGAGTCCAGCCTTGCGTTGCACGGTGGGAAGGAGCACTATCGTCTCATTCATAGAAACAAAAGTAGGCGTAAGAACTGTTGCCTCGGTGGCAAAATTCACAACAGCGTACCTAGTATCTGGCTTGGCTTTTTCAGTTAGGTACACTAGGGCCCTTAGACCTTTGTTGAAATCTTCTTTGCGAATGGAGTTGGACGAATCTATGACATAGATGACATTATTTACTGTGTTGTTTGACTCGGCTTGGCGTTTTACTCTAGTGGTATTTAAGTTGTCTTTTCGGTGAAGGAAATATTTCATAATCTTCTTTGCTGTTACCTTGGGAGGTGGAATCTTGAGAACATCTGTAATCAAAATATAACAAGACCGAATGTGCTTTTAGAGAGCAAGGTAATAATACAAGTTTAATGGTCTTCGATGACCATTAAGAGAAAATAGGCATTACCCAAAGTATGAAGTTGGAAATTCTTGAATAATAGTATTGGACGTCAACAGTTCAAACACTGAAGCGTTTATTGATTTATTTGCTCTCTAGTTCATTGTCGATGATCCTGACACTCCAGAATACAAATAAGACATATTCACCACTTTAAAAACGAGAAGGAACTGAGCCGAGTCAACTTTCGCAAAGACTTTTGGGACTGTTACAAGGAACAAGGGAAAACATTGGCCAATAGCTGACCGGCGCGTCCCCAGTAACGATCCCAGAAACAAATGCAGGGCACATTTTGGCTTCAGCTCCCTTCTCATTTCTAAAGTGGCGAATGCAACGTCACATGCGGAAAGGACTGGACGCGACTTCCGGTGCTCAGTAATTAGGGAGTTTAAGCGAAGACGTTTCTGAGCGACGCATGTCAACCCGAAGAGGACTTTACCCCGCTCCCAGATGCTATCTCTTCGCGGTACGAAGAGGAAAGAGATTTTCGGTTTAAGCTGGAAGGTCAGTTCCGCACAATGCTTTTACGTTACTTTCATGTTACTTGTTGTTATTGGTTAAAATATCTCGTACAACTGAATTTCTCGACCAGTTAGATAAAAGTCAAAACTAGTCATAACCAGGTCTCATTCTTCTGCGCTCGTTCTAGTGCTGCTACCATTGACTTGCTTCTAAGTCTTCTAACGTCTGATTGGTCCACTGTACTGTCTGGCGATCTTATGATTGGTTACTTTGCCGTTTGCTACTATCAACTCAACTCCTTTTGAGCTAAAAACCGCTTTAACAAACCTTCCAGTTGCAGCAGTGAAATTTCTCCAAAAGAATGGGATCTGAGTGATTTGTGGCCATGATCCTCGCGAATTAAGATAAAACGCCGCCGTTTCCATTTGAGCACTTCTATTAATTATGTTATATGCAAAAGTTGGCTGATCACGTGACGATGCATGGTATATTTGTTTGCTGGTATAGTTCCTAAAGAAACGAGCGCTATCTAGCAGGGTTCACAAATGTTGATGTTTCAAAGTTAATCTTGGGTATAGTAGGGTAGCATAGCGGCAGTTTAAAGCCCCTGGTGTAACCGGCGTTTGCACGTATTGATCATCTTAAATAAGAAGGGGCTGATAAAAATTAAATTCAGCCCTTGTTATGAGCACGGGCGGTCAGGTTTTAAAATTCTAATGATCTCCAGCTGCTCAGAGATTTCAATGTGGCCTGAAATTGACGGAAATATTATATTAACCGTTTGATACGTAAAAAGGGCTGCCAGTGGTTTCTTGTTTTTCTCTCTCTCAATAACAAGAAATTCTCATCTACATCAGTTTTCTTGAAGCTGCCGCTTAAAATTTGTCCGCGGATCATGAGGTAAAGGACTTTTAATTAATTGTTAAAAGAGCTACTGTCGTGACTTTTACTCAAAATTAGCTGGTGTAGCCAGTGCAATGCTGTGATTTCGGAAATACGTGAAATACCACAAAACCTGTCACGTGGTCGTGAAAAAAACTGTCATCAAAAGGGTAGCCTGCGTAGGGTGCGAGTAAAGTTTTGGCGGAGGAGCCGTGTTTCAAAAAAGGGAGTAGGGACGAGGCTGTCAAATCTCACTCGACTACTATACAATACCGCCAGCTACGCAGGCTATCAAAAGGGCAGAAAAAAACTCAATACTGATAGTTCTTGAGAGTACAGTAGCTTTAAATCCAATAGATAAAGATACTTCCGTAAGGACAATGTAAGGACTGTTAGGCCACTAAAAATAGATCCCTCTTGCTACCAGACGGCAGTAGAGTGACCTCTACCGTCTTATTAATTAGCATCGAGACTACAGGTGATAAAAGAAGATGTTGTTGACTCGTGAAAGAGATCTCTCACGATAGTATGTTTAAAGTTTTGTTTTTAAGGTTCATGGAAATCGATGGCGCGTCGTAGCGGAACAAAAGTCCTTTAACCAACGTGCAGATAACATGGCAATTTTCATTTTCTGGTTACGCTTAAAGTACGCCAAAACTATATAAATTGCGGCCGTATCAAACATTCAGTATCTTGCTTTTAATAAGATGTCTCTTTATAGTATCGTGCGCCATCCGGCGATGTCTCAAATTATGAATTTGAAATCCCAGGAATTATGGCAATTCGGCCCGAAGCCCTTATCTCGGCTATGAATCTCATAAAGTGCTTTGTTTATTCCACATTTATTCCAAGGCTAAGACATTTGTCAGTTAGTTAAAAAAGAGGGGTCAAATGTTTGAGGTAGCTGTCGGTTGTAAGTAAACTAAGAAACATGTTGCATATCGCAATTCGTTATTTAGCGAAGCTCAGTCTTTGCCCGGCACTTACCTTCTCTAGCCGTGTCGTGGTCCTTGTTGGGGTTCTTTCTTGAAAAGGTTGCAAAAACTGAACAAATAAATACAGCTAGCAACAAAAAGAGAGTTTTATCAAACATCGTGTTCAAACCACACAACAAGTTAATGTACAGCATTGACAAGGGGAGCCTTGTTGTCACCCTACCGCTATGACAAGGTCCCCAGCATAGTATTAGACTAAGGCGATATCGAATGACATTTGTATCATTGGAAATGTTTAAAACAGCCGCCGACGAACGAACTAACAAAGGATAAAATCACTGACGCATTAGAATAAAAAAACCATTACAACAACACATCCACACAAAACAGAGATGAAGCAACGATGCGGTAGTTGTAGACAGGTACGTTTACCTTGTAAATGACCTTCGATTCCTGGGGGGGTATTTTAGGAATTTTTGGGTGGGTATGAGCCGCTGGGACCCTAGAGCCCTTAGCCTATACCAGAGCTAGTTCAAGTGAATTTTGTTAACCTATACTAGACTAGACGCCCAAAGTAGCTGTTTTCCAGAAACTACTGAGGTCACAAACACAGTCCAGCCAAAACAAAACCGATTTGATTTTTTCATATTTTTGAGTGGCAATTCCCGGTTTCCCTTGTCTAGACTAAAATCTTCAACCAATTGATCAGTTACAGATACCCTATTCTAGACCTAAACTCTCTGATTTATATACCCTATCCCAAAGTAAACTCCTTGAAAACTATACCCTCCACAGTGGCAAATACCTATATAGCCCATATATGGCAGTACCCCTCCCCCCGGGCTTCGATTTAAAAAGGCTGAAAGTTGTTGATTTAAGGATAAAGTTGTAATAAGGCAATGTAGTCTTGTTCTTCCCGGGTGGGTTCTTGTAAATATTTTCGCTCCAAAAAAAAAAGGTACTGATTCGCTACAACTACTCCCGGAATATAAGATACCCTAGAAAAATTAAACATTCAGCAAAACAGGCGCAATCTTCCTGTATAACGTCCCATTTTTAATCGAATGTGTGCCAACTTCGATCATCGAACCTAACCTTTTAAGTGGTTTTGAACTATATTCTGGTTGGGTGCCCCTGAGTAACTAAGCAACCACTGAACGCTGAACCCATTTGCAATGAAAAGACGTCTGTTTAATAAGTTAAAAACTCCCTCGTAGAATTTGTTAGATATCTTCCTCATACCTCCACCGGGCAGCATTTTGTTTATGGGTAAGGACACTAATAATGACTGCAACACATAATTGTCCTAAAGCTGAGCAAAATGCTCGTCCCAAACGCCCCTTTAACATGCAGGAAAAACACTGTAAGCGTAACAGCACAAAGCAGATAGGTCAAAGCACGCGCACACTTTGCACGCTGCTCGTTTCAGTGTTTTCCCTATCAAATTAACGAGGGTAAGTACAAGTCTTTCATCTCAAAGTTATCCGGTTTGAATTCTGAAGCAAAAAATCTCATTTATACAGGAAGGATTTTTCATTTAGCCCAATCTTTTGCCTGCGTCATGGACGCTCTAAACCGGACTATATTTACGAATGCGTGGGCCGGCTGCAACGCAGGCTACCCAATTTTCAAAGTGAGAGGTTTTGTAATTAATAATGATAATGATCGCGCGGATGCTAAGATTTGGACCTGGGCCACATCGGTGGGAGGCGAGCGCTCTCCGACCACAACTCATACCTTGCCTGTTGGTTTTTGCGGTTGCATTATTGCATTGCTGTCGTAGTATAGTCAAGATATAATCATAGATTTAAGAATGCGACTTTCTAAAGGTACGGAAAAACGGGCAACAAAAAACGTGCAACTTGTTTTGCAACATTGCTGCAAAACGAGTTGAATAGCGATGTTGCGCGCTATACCACCCACATCAAACCTGTCTTGCAACAAATCAGGTTGTTAACAGGTTTGAACATGGGCGGTAAACCACCCAACAACGTTTTTCAACTCGTTTGGTAGCGATGTTGCAAAACAAGTTGCAAATTTTTTGTTGCCCGTTTTTCCGTACCATGAGCTAGTTTTTTTTGAAGCTCGGGATTCAGGATTTTAAAGCAAAATCGGGGCGAGATTCAGGATTGAAAGTATGCTTGGGAGGTGGGATACCAAAAATAACCCTCGGACTTACGGGATTGCACGAAATTTTGCGTCGGGATTACGGGATTGAAGAACCCTATTAGGGACCCTCACTTACCTGTTAAGAGACAACGCACAATCCCTTCTACTCTTGGCGACCGAGCCTTTCAGGCAAATCTTAGAGACTGGGAAGACTTTCTCAAAAGAAAATCTCTGTCGGTAAATTAGAGGAAGAGTTGGGAGAGACACTTCTATTTTATTCTCTGGTTGAATATTATATGTGCTGAACACAGAGCCTTTCAATTGTTAACCAAGCTTGGTTCGGTCATTAAGACCTTATATATATAATTAAATTAGCGATTTTTGTTTCAAGTCATTTACAAAAAATATATAAATAAAAACAAAACACATATGCACAAATAATGAAGGCCCCGATTTACCTAGTTATTATACACCCACTGTCTTTTGGTATGCAAATGTGGCATTTATCATCTTTTGCTCCATATCCACTCCTATATTTTTGCGACAATTATTTGCAAGGAGCAAATTTGTGTAAATCTATTTTTTGCAACCTTGAAGGCGATAACATCTTTTATTTTAGTTAAGACGCTGTTTATTTTTTCATATTTCTCATATTCATACCTTATTACGAAAGCACAACAGACATTTCAACTCCAAGCGAAGTTATCACTGTTGTTATAATGTTGTAGGCAAAGCTGAGGAGAGAATTCATATTTTCTCGAAAAAAAAACTGTGAAGTTACCTCGCACATGCCCCATATAGACAGAGCGCAAAAACCGCTGATTGGTTAGTGGATAATGACGTAATTTGGCCTGTTTTGCGTAACAACGCCTGCGCAAACCCGAGAAAATTGAAAGATCGATTAAAGCATGGCGGCTGAGCGTGAGAGAAGGATGCTAAACTACAAGGACCTACAAGACTGCTGTTCGTTGAAAAAGAAAGAATCAAATTTAGCAAGAAACCATAAATGAAAGTTATGAAACCTACTGTTTGATTGCCTTAAAAACTCTGTGCGTGAAGTTACTGAAAGCGCCGTTTGGGATGCCCACCGTATGTAAACATCGAGTGTTTATATTACAAATCCTTCGAGCATATTTCAGCTTTCAGCAAACTGACATCGGATTACAGGGAACTTACTATTGATTATACCCAAAGGCTTTCAGCTTTGATTGTCCATATTTTGAAAATGCGTTTGACTGGCCAGAATCGTCTTGTTTCATGAATGAACTTCGTGTGGTCGAACCGCTTTCATAGCTTTGATTTCAAATTTAAGCGTCCCACTTTGCCTCCTTTTAATTCGGATTCACATTCGAGTTGTAGAGATCCAAAAGTTTCATATCAAGGTCATCATCATCGTCCTCGTCGTACACAGGCAAACAGGTGAGAAATCCAAACTCTTGAAGTTATTTGTTTGAGACATTTTACAGCATGCTACAAATAATGTTTTAGCATGTGGATGATTTTTTTCATGTATGAAGCTCATTTCTTTTGCTGTTTGTTATTAATTTGTAGTTACTAATTTTTATTTGTTCTGTCACAGTAGATTTTTCTTTTTTTTTTTTCTTCAAAGCTAAGTATAATAAATAAAATAATTTCTTATAAACCAAACTGTACATCTACCATAATCATTTTATTACTTCTTTTGTTGTAGGAAACAGAAACCATTAACCTGATTTTTAAAAAGAGCTGAGGTTGTATAGAAGGGCAACTACCCTAATTCTCTTCAGATTAGATTTCTTGATTGATGAAAATTATTTTTCATTGTTGTAAAATGGAATGGAACAGTATATCTTCATTCATGCCAGGATCGTGCTTATTGCAGAGTTGCTCTATTTCATTGGGATAAAATTAATACTTTTCGCCTTTTGTGTAATGATGGACCAATGACTTGTATTATTGAGATGTACAAGAGTGCTGAATATTGTCTCCATTTACACTGAGACATTATTGCTTGTCATTATGATAACCTGCTATCAGGTGTTTGTTTTTGTACTGGACAGTCTTTCTGCCAATCAAACATCACCCAGGGATGTGTATGCCTGGGGGGTTCTCCCATACATTACCTATAAGGGGTATGTGCCACCCAATGGGGTCGTGATTTTGAAGCTCCTGATTTAGAACGGGGTATCCATTTCAGAGGCGTTTTCTAGAACGGGGTATAATATTTAATAAGATGGGAAATAGAATAAATTGTGGATCATGGCTTTATCTTCTGCTTAAAATTGTTTCTGATTATGAAGAAGCAGTTATTTGATGTATAAGTCGAACAAATAAAGAAATATCTTTTTAGAAAACAGGGCTGTTTCAATTTACAAACTTTCTAGAACAGAGTATAAAAAATTGGCCCATTTCTAGAACGGGGTATCAATTTTAGGGGAATTTTTTTCGAACAGGGTGCCAATTTGGAGTCCAGCATACCCACCCAAAAAATACCCAAGTGCCCCCCCCCCCACCCGGGTGTGTACGATACTTACTTATCACATAATTATAATCATTGGTTTCAAGTTTGTTTATCAAAGTATGCTACAGTAACCAAATGTGCTCCTTTGTCTCAAACAGATATGACAAAATGAAAACTCACTCATAAAATGAACATGAAATTTAAATACCGTAAATCCTCTTTTACCTCCCCTCAAATAAGTTCCCCTTCCCCTGTAAAACTTCCTGTGGACCGATCCAGGATGGTCCATTCTTCAACTGGAGGTTCAGATTTGTTTATGATCCTCGGCTTTTCCACTTTGTATGCTAGTTCTTTATGGAAAACTGATACCATCGTCTTTGCTAAATTAATAAGCTCCCCCTCTCAAATAAGCTCCCCCTCAAGTGTGTTGTAAATAAATAAGCTCCCCTGGGGGCTTAATAAAGAATTTCAATAAACAAAACTTTTTGCCTGTCAATAAGTTAAATAGAACAATCTAAGATTTTGAACAAAAATTTTTTTCCTGGAAAGAGTTTCATTACCTTCTGCCTGAAGCTATATTTAACATATATGTTGTGGTTAATTTTTCATCTCAGGTAATTTTTATTCTTCCTTTTGTTTCGACTTTATTAGCATACATTACCTAAGTTAAAAAAATTAACTACAACAAATACAAGCTTCAAGTTTATTAACATGACATTGCCAGGCTCTCAGTCCAGGCCAAAGAATATTTTGGTCAAGCATGCAGTAAATGCCTGCATAAGTGCACACGGGGTACTCAAACCATACAGGATTTACATTGCACTTTCTTGTAATCTCTTAATTTTTAAATAAATTTTATTGCATATTGCTGATTTTAGTTCTCCACCAAAAGCTTCTTTTGCTGTATGACTTTGTTGGTTACCTGCCTGAGCTTATCTCTATTATCCCACATGGAGCATCATCTCTTTGAAGTTATTGTCGTCAACTAATGGTCGGGTGCAGGTCGTACTGTACACTACTCTGAAAGATGGTGAACAGTGCAACTCCATGGGAAATTCATTGGTTTAGTTATTGTTTGTCATGGGGTCAATACAAGCAAACTTTCACAAGCGAAAATAACTACCGGTGAAGTTATTATTTTGGGCTCTGAAAACAGTAGCCACACTTTTGTATTTTTTTATACTTAATTTTTCACTGGTTGCATTCCCTAAGTAATAGGAACACAACACGTTTGGGATGCCACTTACTGTAACCAACCCATCTCAACATTTAATGCTTAACCATAAACCCATTCCCCTTGAAATCTTGTTCCACTACTCACTTACACTTCCTTTTATCTAATACTATGATCCAACAAGCTTTCCCAAAACATTTCCTATCAATGGGAGGAGGGGAAGCGAAAAATAAACGTCAAGACTGCTCTGTCACTTTTAAACCTAAAAACTAGCTTGAAATTGGCTTTCTGAGCATGATCAAATGTTGGAAGCTGATACTTTGCATCTGGAACAGAAGGCTCTGCGAAGTGCTCAACTCACGAACAGCATTTTGGCTTGTTGTAGCGAGGCAGTGACCAGAAAACAGCTTGATTAGGATCAACAAAACAATTTTCTGCCAAATTCCCAGGAGTAAATGAGTTAAAAATTATGACTGAGCATGCAACATATTTTGAGAAGGCTGATCACTGCACCTTTTCATTGTTTGAGAAACAGCAGATCATTATTGTGGCCAGTGAAATGGAAAAGGTTATTTCATATGTTAATGACTTCCTGTTCCACCTCAGTGTCTTAGCCTTCCATTAAACTTAGGTTGAAAAAGTGAACTTTTATTTGGAGGAAGGGAGGAGGGTGGATGATGAAATGTGTTTTAAAAGATAGTCTGGATCATAATAGTAAAGTTAAAACCACAAGCACCCACCTTCAAGTTTCTTGTGGACTTTTTAATTTTTTTCCAACCTTTTTTAAATTTTTTTTTTTGGAAGGATCCCCCCCACCCCCTCTGCTTCCTTTTATCGCATAATAATATAATTTTACTTCCCTCCCCGCCCACCAATTTTAAGTTGTCATAATAATTTAAATTTTTCGATATATTTTATTTGTAACAGAGATACAGATTTACATGGCATTTTGTAGAACCTTAAAAAATTTCCCTAGCCCCCACCCCCCAATACTCCCTAAATCTTGACCGGGTCCTTAGTTCTCTTGGCCCCTTTTAAACATAGAACATGTCATGAGAAAAATGCCTTTGCTGCTGTTTGAATCTAAAAGAATGCCTTTTCCAGCTGCACTGTAGCCGTGATTTCGCTGAGAAAACAACGTGAGCAATCACGATTCAGTGTCACCAAGGTGTTTTTATATTTAGTGCCTCAAAAAACAATTAATGTACATCGACCGAACTTTACTACTTAAAAAAAATCTGTAGATAACCACTTTGACAGGTGAGATTACAAAGTTCTAGATTTCAATTTTCGTGAAAACCAGTTGCATATCGAATTCCTTACACTGTCAGTAGAAACAAAAATTGCGAAGCAACGCGGTAAATGACGTAAATATACTTGTAGTTCTTCCAACTTCGCCTTGAACAAGCCTTCCTTGTCATTCTTAAGTCATGAAACAATAGTCCACTTTTAAAGAGCTATAAAAAATTTTCATAGAAACGAAAAAAAAGTCATATTTGATATGTTTTACAAAAACTATTTACCTCCAACATTTCTCTTTCCTGACCTTAAAGAGTTAGCGACCACCTTAAGAAACGCAAAAAACCTGCCCTCCTTCGAAAGAACAAGCTTCAAAATAGGCTCCGAAGCTGGTCACAAACATCGCTGCTTTAGAGAGCCTGTTTAAGTCCGATCTTTTCGCTAGCGTCGCCAAGACATGGCTGAATGCTGACAGATTCCGTTTAACGATGTTGAAAAATTGTCAGAGTGAGGACAGAGGCTTGGCAGCGTCCGCAGTGACGTGTTAGATTCTGATTAGTCCTCCGCCATTTTGAAAATCGAAAGGCGGGAAGACAAGAAACAGAGGCGAGAGCTCTAGTGCGCATGTCCAGCGGTTTTTGCGCTCTGTCCCCCATATATTTTTTTGTTACTCCCACATCGTCGGCATCATGGATAAGCACTAATGAGTTGGTTGAAGAAAGAAGAGAATTAAAACGTTGTTGAGCAGATGAGTGTGGTATCATTATTTTAATCAGTTATATAATTGTTAAAAATGATCAACATGTAATTTCTCCTTCTTACAGCTATTTCTAATATTGAAGGTGAATTAATAAAAAACATTCACTTTGAACAGAAGGGAGCAGATTAATGTTAAATACATAAGATCTGTTAACATTCCCTTCGAAAATCCTAACGTAGAAATGATAATCGATGGTAGAGGATTGATCAAAGACGGTCTTGTTACTGGCTTTTAACGTTGTTCTGGCGTCGCATATAGGCATCTAAAAAAAAACTTTTGGAATTCTTTTTCTTATTTTGGTCTAGTGAACTTAGACGAATAATATTTAAATACCTACTTATCGTTTTTCATCAAATAAATGAATATATGATGCTGGCTGGTCTAAAAAAAAATATAGTTTAATTAAATGTTTATACCTTATCATTCAAATAAGTCGTTTTAGCCAATAAAAATGATGTTATCTACCGCTTACTGGCTTCCAGCCGACTTGGGGCAGAGGCACCCAACGGCTTTTTTTCTGTAAAATAGCTTTTCGAAGGAGAGATTTTTAATCTGAGACAAGCTAAATTTTTCTGATAACGGTAAGTTCCACCTGTCTAAGATATTCGGAGTTTTTGTATAAACTTGCTGACAATCTTCAGAGGTTTCTTTTCTTTTTACTTTTTGTTACTAAATGTTGCCATGATTGTGACTATATTGTTGTTAAAAAAAAGACTCTTGAAATTTTGGTATAAAGACAAACGTCCGGCCCTAAATCATCTAATGAAAGTACAACTACTCCATGCCCTCGAATTTCGACCGGATGAGATCGAAAAAGCCACGAAAAACTTTACGACCAAAGCTCTCCTAAGGCATACGAACAGATAAATAAGTTTTAGAGCATCTCCAAATTATCCAAACAGGCTTCTAAAGCATAAAGAAAACCATTTGAGATACCTCTGACTTATTTGAAAACATTCGGTGGTTGGGTGTCTCTGTCGAGTGTGTGGATCCTTTAATACAGCAGAAACGCTTGCATCAAAAAATGAGTTAAGTGGATAAGCCCTACCGGGCTATACTGTCGTTATCTATCAATATTGCAAATTTAAAAAATCATTTGTGGGCAAGCCGCTTTGTATATTTGATGGAGACGACTCTTCCTATATTTCCGCCACCAATGGAGGCCTATATCTTTCTTAATGAATCAAATGAGAATTAAGCATTTGAGCATATTTTCCCCCGCATATCACTTAGCGCGTCAATTCAATCAATGTCAAGTCAATTCAGCCAAAACTTTAGTTTGACATGACAGACGGGTTGCTTACTGGCACAGTTATCTGTATTTCAAAATGGAAGCAACATTCAAATTTTGCAACGAGGTTCTGAAAAACTACTATGGAAAACCTGAGGATCTGTACCCACTTTATATTATTATGTGTGTTCTTAATGGCATTCTCTCTCTAACTGCTGTTTTGGGCAACGTGAGTATAATTTCCGCGTTAAGGAAAACTTCATCAATTCCTCCGTCGACGAGAATTCTGTTGCAGTGTTTAGCACTAACAGATTTGGGCACTGGTCTGTTAGGCCATCCACTTTACATCGCAGTCATATCAGGAATTCGCAAAGAGTATAGCTGCGAGAAAAACCATGGTATCACATCGATATTTTTCCTGATAGAAGTTTCCTTAATTGCTGCATCGTTTATGACACTAACGTTCATCGGAGTGGACCGTTTCCTTGCAATTTACTTACATCTTAGATATAATGAACAAGTGACTCCAAAGCGAGCGGTTACTGTAATAATTGTGTCATGGATTTTCTGCTTAGCTTCCACTTTTCTCTGCTTTTTTGGATTCTTCAAAGCTGGAGAAGTAATTATGCTTGTTCTTGGCTACTCTTCCACTCTTTTACTAAGCATCATTTACATTAAACTTTTCTCCGTCGCACGCCAACACGCAGCGAGCATAGACAGTCAAGCTCAAGTCGTAATACATCTGTCAAGTTCTACAAACATGGCGCGAAACAAGAACTTAGCCATCAAAACGTTTTACGTATTTGTTATCTTCCTATTCTGTTACTGTCCATATTTAATCGCCTTTACAGTGTTGGTAGCGAGTTCTCGGCCAAGCGCCGCGAAATACGGAGCCTTACAAATTACAACTGTGTTACTTATGCTCAATTCATCACTAAACCCTGTTGTGTTTGGGTGGAAAATGAAAGAGGTTCGTCAAATCGTCAAAAATGATTTCAAAAAGTTTGTTGGTATAAAAGAATAAGATTAACCATATGTTACTTCCTTGGATCAGGTTTTGTTCCTAGATAACCGAGCACGAGACAAGCTCGTCTCAATTCCCGTTTGTGGGCATTATTGTGGTTATCACCCGGGGGGGGGGGGTACTTCCTTATAAGGGCTTAATGGGGACGTGCGGCCAGCCAGGGTATGTTTTACGGGATTTCTGTCTTAAACAGGGTATCGATTTTATCATTTCTTGTCTTAATCAGGGTATCGATTTTATCAATTTTTGTCTTAAACACGGTATCTTTTCTTGGACGATAAACAGCCTGCGACCTGCGCGTCTGTTGTACGAACTAAACTAGAGCAAAACTTTTTTTTCTGGTTTCGGGTTAAATGTCTTAAACAGGGTATCAAAAATCGGAATTCTGTCTTAAACAGGGTAAGAAAATCAGCGATTTTTGTCTTAAACAGGGTCAAGGTATGAGGGGTCGGGCCGCACCTCCCCACCCTAAGATATATCGAGTACCCCCCCGGGGGTTATCACTGAAATAAGATCGATCTCAATGCCCATCGTCCAAAAAAAAAACCGCATAAATAAAAGAATAATTTTCACTGGTTTGAATTCGCGGAAGAGGGAAGGGTACTTTTATAATAATGTTACGACATACCCGAAAGTCAAAACATAACCAGCTGACGGGCTGAATAGCGTGTATATTTTCTAGAACTGAACTTGTTGGTCGCTAAGAAAACTGCCTCATTCTTGAATGTCAAGCTTTTTATATCTAGTTAGTTTGCATTTTTAAGTGACATGACATTCAATTGTGTTTAGTGCTTCCGCGGTTAAGACTAAAAGATCTTAGAGATCTCAGTATCGTTTAAAGTAATGGCTCCCGTTAAGGGTACGAATCTATCTCATTTTTTTCCCACATCGCACCTCACATTTTCACCGCAGAGTGAATCATTCAACCAATAATTAAAATCAGGACGTTCTCATCGTCGAAGACCCAAGGGCAGTCATTTTCTCCCGATCCAACTGACTGGGAAGAGGATGCGAAGTTCTCCGTTATCCTTTACAAGCTCATTTTTCGCTCGTGCAATAGCGTTAGTATTCACACCCAGATCACGTTTGTTGTGGTAGATATATATTTTATGATAAACAAAATTCTAGTTCTAAAAAAGACGCCTGAGAACTATCCAGGTGTTGAAAAGTTTAAAAATAATTTTATTTATAACTTCAAACGATTCATTTAATTTCTCCTTTTTAAGCTTATTCGAAAAATTTTAACTGGATTAGTACAGAAAGAGGTACCAGCGTTATCTGTTGACATTCCTTGGGAAGCTTCGATTTGCCATTAATCATTCAAAATGCTGTTTTATAGAGACCCTGAACTTCAGAGAAATGAATTAAAAGGTACTGAGTTCAGCTGCGAAACATTCTTTTCTTCATCTGTATTTTAGGGCTATGCAACCTTGTTCCCAGGGCTTTCACCAAAAATAAGGAGGAGGAAAAGCATTGGGAACGAAGTTAAGAAAAACACAGGACTAGGTTAAATTAGAAATGAAATTAAAATTAAATACTTAATTATCCTCTCCCCTTATGTGGCTTTTCAGAAATAATAAAACAAATATATTTCAATGGAAAATAACAACAAGGAGTTAAGAATCCCAACTGATAGGAGGCGAACCAGTTGGCTATTTACACGCGTGACTAAGGGTTTGATCTCGGGACTACCGAGAACAAATCCAAAGGGTCGGGGCGAGACTTAAACTCCGAACCTCTCCAGAAGTCCATCTCTCTAACTGCAAGGCTACCCTGCCTCTTTTGAGATTCGTGTGGCGAACGTAGTAGAGTAGCAATGTATCCTCTTTATGCGTCCATCCAAGGCTTAGTGCCGGATTACCAGAGGATTAAGTCTCCGACGGGTGTTTTCGAGGTACATTGGTCCCGACGGGGTCTCAAGTTTTGTAGCAATTATCGGATTCGGCTTTCGTATGATCTGAAGAATTATGTAGATCCTCCTGTGTAGAACCAGGATTGTTCTATTGGCCGCCAGCGGAAAACACCCTCCGAGAACATATGAAAGCTGATTTTTGTTTCATTTGTTCTTTATTTATTCAAATAATTCTTACTTTAAAACATTATTGCCTCGATCGATGTTAAGTTCCCGTTCTTCTCCTCGTCAAGTTCAGGATCCACTACGCTGGAATGTTCAGTCTTCAGATGTTTTTTGGATTGCATATCATGTCAAAATTTTTGCGGTCAATCATTGCTATGTTGTTAGGCAGTTTTTTTCAACTATCTTTTCTTCTCAAAAGATGTGAAATGTTCCGCCATTTTCTAAAGCTCTACCAAAAACAACGCAAACTCGTCCCCAGGACTTCTCGGTTACCCTCCCTTTTTCTGGCGTTTATCTCGTAGTATTGAAGTCAATTTATCGGATATCGCAAACGTCTTCCAAATTTGGTCAACAAAAGCTGGCAATGAACAATTAGCCGGGGAATCTTAGCTAAACAGAAAAGGAAAAATATTTTGAATGAATAATAACGACAGAACAAAATTATTTCCCCTAATCTCGCTCATAGCAAGGTTTAGTGGAGGAGGTTCTAACAAAGTATTAACAAGACTGGTCTTACCAGCCGAAATATTGCACATGTTGTTTCTCCTAGTTTACCTCCGTAGTCTTTGACCTTTTTTTTTTTCTTTGTTTCAGATATTTCTAGCTGATTAGATATCTCTCAGATTAAGAAGACCCTCGCTCGTCCATGGTTATTGCCGTCTATTTCTTATCCATTGAGTTTACCCGCGTAAAATGATTTTGTAAAGGACAAGACATAAAGAACAATACCTTTCATTGATTTCGTGATTTTCAGGCTTTGATCTTAGTTACCAGCGTAGTTACAATGTTTACCTGATTTCTATTGGTTTCGTAACAAGATATTTCGGCGTCCCCACGCGGATATAAAAGCGTGCGTTAGCGTCCTTTTAGGCAGTAAGTCAAGTAGGATTCGCGTCGTGACATCGTTTTTTGTTTCGTGTTTAACCTTTGCATTGGTACAAGCGGGACCGATATGTAAGTGATTTCTTTTGTTATATTGCTTAGTTTCGTTATTTAGCCAGTGGGCAAAAGTACACGAATGTTACTGTACAAGTATACAGATTTATGTTTGATTGCTTTATAATTGTTTCATGAGCCAAAAGCGGATTTGAACGCCTGTTAGAGCACCGCCCACACTTTTGTTTTATGGTACAAGGATTAAGATCAGATTTATGGAATTATTGCCTAATTTCAGTTTATGTAACTTTAAAGTAGATTTTACCGTCTTTTATCGACCTGATCGTTATAGAATCGCTTTATTACCGTTTTTCAAGCTTTAGTTTGTTGATTACGCGTTATTTGTCTCAGTATCGCTTTTCCGCCAAATTGATAGAGAATTTTGTATTGTTGTTTCAGTTTACGGTCAATCTTTGGTCTATAGATTTGGAATTTGGAATTAAATCACCGTTAACCGTCACCTTTGGTTTTCCGTGGTTTTCTTGTTTTGCCGACCCGTAAAATAGTCCCTAACCTGCTGCGACACACCCCTCGAAGTTTGGTTTCTCGTTTGTTTGTTTGGGTCGTCGCCAGCCACAGTAAAATATCGCCAGTCTTGTTTGCCGATGGTTATGAACATTTGTTGAACATTGCTCGAACTTTTGAACTTTTATTTGATGGCCTCATGAGTGTCTTTAGCGTCGCATACCTTCGTAACCAGACGCCGACACCTAACCAAGATAATCCGCCAAAACAAACACATTCGCCGTCAAAGAGCGTAGCAAGCGTCACACCATCTTCTATTTTGATAAACGTAGCTCCTCGCACAAGAAAAATGACGGAAAAAGGAAAGGCTTACCAGTTAGGGGTTAAACAAGCTAACCGTGATTGTGCGCTTGCGAAACTGAATAAAGAGATAGAGAAGATCAATGTAATGCGTGACTTGCCCGAGACAACAATTGAACAATTATCCTCAGAGAGGGATTATTTAGATCGCTTGAAGGATGAGTTTAATGACGCGCAAAAGGCGTACGATGACTTGCTGGAATCGCCAGAGGAAAAGGACGCCTCTTATCAGTGGTTTGATATTCGCGATCGAGAGTTTACGGAATGTAGGATAAGAATCTGCGAGCGCATTCAGGCACTGGAGAAAATATTCACTCGACCTCCATCCGAGAAATCCAGGCACAGTAGGAAGTCGTCTGTCAGGTCTTCTCGGTCTTCCGCGTCCCATCGAATTTCTCTTGCCTTAGTCGATGCAGCCGCTAAAGCAGCGAAGCTACGAGCCGAAATGGAACTTTTCGATAAAGAAAGAGAAATAAGGCGCCTGCAACTTGAAAAGGAAATAGCAATTGCGAATGCCGAAGAGGATGCAATTAAAAGAATAATAGATGAAGACAAAGTATCTATTAAGGAAGAAAACAAAGGCGTGAAACAGGATTTCGAACCATGCACGAGTGGCGAAAAGTTTATTAAAAATGAGAGAGAATTTCCTATAGACCCGAACGTTCCTCCCTTCGTCCCAAGTAACTTTCCAGAGTCTCCCGAGATCTTGCGACCAGAGCCGTTTTTCTCATCCTCGCAGTACGTTAGTCCAGATATCAGCGCTACCATGCGCGAGATAGTTAACCTTCAAGCAAAACAAGCAGAGTTAAGTTCGCTGATAATAAGCCAACAGAAGACTACCCACCTTCCAGTAAAGGAGCCGCCCATCTTTTCTGGAGATCCATTCGCGTATCCAGCGTTTATAACTGCCTTTGACTCCATCATTTCCGCTAATGTGCCCTCGGACAGAGATCGTCTCTTCTTCCTAGACAAGTACACTAAAGATAAGGCGAACGAAGTTGTGAAAGGATTTCTAGCTATGAGCTCGGACAGTGCTTACAAAGAAGCCCGAAAATTGCTTGACCACCGCTTTGGCAATCCAGTGCATGTAGCAGAAGCGTATAAGTCTAACCTTAGAAAATGGCCGCAGATCAGTGACGGAAATAGTAGTGGTCTTCAGGAGTTCTCTGACTTTCTTGTGCGATGTGAAGAAGCGATGAAAACAATGAAGTCTATGGGAGATCTTGACTCAACACAAACACTCCTTCAAATCAGTGCTAAGCTTCCTTCCTATTCTGGCGTTAAGTGGTGTAGGCATGCCCATGAAGCACAAACGAAAACAAAGAAGATTATCACCTTTAGCGACTTCGTAAAATTCGTTAAGGAAGAAGCAGAATTAGCGAACGACCCTATTTTCTCACCAGACGCGCTAAAGAAAGAAAGAAATAAGACGGTGACAGGAAACCAACCGAGGTTCGGACGGAAAATTAGACCAAAGAGCAAAGGCGTTGACGGAGCTAGCGGAACTTCTCTTGCGACCAGTGGCTTACCCTCGGAATTGAAAATTGCCAGTGGGAAGTCGTACCAGCCCTGTCCTCTCTGCGAAGGCCAGCACTCACTCGTTAAATGCAGCAGTTTCTTGAAGATGTCAGTAAACCAGCGCAGTGATGTCATTCGTGAAAAGGGACTTTGTTACGGCTGCTTTAAAAGGGGTCACATGTCAGCGGGTTGTCCTGACAGGTTCACTTGTGAAGAATGCGGAAGGCGCCATCACACTCTCCTCCATAGAGTAAATCCCAAGTCCAGTAGCTCACAGCCAGACACGAAAGCAAAATCGAGCGTTCATCAACCCAAGAAGAAAGAGCCTCAAAGAGAAGCCAGGAGTGAAAGCAAGTCAGCTCCCGAATCATCAAATTCAAACGCGATTAGCGCGGCACACAGCTCAGTCCTGGGAAACGCAAGCTTAATCACCAATTGTCGAATAGTCTTGGTCGATCTGTTTCACAAGGCCTGTCCCGAGAAGCAAATAAAGGTGTACGCACTCTTGGACGATGCAAGTGACACAACCTTCGTTACCACCCACGTGCAAGAGAAACTCGGTATAGAGGGTGTTCAGACCAGTTTGAACCTTAGTACCATGCTTGGTCGTGAAGTTTTAGAAGTAGAAAGAATCGATGGTCTAATAGTACGAAGACTTGACGGACGTGCCCTAGTTGAGCTACCGAAGGCTTACGCTAGAGAATGCATTCCATCCAGACGAGACCAAATCCCGACACCGGAGGTTGCGGATAAGTGGCCACACCTTCAAAAAATACGCGATAAGATCCCGCCCTACGAAAGGGACGCAGAAATTGGCTTGTTGATTGGTTGCAACTGTCCCAAAGCAATCAAACCAAAGGAGGTTATACATGGCACGAGTGAAGATCCTTATGCAGTTCGCACTTTGTTAGGATGGTCTATCGTGGGACCTGTCGTGACCTTAGACAGCTCTTTAGAAGACCACGCCCTGAATTCCACATGCCATCGTACCCTAGCGAGAGAGAGAGTTCCCGGAGATCGTGAGAGCCGATTGAGTTTCGTGCTTAAAGGAAAAACAAAGGAGTTGATAAATCCAACTGCGATCAATCAGATGTTCGAACTAGATTTCTCAGATCACAAAAACAGCGGAAGGCATGGTTTGTCTAAAGAAGATAGACGATTTCTGGAAATAGTCGAGCAGGGAATTCATCAGTGCGAAGACGGCCATTACGAACTTCCGTTGCCACTGAAAGCCGAGCGCATCGAACTGCCTAATAATAGAGAGACAGCTCTCCGCCGTCTTAATCAGCTGAAACGAAGATTTCAAGCTCCAAAGGGACAGAAATATAGAGAGGACTATGTAAACTTCATGAAAAACATCATTGAAAATGGCTATGCAGAGAAGGTACCAAACATGCACAAGTCAGAAAGGAACAATGTCTGGTATATCCCGCACCACGGCGTCTACCATCCAAAGAAACCAAATAAAATTCGCGTAGTTTTTGATTGCGCAGCGGAACATAGAGGCGAATCTTTAAACAAGCACCTTCTTCAAGGCCCTGACTTGACAAACAACTTGACCGGGGTACTATGCCGCTTTCGAGAAGAATCCATCGCCTTTATGTGCGACATAGAAGCCATGTTTCACCAAGTCAGAGTAGACGAAAGCCACAGAGATTTACTTCGATTCCTCTGGTGGGAAGACGGTGACGTCACTAGAGAACCAGAAGAATATAGAATGGCCGTTCATTTGTTTGGAGCCACTTCATCGCCTGGGTGTGCGAATTTTGCCTTGAAGTCAACTGCAAATGACTACGAAAGTGAATTTGGTGTTGCTGCCGCAGATTGTCTTCGAAACGACTTCTATGTTGACGACGGTCTCAAGTCCGTTCCCTCAGTGGATGAAGCTGTAACGCTCATTTCAGAAGTGAAGGAAATGTGCAAGAGTGGAGGTTTTAACCTTCATAAATTCGTGTCGAATAGTAAAGACGTCATCGGAAGAATCCCAGAGTCAGATAAAGCAGATGGCGTTAAAGAGCTCGATTTGGACCTCGATTCGCTTCCCTTAGAACGTGCTCTAGGTGTGCAGTGGTGTATTGAGTCTGACTGCTTTCAGTTTAACATCGTCTTACGGGACAAGCCGTGTACTAGAAGAGGAATACTTTCTACGATAAGTTCGATTTTTGACCCACTTGGCTTCGTTGCTCCGCTCTTGTTAGACGGGAAGTCAATACTTCAGGAGTTATGCCGCCTTGATGTAAGTTGGGATGACCCGATACCTGACGATATAAAGATCAAGTGGGAAAAGTGGAGAGCAGACCTGTTGAATTTGCAGCAAATTTCAATTTCGAGATGTTACAAGCCCGAAAACTTTTGCCCTGTTGTGCGGACTGAACTCCACCACTTCTCAGACGCAAGCGTCAAAGGCTACGGTCAGTGTAGTTACGTGAGAATGACTGATGAGCAGCAAAGGATCCACTGCACCTTAGTCATGGGAAAATCGAGAGTTGCCCCCCTCAAACCTGTAACCGTACCGAGACTGGAACTCACCGCCGCTGTTTGTTCTGTGAGGATTAGCCAGCAGTTGCGTCGGGAATTGAGCTATCACATCGACCAAGAGTACTTTTGGACAGATAGCAAAGTAGTCCTTGGATACATAAGCAATGAAAGTAGGCGATTTCATGTATTCGTGGCTAACAGAGTTCAAGAAATTCAAAATAGCACTTCAGTTGAACAGTGGAACTACGTCGAATCAAAACAGAACCCTGCAGATGAAGCTTCGCGAGGTGTTAAGTCTCAAGAGTTGTTACATTCTCGCTGGATCAACGGACCTGCCTTTCTTTGGAAAACTGAAGACCAGTGGCCAATAAACCAGGATCACAGCGAAGGCCCCATTGATCTCCAGAATAACGACCCCGAAGTCAAGAAACATGTTACCATGGCAACAGCACAAATCGTCAAAGTAGATTCAGAGAAAGCAAGCCTGTGTGAGAGAGTGAAGTACTTCTCTGACTGGCATCGCGCGAAACGAGCGATTGCTCTGTGTATACGTTACATAAGAAGTTTAAGAGCGCGAGTACAGAAGAAGCAATGTAAAGAAGAATTGACACGAGAAGTAAAAGTCACTGATTTAGAGAGCGCAGAACGCGCTATCATTCGTGCAGTACAGACAAGCGCATTTAAGGAGGAGTTAGACGTCTTGAAGCAGATAAAGAGGAAGAATCCAGACCCTAACAGTAGAATCTTTGCGCAACAGAGGAAAACTAATATAAAGACTTACAGCTCACTGTACAAGCTCGATCCTTTTGTTGATGAAGATGGAATTTTGCGAGTCGGTGGACGTCTTAGACGTGCAAGTCTGTCAGATGACATGAAGTTTCCCATCATACTACCAAGAAATAGCCACGTTACCATGCTCATTGTCAGGTACTTTCACGAACGCACAAGTCACCAAGGCAAGACCATGACGCTCAATGAAGTACGATCCAACGGATTTTGGATAATTAGTGGTTCAGTCGTAGTTAGTAGCATAATCTCGTCCTGTGTCAAGTGCAAGAAACTACGTGGAGCAGTTCAAGAACAAAGAATGTCAGACCTCCCAGAAGACCGTTTAGAGACTGCCCCTCCCTTCACCTACTGCGCCGTCGACTATTTTGGTCCCTTTATCGTTAAACATGGCCGGAAGGAGCTGAAGCGTTATGGTGTTTTGTTCACTTGTATGGCTTCGAGGGCTATACACCTTGAAACATCTAACTCCCTCGACACAGATTCATTTATCAACGCCCTTAGACGATTTATCAGTCGGCGAGGTCCCATCCGCCAGTTAAGAAGTGACCAGGGAACCAACTTTGTGGGAGCTCGTAAAGAACTTGCACAAGCGTTAAGTGAAATGGACCAAGAAAGAATCAAGGCCACGCTATTAGAAGAGCAGTGCGATTGGTTTTCCTTCAAAATGAATGTCCCAGCAGCGAGTCATATGGGAGGTGTCTGGGAACGCCAAATTAGAACCGTTCGGAGCGTTCTCTCGTCGCTGTTAAACAACAACGGACGACAATTAGACGACGAGTCTCTTAGGACTCTGATGTGCGAAACAGAAGCGATTGTTAACAGCCGACCCTTGACAGTGAACCAGATTTCAGATCCAGATTCTTTAAGTCCTTTGACCCCGAACCAGCTGCTAACGATGAAGTCAAAAGTCGTTCTTGCCCCACCAGGTGTCTTTCAGCCAGCCGACGTATATTGCAGGAAGCGTTGGAGGCGAGTCCAACATTTAGCGAACGAGTTTTGGTCACGTTGGAGAAAAGAGTTCCTGCTTAGTTTGCAAGAACGCCAGAAGTGGACACGCCCAAGCAGAGATTTACAAGTAGATGATGTTGTAATCATGAAGGATGAGAGCCTCCCTCGTAACGCTTGGCCGTTAGCACGTGTATCAGCTGTTTACCCCAGTGCAGATGGGCAAGTACGTAAAGTCCAGGTAGCTCTTGCGGATAGTTGCCTCGATTCCAAGGGGAAGAGAACTGGTCAATTACGGTACTTTGACCGACCGATCCACAAGCTGGTACTGCTGATGCAAGTTAAGAATTAAGTGAGAACTTTCCGGGGTAATTCCCCGACGAGGAGCCTTGAACATTGAACTGAACTTTGAAGAGAAAACATGATTGTATGAACATTGTTGAGTTGATTATTTAGTTGATTTAGTGAAATAATTTGATTATTTCAGGGGAGCCATGTAAAGGACAAGACATAAAGAACAATACCTTTCATTGATTTCGTGATTTTCAGGCTTTGATCTTAGTTACCAGCGTAGTTACAATGTTTACCTGATTTCTATTGGTTTCGTAACAAGATATTTCGGCGTCCCCACGCGGATATAAAAGCGTGCGTTAGCGTCCTTTTAGGCAGTAAGTCAAGTAGGATTCGCGTCGTGACATCGTTTTTTGTTTCGTGTTTAACCTTTGCATTGGTACAAGCGGGACCGATATGTAAGTGATTTCTTTTGTTATATTGCTTAGTTTCGTTATTTAGCCAGTGGGCAAAAGTACACGAATGTTACTGTACAAGTATACAGATTTATGTTTGATTGCTTTATAATTGTTTCATGAGCCAAAAGCGGATTTGAACGCCTGTTAGAGCACCGCCCACACTTTTGTTTTATGGTACAAGGATTAAGATCAGATTTATGGAATTATTGCCTAATTTCAGTTTATGTAACTTTAAAGTAGATTTTACCGTCTTTTATCGACCTGATCGTTATAGAATCGCTTTATTACCGTTTTTCAAGCTTTAGTTTGTTGATTACGCGTTATTTGTCTCAGTATCGCTTTTCCGCCAAATTGATAGAGAATTTTGTATTGTTGTTTCAGTTTACGGTCAATCTTTGGTCTATAGATTTGGAATTTGGAATTAAATCACCGTTAACCGTCACCTTTGGTTTTCCGTGGTTTTCTTGTTTTGCCGACCCGTAAAATAGTCCCTAACCTGCTGCGACACACCCCTCGAAGTTTGGTTTCTCGTTTGTTTGTTTGGGTCGTCGCCAGCCACAGATTTATTGGCTACAACTTCGGAAAAGGGTATGGAAGTGAATCGAATCTTTTAGTACGCATAAAGAACTCATCGCCCTTAACATTTGAATGACTGTAAAAATATTTTGTCGGTTAGTCACGTGATATGTCTCGTGACCAGTTTTTTTCTGAAAATCCTAGATAATTGACAAATTGGAGATGGTTTTAAGAAAATACTTAAGTAATAACATTTTTCTCATTCATTTTAGATATTTCTAACAATTTACGCTTGGAAAGGTTGTCCATCTCTGACTTCAAAACAAAATAATGAGGGCAAAAATAATTTTACAGCCAAATTCGTTGGAGGGATTTTGGGTTTTCCTGTTACGTCAATCATTTGAGTGGGGGCGGGGTTAATGCAAATCACAACACAGGGCGCGGTCGCTATGCTTGAATAAAATATTCAAATCGCGTAGTAATCCTGCCCGTTTGCGGGTCATAGGGGAGCGTAAAGTCAAGTGTTTGTTGATGAGCGAGCGATTATCGTGCAGTTGCGATGGGTTTGGGGAGCCAGCGAGCAAGAAGCCGGAGTAAAAGTTACCTGCAGATTAGCCGATAGCAATTTGGAGCGGATTCGTCGATTATTCTCAAATTTATAGCACTTCGCGTGAAGATGGTCCTTTTTTCTTGTAGCCAGCCTTTAATTCTTCTTTAGTGGATAGCACCTACGAGTTCTAAGCTCGACAAATGCTACTTTAACGACCTTTTTAACCGGCCAGGAAAGACAAGGACACGTTCAGTTAAAGGCATGTTAGCTTTTTTTGTCATATTTTGAATTCTGGGCTATAGTAGTTCATGGGAGATTCGACGACTCATCCCATTTGCCATTTTGTCCATGTTATTGACACACACTACGTCTGGGCTGCCTGTGATCACAATTCAACGCGCTCATCCAGCTTGGCCGGCAAAAAACAAAATACGCACGGTACGCACGTGCTTACCTGAAAAAGTCGATGGTGAAAAAAAAATCTAAAACAAAAAATAAATAAATAAATAAACAGGTGAATAATAACAAAAAAGCAAGTAAATAAAAGATAATTATTTTGCCATGATTCATCTGACTCTGCTTTCGTTTTTGTTAATTAGATGTAACTAGGAAGTTTGACGTTTCAGTCGTACAAAACAGCGTTGTAGTCGTGCAAAACAACGGCAAGGGAAAGACAAAAAAGCTTGCTGCACGTGCAAATTTGTTTCTTGTTAATAGAAAAAAAAAGTGTGCTGCACGTGCAATTTGTTTTTTTCGCTAATGGCCTTTCTCGCTGCACGATGACATCATTTACTACTACGACCAGAAAAGCATATTTTATTGAAAATTCATGTGGGTATTTATCTTCTCGAAGTTATTATCTGAACCCCATACACTTCCTTTATAATGACGGCCATTTTGAAAATTACGCAACCGCGTACTCTCATATTGAGCTTGGGCCATCTGTGCTGGTATCTGCTAAGCGACAGTCAGCTGGACAGTGTTCATGGAGAGTGTTAATCACGCAAGGCAATAGCATAGTTTATTTATGGTGAGCAATAAGCTGGTATTTTTAGCAAAAGAATTGCCTTTTTTGATGCCGTGTGCTTTAGTCACGGGTAAGGCGCTATTTACAGGCATTTCTAAGTTTATATAGGACAATCAGAGCCCGAGACAGGGGGATCAGTAAAAGGTTTGTTTACAAATTTTGTTTGCTGATCAGAGGCTGGTTTGCCAGTGTGGGTAAGTAGAAATACACGCAGGTAAAATAAATGCTTCTTTCAAAGCAGGACAGGAATGTAAATCTTATTCTTATCGGCTGCAAAATATATCTGAGGAAGAGCAGAGAATAGACGGGAATACATAAAATCGGAAGACCCCTGCGTTGCGAGCGATTTCCTTGCGTGCACCTAATTCGGTTCCGATTGATGTAAAAACAATCAGCTCCTGTCACAACTGACACATGCGCAGTATCGTGACACAGTCGCTTTAAATAATGAAAAAAGAAAAAGGACAATTTATTCAAATTGGTTTCGTATATTTATTTAGATTAGCGGTTTGCGCCTCGGGGCTAAATATAAGTAAGCCACAAAATTGGCTACCTCGCATCTGCCCTGACTTGGGCCGGCTTTATAAGTGGCTTACCTTTCTCTGTTATTCAAGACAAATTGCCCATCAATGTTAAATTCAGGATTTTCCAGCAGTTTTATCTTAATTACTCTCTCTAAGAAAGAAAACTTGGTTGACTTCAAAAGTGAAACGACTGAATCGAAACTGGCAATACTTAACTCTCGCATAATATTTATTCTAGACTCTTTTACATTTATCAATATTAATTTGGAAGAAGGAAAATTCTAGGACCAGGAAGCTCAGAAAAAAATTCGGAACTCCAGGAGAGAATCGAACTCACGACCCTCCGAGTTCTAGTTGGGACGCTATTTGTTTTGCTTAGGAGAATCAATTATATACCGGCGTGCTAATTTTTCGAGGATCAAAAACGACTAAAAGTCGGCTAATTTCCTGTTATGTGTATACGTAAACTAAGAGCATTTAGTAACTTTTGTTATAATTCTTGTATAATTACCTTCAGGGCGTCACACGAACACGTATAATTAAAGTCATTTGATGCGGAAGATCTCCACCTTGTAAGTGAGAAGGGGCCTGCTGCCGAGGAGACAGAAGATGACAACGTCAGCATCACTCAAACTCTGCAATGAGGTTTTGATGAGGTACTATGGAAAACCTGAGGAAGTTTACCCTCTGTATATCATTATGTGTTCCCTTAATGGTTTTCTCTCGATGACCGTGGTTTTTGGAAACGCAAGCCTTAAAAAAAAAACAGACAAGGACTGAATTCCAATGCATAGCACCACCCTAGTTATGGAGCATTAACCAAGGCAACTGTTCTTTCAGAGAAGCGTTTTCAGACAATCCAGGAAAGTGCTCGGATTAGACAATGCCAGGAAAACCCAGGAGACAGGGAGGATGAGATTTGCTCTAATTTGCCTAGCGAGTTTCATGCTCTGAGATATGGTTACCATAGGCAGTGTTATCAGCGCTTTACAAATGTTTCGCGGCTTTTGAAGAGAAAAAAGTTACCGTATCTAGTGAACACCTCACAGGACCGAAAGTTGCGAAAAGGCGCAGAACTGAAGAAACACTGTCTACTCTCCTTCCTTTATTGCCTTCAGATAGATGCCTCTTTTTTGGCAAAAACAGATTAACTAAGAATCGAGAAGAAGAAAAGCTGGTAAAATGCGTAATTAAGACGTCAGAAGAGTCAATCAAAGCAGCTGCAGAAAGCACACAAGACGAAACGATTTTACTTAAGGTACGAGGAGTCGATCTAGTAGCAAAAGAGGCGCATTATGATAACTCCTGTCGAAAAGAATACACACGCCCATCGAAACAGCGATCAGCTACAGATAGAGGCAATTAGTTAGAGATAGAGGCCGCCCATCAGGCAGCTCTTGATCATGTTTGCGATTTTGTTGGTGAAAGTATCATCTCTGGACTAAATGTTGTACGAATGTCTACGTTAAGAGGACGTTATTTACAGCACATCCAAGACAATAATCCTGAATTCATCAATAACCCTGAATACAAAACTGACAAACTTAAAGAAAAACTTAAGCATCGTTTTGGTTCATCATTACAGTTTTTTGCAGCCAAATTACAAAAGTCAGCTGGTTTATTCGTCTGGTATACAGGAGGGTCAAGTTGTTGAGGCAGCATTTGAGACCGCTGCATCCGAAGCAAAAAGACTAGAAGAAGCAGCTCTTATTTTGCGAAGAGAAATCCAGAGGTGTTATAAATCATCAGGAGAAATGCCATGGCCCCCTAGTACGAGTTTCCTTGTAGATGGACTAATTCGTCCCCCAGTGCTATTGACAGATTTTATCAATCAGATGATTTAAATCAGCTCCAGAACAGATTCTGAAAAGAAGCAACGGCTGGTGTTGTCAATTGCACAAGATGTCTGTAATGCAGAAACAAATAGCCAATGGATGATGCCAAAGCACCTGCTCCTAGGCATGTCACTAAGGCATCTAACTGGTAGCGCAGAGATTATTTCAATGCTAAATCGGTTGGGGCACTGTGCGTCCTACTCAAGGTTGCTTGAGCTTGAGACTGCCATCTGCAAAGCTATAGATGACAGAGAAAGTACAATTGCGTCGACAATTTACCCGGGTAAGAATGTAGTTACTCACCTCTGTTGGGACAATTTTGAGTTGAAAGAAGAAACGCCTTCGGGCGCAGGCACCACACATACCGCACATGGCATCATTTAACAATTAGTCGCCGAAGGCGACGTGAATATCGGCGAATAGTCACCGAGACGAAGTCGAGGTGACTATTCGCCAATATTCACGTCGCCCGAGGCGACTAATTGTTTTAGTATAATTACATTGATGATTATTCGAGAAAATAAAATTATTGATCAATTTCCGACCGCGAAACATCAAAAAATCTGGCTGCCATTTTGAAAACTGCTAGCCTTCAATGCTATAAATAACGGGATAGAGCGAAGCTCCTAGCCAATCACAGCGCTCTATTTTCGATAGTCATCTATGTAATTATACTAATATTCAAGAGGTTACAGATATTGATCAAGACAATGATTAACGTTCAAGATGAAGTACCAAAAACAGTGATTCAGTGTACTCCAGAACATTACGAGCCATGTTTTGCGAAAGAAAAAGCAGAACCACAGCTGAGAGTAACGAACACAAAGTTGGAAAAACGCAAGCTGCGTCTCAGGCAAAATCATCTGATTTTGTTTGGGTTATCTGTCGAGCTTTAACATCAAGACAAAGTACTCAAGTGGTCCTACCATGGGCTGGATGGGTTTCTAAGACTGAAACCACAAGGAAATTTCAGCAATCTACAGTGGACTATATGTCACCTATTTTCGCCCCAATTACTGAGAACTCCACGGTTCAGCATCTACTCAAGGTGTCCCAAGAAGCCTCAAGGGAGGTTCAGCAATCGTACAAGGTTGTGACATTTGATCTTGCAGTGGCTAGGAAAGCTTACTCATTAGTATGGCAGAATCTTGTAGTGTTTAGCAATGTCATCGTTCGACTGGGCAGTTTCCACCTTCTGTGCGGCTTCATGTGCGCGCTTGGAAAGATGTTTAGGTGCAGTGGGTTTGAAGAGGTTCTAGTCAGGGGCACCCAACGAGGATATAGTTCAAAACCACTTAAGGTCATTCCTCTGAAATAGAACTTAACATAGATTTTTTCTCAAATTTCGTCTATTAACTATTCATCATACTGGGACTTCGAAATGAAAATAAAAAAGGGGGGTGCCGGTATTCGTTTACGAGCTGCGAGGGCTCAAACATACCCCCTTTGAGGTAATTTTCAACACTTCCGGTTTGCTGCCTTGCACAATGGACTATATTAATAATTAGGCCTAATAACACTCAGAATTTTATTGATTGTGCGAAATGAGGCTATACATATTTAGAGTTGGACAAGAGTAACACTTTCAAAAGGCTTTTGGTACGAAAACGCATATGTCGAGGAAGCGCGACCCTAAATTCGTTACCATGGTTACAATAATTTAAATGAAAAAATGAGTATTGGCTTTATACTTTCCTTTATATCTTTTTTTCTGAACATAGAAAATTGTCCATTTTTTTTGTGTAGGCAGCCTATTGTTTTTAGAGTCAAATAAGCGAAAAAAAGAGGGGGGTGCCGGTATTCGCTTAGAAGCTATGCCATCATTTTCTGTTCCCAGGCGGGCAGGCCCATTTCTCTTTCCAGGAAAAAAACATCGTAAATTTAACTGCACTTATTCGTACAGATGTAATTAAAGTTAGTTATTACACGGTATTATAATTGTTAAATTATGATGAAGCTCGGAAAAATGTTCAGATAAAAGCTGCTAATCAAATAAATATACCTACTGTACCTGAGGCAAGTTTGGTGTTTACATCAAAAATTGGTCGGCCGCGACCAGCACCGGCGGCACGATGCGATTTGTTTGTGGTGCACACATTTACCTCTCCACATTCCGGATCGCCGCACATGATATACAAAAAACTACCCAACCCGGAGATAGTCAGTTGATAGCTGAAGAGCTTTTCCACATGCACTGCAACCACTATCTAGGGCTTTGGCCAGCACGTCTAACTCGATCACTCGTCTGCCTCGAAAGTTGCAGCTGCCGGCTTCGATGCATTTCCTTTTTGTGCTAACGCCTTCATCACCTTCCACATTACAACACTTCCTTTTCCAAATATTTTTTAACCTCTCTCGTCTTCCCTTTTCTTTTGAACTTACAAAAAAACCTCTTTTATCTCTCGACTTGGTGCCGATGCCGACGGTAGCCATCTTGAAAAGATTGCGTGACTAGTGTTGCAATGTTATGCGCAGTAGAGATGCGCAATCCAATTCAGAGGAATGACCTTAACATAGCATTGTTGAACGTATTTTAGTATTTAAATGGTAGATATAGGCACATTTTTGTCCCCTAAAAACTTTTCATCTGTTCGGATTTCCTAGCTGAAAGTCTAACGATCCGAAAATTATAGGGATCAAACTTTCCTTTTCGAAAGTTTCAGCCAGAAAATGGCTCCCGAAAATTCTAGGTGACCTTTTTTACGGTACAAATCCTTCAAAAATGGGTAATTATACCATTTTTAAGATGTTCGAAAATCCTAGGAGCGGCAGGCAAGCAAGAAATTTTACAACAAATGTTCCGAAAATTCTAGATCTCAAATCGTCTTCCGAACAGATATTTTCCTAAAATTGCCGTTGGGTGCCCCTGTTCTAGTAGAATCTGGAATTTGCTCCGGTGATTCTATCGAACAAGTGATGGCTGGAAAGCATTATAATAGAGCATTGAGAGTACACAAGATCGTCTTTGAAGGTTTGGAGCGTCTTCTATTAGAGGTCTTTGAACGCCGATATGGAGGGGAACTGGACGAGCAAAGTAAAGAGTCCTTTGGTCGTCTGTCTGCTGATCCTTCTGAAGAGAATCTTTTAAATGTTGTCTCCAATGAGAGCTGTGTGGAATTTCTGAATCGTTACGCCAAGTTTGAAGAAGAAGCCTATGATGGAAAGCTAGGGAAAACCACACAGTTTCGGCTGAGATACATGGAAAAGGTGTGGCTGATGTTGCGTTTTCTTAGAGCAACGAAAGAGAACAACCTGGAGCTACATATTGCCACTCTTGAACAAATGACCAGTAATTTCTTTGCACTTGATCACCCTAACTACGCTCGTTATACTGCAGTCTACCTACTAATGCTCATGAATCTTGAAGAATCGCATCCTGGGGCCAAGCAATTAATATCACGTAATGGCTTCAGTGTCAACCGATCCAGCGTTCCGGTAGCAAAAGTGCTGTTGACATCACAATCAAGCAACTCAACCATCATAGTAAGATCACCTGACACAGATGTGCTGTTGGCAAATCCCGAAAAACAAAACAAATAACCACTAAGAGAAACGTGTTCGGTCATCTTGTGATGCTTTCCCTTGAACATGACATCGACATGAAAAGAGTTCTAAGTTATCCATTAGGACCCGTGCCCAGGGCACTAGCCACCGCAGATGGCATGCCGGCGAAGACAGACAAGGCAAAGCTGCTTCATTATCTTGAGGGGAAGAATCAGATGCAAAGGCCAACAACGGGAGAAATCTCTTACGTTGTAGATGGCAATGCCGTCATTCAGTCGATAGTATCGCTTCCAGGCACGTTTGGAGAGCTAGCAGACAGTGTGTTTGAGCAGCTCCCGAAAGCAGAGCGTGTTGACTTTGTGAGTGATTCGTATCAACCCTTGTGTATTAAAGATGTTGAAAGGTCTCGCAGGGCAATGTCTGCACCACATATCGTCAAAGGGTCGTCAACCAAAGTACCGCGAGACTGGAAGAAGTTTCTCTCTAATGCCGAGAACAAGAAACGCCTGTCTGAGTTTCTTCTTGAAGAGTGGCAGAAGCATAAATTTGCTACAAAACTGCGTGGAAGCTAAGTAGTAGTTGTCACTGAGGGAAAGGCAACGCGTCTCTCAAGTGTAAACGGATAACAAGTAGTGTCAGAGGAAATATCAGAGCTGTGCTGAACACAGGAAGAAGCCGATACCAAGATCATTCTCCACTGTCATCATACTGCAATGAATACCTCAAGCAACTCACCCATCATAATAAGATCACCTGACACAGATGTGCTAGTGTTGCTGATCAGTCATGCACAGGGGCTGGCCCAGATTTTGCTGTTAGACACTGGAGTAGGAAACAAGAGGCGTCTTATTGACATAAAGGCGATTGCACGTGAACCTGGAGAGGGCTTGTGTCAAGCACTACCAGCATTGCACAGCTATACAGGCTTTGACACCACAAGCGCATTTGTCAAGAAAGGAAAGATCAAGCCCTTGAAAGCCCTACAGAAGCACACCCCATTCATTCCCGTGTTTCAGAATTTAGGTCAGTCTGCAGAAGTTCCCGTTGATGTCTTCTCAAAGCTGGAAGCATTTACATGCATACTGTATGGAGGGGGGTCGAAGAAGATCAATTCTCTAAGACACGACAAATTTCAAGAGCGACTAAGTGCGAGGTCTTAAAATGGTGTCTTGTCAAGTTACAATGGAGTTGATATGAGCCTTTTACCTCCATGTCAAGGAGCATACGGATGCATATCATGCGTTCTAACTATCAGGCTCTGATTTGGCGTCACGCCCATCAAGCGACAACCAGCCTCCCTTCGCCAGATGGCCATGGATGGGACCTAACTGACGGCACAACTATAGAAATTGTGTGGACTGAGGGTGAGTTAATGCCGCAAGAACTCGCGGACATAGTTGTTGATGCCCCAAGTCAACCACGGCAGGTCGAAGACGAGAAAGATCAAGGCGAGCTGGAGTTTGACAACCTCTTAGACATTATTTTTGAAGCAGACTAGGAACATACCAAATCTATTGAATTTCAGTTAATAAAAGTCATCTTCTGTTGCTAGAGACGAACCATTCAAACGATTATTTATATCAAGATAACTAAGGTGAGGAACAACATAAGCAGTTTGGAAACAATGCTACTTCCTTTGAGCTGTTTTGACTTTTATTCACAACTTGTGTCTTTTAATACAAATCGTATTTTTAAGTGTAATGCCTTGTGACATGCGCAGTACACTCATTTAGTGCTTATATATGGTGCTAAGATGCAAATTTCTGTACAGATGACAGAGTTAAGTAAGGTGACACAATTTCACGGTGCTTTATTCATTGCTTTATTTTTTATGTATTTTTCTTAAAACTCATAGCGTGGGTACCCTGTGGTATTTCGCTCTTCAAAGAAAATGCCACCGTACAGTCACGTCCAGCAGTTTAACAACTGCAGACAACCTGATTTGGATTCTCCATGCCCTAAGATTTCAAACGGTATAGGTCTACAAAATTCCCCCCGGGGGGAGGGTTTCACTCGCTGCCCCACGGACTAATATATACCCATACATTTATTTTCTTACGTAACCTAAACATAAGCAACATAGGATGAGAGTACTGGATTTCTTCGTTGAATAAGCTCATCTTACTTCATTGCCTTTTAATAAAGATTAAAAGTGACATTTCATAGGAGGCAATTTATGGACTTGAAATAAAATAATTTATCTTCCTATTTCTGCAAATTATCAGGAAACGATTTACCCCGGCCACTTCTCAAAACACACCTTGAACTTACTGGAAAACAAATGAAAACAAAGGCCGAAAAAGCTAAATAGAAGCCGATTGAGTGGATAGAATTATTTAATTGATCAGACACAATTCTTTTACTTGTTTTCCATCGCGAGATGCTCGCCGCCATTAGCTTTTAATTACTAAGTAACGCCAAATAATATTGTTGCGGAATAATCCTCGATTTATTAATATCAGAGGAAAAAAGTCAGAGGTTAGTCCATAGTTAAAAATGTTTCGTTCTGTTGGTTTAATTACAGGAAAAAATAACGGATTCCCAATTTTGGACATTTGAGGGTATTTAAAGAATGCCCATAAAAATCCCAAATACTTGTGTCACTCTTCCAAATTTGGGATTTTTATGGGTATTCTTTAAATACCCTAAAATATCCAAAAATGGGCATCCGTTATTTTTTCCTGTGAATGTTACGGCTCAACTGACGGATGTGTCGTTATCATCTTTTGACTAATTTCTATTTGGTGATTTATTTCCTCCATTTTACACCTTGGGGCCATTCACCTGGTCAGTAGTGTTTAATAACATGTCGTTTTAGACTCCAACTGGGTTTTTTTGTAATCAGTAATGATGCCAAATAATCAGCGACTAAGATATTACATGTAAGTAAAGTACAGGAAGTTTTTAATTAGCTAAAGAAAAAGGTTTATAATTCAACTTACGTTATGAAAAATTGGTCTAAAATAAAAAAAACCGACAATTAAAATTGTGCCACGTACATATGTTCATTTAATTTCAAGTGGTTTGTGCCTCGAGGCTAAGCAAGCCACAGAGTTGGCTAACTCGCATCGGCGCTGACTTTGTTTCAGTGGCTTTTCGCAGTTGACCTCAAAGAAAACACAAAATTACAAGTCCAGAATTGTCAAGCACTTCCATCTCGTTGTTTTCTCCAAGAAATACGATATGATTGTCTTTAGAAATAAAACTGGCATTACTAAACTTTGGTACAATATTTATTCTGGACTCTTTTAACGTTTTTCAATATCAATTGTTCAAGAGGGCTGTATCATTAGAGAATCAAGCTATTCGAAAAATTATATCGGTGAGCTAATTTGTCAGTCAAAACGACTAAAAGTGCTAATTTCATGCGCTTACGTAAAATAAGAAAATTAAGAAAGTAATTTATTCTCATTCTCCTTGTACAAATTACCTTCCGAACGTCAACCGTGTAAAAGCTACTTGATGCGCAAGATCACCACATTGTATTTTAGTCAGAGAGCGCTGCGTATCCAGAAGTTGAAATGTCAGCATCACTCAAACTTTGCAATGAGGTTTTGATGAAGTACTATGGAAAACCTGAGGAAGTTTACCCTCTATATATCGTTATGTGTGTCCTTAATGGTTTTCTCTCGGTGACCGCGGTTTTTGGAAACGCAAGCCTAATTTTTGCGCTAAGAAAAACTTTATCAATTCCTTTGTCAGCGAGAACTCTACTTTGGTGCTTGGCGGTAACAGACCTTACAACTGGGGTACTAGGTCATACACTCTACATCGCCGTAATTTCAAAAGTTCGGCAAAATTATAGCTGCGAGAACGTTCATGAAATTTTGCTAGCATTTTTCCTGATACAAGCTTCGTTAAGTGCCTGCTCATTCATGGTTGTGACTTTCATCGGAGTGGATAGGTTTCTTGCAATTTATTTGCATCTTAGATACAATGAACTAGTCACCACAAAGCGAATAATCACGGTGGTACTAACGTCGTGGACTTTTTCCCTGGCTACCATTTTCATATGTGTCTTCTGGTACTTTCAAGTTGGAGAGGTGGTTTTGCTTGTTTTTGCGTACTGCTCCACGTTTTTGCTCAACAAGATATATATTAAACTTTTTCTCGTCGCTCGGCAACACGCAGCTAGCATAAACAGCCAGGCACAAGTGGCAATGCATCTGTCAAGTTTCACAAGTATGGCTCGAAAAAGGAATTTAGCCATCAAAACCTTTTACGTATATATTGTATTCTTGCTCTGTTATTGTCCGTACATAATCACTTTAACTCTGTTGCTAGTGAGTCCTCAGCCGAATGCAGCGATAAAGGGAGCCATACAACTTTCAACAGTTCTAATGCTGCTCAATTCATCGTTAAATCCAGTCGTTTTCGGCTGGAAAATGAAAGAGGTTCGACAGATTGTTAAGAATGATTTCCAAAAGTTCATTTTTTGGAAAGCAGAAGATGTATAACCTAGCAAACATGCAGAAAAGTTTGCGTTTATTTCCCGCATTTAATTAAGCGAATAGGGTCCCCGTAGGTAAGCGCTTCCGTATGATGTTAAAATCAGCTGTGCTGAAATAAACGTTCAATAAAATTTATAACTTAAGCCAGTAAAGGTCACAGGACCCCTTTGCTCGCAAAAATAAATTATATACTTAAACATGTTTTTTCTTCTTTTTTTTAATTTATCGTGATTACTAGTTATAAGTAATCCTGTTTCAATAAACAGTTGAGAAAATAACTCAGTGACATTGAAGGCACGAGCTCGTTAGTCTATAGCAAAACAATTAAGGAGGTAAAAAAAGGAGGAAACATACATCGCAGTTTCATGCTTAAAGTGTTTATACGGCTAAAGATATGCATTTTCTTATACTTTGACAGAACCTACGTTCATCCATCAGCATGCCTAATTAGCTGTCAATTTCTCCTTTTTAATAAAAGCGCATTATTTATATTTGTTTACAGCCTTCCTTAGAAAATTGTCTTTGCTACTTCTATTTTTTAAGTTGCAGACTGGTTGTGCTCTGAAAAAAAAAATGACATGATCGTGGTATCATTCCTTCTTAAAAAAAATAGATTAAGCAAGTAGTGCTCCGCGCCAAATATCACTTTTTTGGCAGTCAAAATTCAGCTGGTAGAAGATCTTCGGATGAGAATTAATTACTAACTATTTCTAGAATTTCAAGTACAGATGGTTAGATGGAAAGACTGAGAAAGAAAAATTTAAGGAGACTAGAAGAGACCCCTGTTGACAAAGTGAAGTTCACTGGCTAAATCGCAGGTGCGGTGTAAGAGGGATTCAGTGGGAATTCGGCGGTAAATTGCTTTAACAACGCTTTTATTGTGCCGTCGCAGATCGAGTTTAAGAGGGGACAAAAGGCAAGTTTTTTAATTACCCTCGATCGCTATTGAGCTGGGTGCTGGACTTTTTCTTAACGTCCTCCTGGTAGTGGGAAATAGCTTTTCTTTTGACAGTAACTTAAAAAAGTAGACCTCCTTTTGAAATCATATTTCGCCAATAGGGAGCTTAAGCAACTACGACGACGATCACAACAACGACTTCAAAAAAACAATAGGTTTAATGATCAAAACAACAGCTCAGCACGTGCATCATGCTTTTTAGTACATTTCTTTGACGGCCACTGCACTACTACGACGTGAAACCTCCTAATTTGACGTTTTATGGAGGACGTGAACAAACGACGACGAATTTTCCGTCATCTTTTTGAACCTGAATAAAATCCTTAAGAATTCAACTCCAGGAAAAGTTGCCTGCATTTGACATATTGAGCGGGTCCAAATAGACGCGATTAAGTTTGAAAGAAGGCAAACTCATTTTTTTTATCGAGGTTTTCACGGTCGTCGTCGTCGTCCTTGCTTAAGGTCCCTAATAACTGTCTTTGGACGCCCCTGAAAAATGGCTGATCTTTTGGATTTGTTTTGCTTGTATTTTTAGTATTGTTATCATTGATTCCTGCTAATTAGTGATATTTTCCTGTTAAGCAGAAAATGCGTTTTAGCATATTCATGATACATGCCCGGGATTTAATATCACTGCTGCCTTCCTAAAATGGCTTGTTGGACTTAAACTAATACTTACTATACAGCCATTATGATAGCGGTTAAGAGCTGTGAGAATATTTTATTGTTAGTGAAGAGTTTTTTGCATCTAGTCAAAACATTTTTGGTTTTTTACTTTTGCAAAACACCAAAGGTTCTTTTATAATTAGTCAAGAATTTTTTTCTCAACTCTAGAGCACTTACGCTGGCTTCCACCTCAATCAAGAATTTTTCCATCCCATTTATATTAGTTCTAATATTGATCAAGACCGTCAAAAGGAGCCATCAAGCAATGCTTACATGGTCTCAAGGTCTCACGGTCTTATTCACGTAATCTTAATGTAGCTTCAGTTTCATTTTTTTTGCACAGACCTGAAGTATCTACAGTCGAACCTCTCTACTGTGGCCAACTTGGGGACAGAATAAAGTTGCTGTTGTGTAGACGTGGCCGTTATGTGGAGGTAATGGTTTAATATGACAATTTTTTTAGGGGAGTACAACACGTTATTGTTATTAAGTTCGAAATCCCACAAGGGTAATCCAATCAGACACAAAAAAATTTATAAATGTCTTTTTGAATCAAACCGTTCACACGACGAAACGAGCAAGGCTCGCAACATTCGCTATAAGTATTGTAGACAATTTTTGCTTACTCTAGCATTATTAAATGGAACACAATCAAAACGATTGCCACGATAATCAACGCCCCATACAGATCTAATTTCGTAACCATTCCGGACTTCATTCCTCAGTTGCTAAAAAAACTGGCCGTTTAAACAGTTGGTTCTAAAAGAAAAGAACGGTGCATTCATGTGCATGCGTTGGTTTGTCGGAGCTATGCGTCGGTCATTATGGTAGAACACCTTAGAGTACAGTTATTGAAGAAAGAGCCTTCTCGATGAGCAAAATTCACTTTAATGACAACGATGAAGGAATCAATCTACAATCGAACAGGAACGCAAAAATCACAATACAATACAAATAGACCTAGCTAATGAAGCAAGGGCACTTACAAGAAGTCCATAAGGCGAGGAATAACTAGCTTAGTCCTTCAAATCGCTCACAGAGTTGAAAACATAAACATGGCCGACTCGTTTGGCCGGCACGTCAGTCCCCGGTCAGCGGCTTTACTTTAAAAGAGAAGGCCTGATACTGGGTTGACCAGCGGATAACTCTGCAGTTATTTTTGCGTGGGACATCAGCAGAACGCAACCTAAACTCGAAACGCGCAATAACCCTGGCCCCCCACATTAAGCAGAAGTAAACTTGATTTCTGGTTGTTCGGGCCAATTACCGCAAACGGAAATACATCATAGACCTTAGACTTCTCGTTCCTAGAACCTGTTGTTTCTGTAAGTCACAGGGCCTTTGAACGGTAGTAACGGGTGCCGCTGTCACAGTGATATGTGTATCCCCGCACACATATCCCTAGTGATATGTGTATCCCCGCACACATATCCCTAGTGATATGTGTATCCCCGCACACATATCCCTAGTGATATGTGTATCCCCGCACACATATCCCTGAGTGATATGTGTATCCCCGCACACATATCCCTGAGTGATATGTGTATCCCCGCACACATGTCCCTAGTGATATGTGTATCCCGGATGGGGATACAATAAACACTGATGTTAAGTATCCAGCCTCATCAGCGACACAATAATTAAAATGGCGGCTCAAGTGGGAGCAAATGGTTGTTTTGTTTTCAGTTACATTCTTAAACACTGTACTCTTCACTTTGTCAAGGGGTCTTAGAGAAAATGTCGGACACTGTTTTTAAGAAGCAAGGTAAGGAATAAAAGGAGTCAAACCTCGAAAGAGTTTCTGGGCCATGTTATTATTCCACTGGGTTAGCGTAATTGGCTGTAGAAGAAAATTTTGCGGCTGAAGTGACTGAAACATCACTTCTCACTTGTAACTTACCTCCGGGGAAGTTAATTTGATACAAATGGAACGCGGGGGATACACGTATCACTGAAAGTTCTCTTGCTAAGGGTTTTTTTCTTTTTTTCATACTACATGCGAAGGTGGAAGATTGTTGGCGCTCTCGGGGGGATACAAATGTCAGTGTGCCAGCACATGTACGTGTATCCCCTTCATTTTTGACTGGTTTATCTTCTCTCGCTAAAGGAAATCTCGTCGATATCACTTAACACAACTAGTAACACAGCCAACAATCAAACAACATGCAAAGATCGAAAATTGTGGCGCTTGTAGGGGGGGATACACATATCACTGAACCGGCGCAGAGATATCGGTATCCCCTGTTTTTTCCGTCTCTTGCTGAAGGAAATATCGTCGATATCATCTAACACAACTAGTAACACAACTAGGGTTAAGACAGGAATCAAAACAACATGTAAAGATGGAAAATTGTGGCGCTTGTAAGGGGGATACACATGTCACTGAACCGGCGCAGAGATATGTGTATCCCCTCTCTATTTTTTGACTTTTCGAGTTTAATATCCCTTTCTGAATGAAATTTGGTCAGTCGTACTTACTTAACGCGGCTAGTGACATAAAATTATAATCTCGTTGGATAAGGACGAAGAAGTAAACTCGCCAGAAACAGCTTTGCGATTATTTTCTCTCGAACTGTTGCTCTTAATCTTGGATCATCTGTAGTCCCTTTGACGATGATTCCAAAAATATACAAAAAAAAAATAGAAATAAAACATACACTTGTTTGGGTGTGTGGGGGGTAGGGGATACACAAATCACTGGCAGCCATATTGGAGGGATACACCGATATCACGGGAGGGGTGATGAATGGTCCATTAAAATTTTTAACTGCTCGCAAAATTTAAACGAGTGCTCGCTTGCTCGTGCTCCCCAAATTTTTGCGTTGCTCGCAAGCTCGCAAAGCAAATTTTTTATTTCTGCTCGTGCTCGCAAAAAAATCGCAGTGCTCGCCATGCTCGCGAATGCTCGCAAAGACCATTCGTCACCCCTCACGGGGATACACATATCACTATGACACCGCCACTTTCGGAATCCTATTATACCTCATTACCAAGAAAATTAGCGAGAAAATAACTTTTCAAGCCGGCTACCTTCAAATGTCAGTCCGCGCGTGACGAATTGCGGATCTCTGGTGGTACTGAGTTCCACACTATTTTCCCTTTATAGGTAAACCTGCCAGCGCCGTGGGGCACAAGGGGATGAGATTACATGTAAGGTTGTTGTTGTTGTGTATACTTGTGAATTTCAGATCTCTTTTGAAACATGTTTACCTGATAAGTTGGTGCCTTGTTGTTCATACACTTAAATATCTGTACAGCTTCTCTGAAATCCTAAAAGATTCAGGTACTGGAAGAAACTTTTATTAATTCTTTTAGAGTAGGTGATATGTGATCATATTTTTCTTTCCTTTCGCTCCATATTATAGTCCAGCGGCGAAGTTCTGACCGAGCTAGCAGTGTTCGATTTGCTACTGCCTGACCACACAGAAAAACAGCTTCGTAAAAACAGGTGAGGTTATTACAGTAAAGAGCATTGGTTTTGAAAAAAAAAGTTGGCGAATTCCTCTTATCACTGCCAGCTTGCCCATAATTTGCAAGCTCATTCTCTCTTGGAGGAAACTAATCAGTTAAACCAAGTAAGTTGAATAAATATGCCTTTCTTTGGCATCGATTACACTGATCTTGATCCACTGAGATCTGAAAATGGACCTTTTAGCAAAATCGACCATGATTTAGCCCGTCTTACGCTCACTTTAACTATGTAGTGCAGCCCCAACCTCTGCCGCCTTAGTAGGCAACATGGCGACCATCTTGCAGTACTATTTTGTGTCTATTTTGCTTTATAAAAAACGTTCTCGGAATCTAAGGAATAAACAAACTTTACCGCTATTTGCATGTACTTTGAGATTATAGTTCATATGCTGTTTTAGCCACGTGGCATGACTTTGGGCAGTTTTTATCTACAGTGGCGGATTCAGGAGAGGAGCCGGGGGGCCCGGGTCCCCGAAAATATATATTTTTTGAGACTGCCCCCCCTATCTCAGAGTCTGGATGACCGCCCCCCCCCCCCCCCCCTTATCCTTATCTGAAGGTCTGGATCCATCACTGATCTAATCGGCCTTTGTGGCCTTACATCTTGAATGTACGTCCTTTCATTTGAAGCTGAAAAGGAAATAGAGGAATGCTTAGAACTGCTTTCGCCCCATGGCCAATGGACTCAACCTCAATTAACTTTCTTTCAATTGTCAGTTAATTTAAAAAGGTTATAAGCTTTCCGCGCCGGGCTTTGTCTTTTTAGTTGTGTGCTTGGTAAGTTTTTTTTTTTGTTGCTGCAAACTAAAGAATGGTTAGATGAAATTAGGTCTAGACAAAACGAAAACAGCTCGACCAAACAAAAAAACAGCAGGTTGGCTTGGACAAAGAAACCTTCTACTAAGTTAAAAATAAATAAATTTATCAAAAGAAGGAATGAAATAATGAAGCCATTGGGGAGAAATTCTCAATCAATTGCCACTGTGAAATCTCCACATTTTCTCCTTTCACTGAAAATGACCATTTTAACAGCTTTGGTTTGTGATGTGTGTTGCGAATGAAATTGAGAGGATGAACATGCCGGCCGGTTAATAAATTTTGCAAACTATTAAATTCACGACAGCAACAAATAAAGTGACAGTTGAATCCCACAGTTAGCTTGAACTTAATTATATAAATTCGCGACACAAAGAAGATTGAACGAATGTTTCAATTCGTATCAATTGTTATGATTCACAGCGTTACGAAAATAATACAGATTCAGCACCGTGCTATTCCTCTCCTATGGTTGAGGCCCTTGTTACTTCTTTCTATCATCTTAAAACTAGTCAACAAGCCACAGGATATATACGAATTTCAATTTCAATTATTCATTTTGTATTCCAGCTCCCTGTTAAGAACTTATCATAATACAATCACTGTTGCTATAAAACACTTCGAAACTGATATTACAGTTCCATTGCTGTGTAAACAAGTAAATTAAATCAACCGCAATGTAGCCTTTACATAAGATTTCAGCAATTGACATTAACGCCAAATTTTGCGGAAAAAAGCAAGAGCTGAAGAAAGCGTGTCGCACTTTGATCTGGCGTGAGCATCTTCTTTGAGGGCAAGACGCGCAGTTAAAAATGGATAGTTCATTACAATTGTGCAATGTTATTCTGGAAAAGTATTACGTAAGACCTGAAGAATTGGACGCACTGTTTAAGATGATGGTGGTATTAAATGGTTTGTTCTCTTTCACTGCAGTTCTGGGAAACTTGGGTATAGTTTTCGCGATAAAGAAAGCTTCATTTATTCCTTCCTCAACGCATGTTCTTCTAAAGTGTTTGGCTGTAACAGATCTTGGCAATGGCGTACTAGGTCACCCACTTTACGTGGCTGTTATTTCAGGACTTCGACAAAGTTACAGTTGCGAAAATAACCACCAAATTCTATTAGCATTTCTTCTCATACAAGCTTCGTTAAGTAATGCCTCGTTCATGACTGTAACCCTCATCGGAGTAGACCGTTTTCTGGCAATTTCCTTGCATCTTAGATACAGTGAGCTAGTGACTCCAAAGCGAGTAGCTACCACAATACTAGCGTCGTGGATAGTTGTTTTAGCTACCACGTTCATAAGTGCCTTCTGGTTTTTTAATATTGGGGAGACGATGATGCTTATTAACGGATATATCAGCACTCTTTTACTCAGCATTATATACATTAGACTTTTTTCCGTCGCTCGACGACACGCAGCAAGTATAAACAGCCAAGCTCAAGTAACAGCGCATCTGTCAAGTATCAGAAAAATGGCTCGAAACAAGAACTTAGCCATCAAAACGTTCTGTGTGTTTGTTATATTCTTGCTGTGTTACTGTCCATACTTGATCTGTTTAACAGTGTTGTTACTCAGTTCTCAACCGAATGCGGCGATAAAGGGAGCGGCACACCTAACGTTGGTTTTATGGTTGCTTAATTCATCATTAAATCCATTGGTGTTCGGCTGGAAACTAAAAGAAGTTCGTCAAATCGTTAAAAATGATTTCAAAAAAATTATTCCTTGTAAATCAAACGATTGAGGTCTGTCATTTAGGATTTATTTTTCAGGATTGGAGCATCCGGATTTGGATTCTCCAAAATCGAAATTATGAACATCTTCAGACGGATTTTGCCAAACAGGGTCATTCCTTCTGCGGCATGGATATTAATTCATAGACCCTCCCACGGTCTTTTCAACTTTTGACATGGACAAGTTAGGGAAAATCTGTCGGCACCACTAGAAATAGCGCCTTTAAAGAAGTAAACTTGCAAATTTTATTATTAAGTGATACGTTCTAAGCGAGCGACGAGACGTTCGGTGGGGGGCGGGGGGGGGGGGCAAGTTTATGGCCCCCACTATACAAAACTACAAACTTTGAGGACCTATCTTCGTTAGTTTTCAATAAATCACTTTCAAACTTAGCAATTTTGCTAATTTAAAGACACTTTTTTCAGCGGAGTTGACGGATTTTCCCTGACTGGTGCATTTTTGCCAACTTCGGTGTCCATAGTTGGGCTTTGAACTTTGTGAAATGTCTCTCTTAAGGGATACAACACGAAGGCTTTATCGTCCATCTTTGTTCACAATTGAACTGCGCATGTTTCCAAGAGAACTTACGCGGGTAGTGTAAACCGGGCTTTAGACAACTGTAAATACTTGCTTGTCGTAAATTGTGATATGGCTGTGAATTGTAGCAGCTGTAACTGTGTGAAGGTTCAGTTGCAACTGTAGTCAACCGTCTTCCTAGTCTGCAAATAAAACTTTAAGAAAAATTTCAACTCAAGCAGCGTAGCGAGAATATTAAATACGTACGTTTTGTTGAACTGGGATAGACTGATTTGAAATTGGAGTCAAAGATCTCGCCGTCTTTAGTGAATTCAAAGATACTTAGCGTTTCAATTGGTCACGGGGTATTTCACGAGCCATTTGTTCTGAAAATCCTTAATGTTTCGCCAGTTAGTGACAGGATCAGGTTTATCAGTGTGAGATATTCTGACTCTTCAACGTGATAGTGAAAATGGCACTCCAATACAAATCTGTGAAACCAAAAGCCAATTGTCAGGATCCAAAATATTTAATCCTCCATTTTTTCGAGTGCCATTTACTCCACAAGTTAGACTACGAATAGTCCTCATTTTTCCTCAGATATAGCGAGCGCGCGTGAAAATCACCCCACGCGAGAAAAGGCGACACGCGGCGGGGAGAGAGATCTTTTCTCGCGTGGGGTGAGCGTTTCGCTCGTTCTACTATCCCTGAGGGAAAATGGGGACTACTCGTAGACTATCCACAAGTAGAAGAGTAAATGTATTTATTCGTTATCAGAAACTCTATACAATTTAGCCACACCAAGTAAATTCGCCAAAAATTCGTAAGTTTCCTTCATTCAGTGCTCACTAACATTTTGCCAAAAAAGTCTCAAGAATTTTTTATTGAGGGACCATTTCATCCTGTTCTGAGGGAACCCGAAAGAAATATAATTCCCATTAATCATATTTTCCAAACATGCTCTTTACTTTTTACCTAGCTATAGGGCTCAGACCCTGAGAAAAACGTGAAAGGCTTCGTTTTAGGGAAAGATCCTGGGAGAAAGAGACACTCCTATAGTTGAAATGGATTTCAACTGTACTCCAATAAAAATCTGACACCAAACGCCTCATCAGGGGCGAAAATTTAGTTTTTTATCCTTCAAACCTCCGTTTATTAAAGTACATACAAGACTATATAATTGTGTCTATTCTCTATGAGAAACACTGCATTAATTTTTTTTCGTAATCTTTCCAGATTTTTATGATTTCCTCATGAAGCACAAAAAACCCCAAAAAGAGTTTCTTGGCAGGACCTGTTATTAATGGTCCTTTCTGTGTTTTCTATTAACTTTAATTAATTAAGGCTCAAATTTGTCCCGTTAAAGAGTTTACACTACTTGTTCTATCCAAATCGTGCCGATTTTTTCAGCACCCGTACCATTTCCACCCGTGCTCGGACTACCTCGCCTAAGGTCCCAGCACGGGTAAAGATTTTGGTTCGGCACAGATGAAATTTGGTACGGACAGGTTGTTTACACTGCTAATTTTATCCAAGCCGAACTCTTTTTTCTGGGACCCGTGCCATTTTCACCCGAGCCGTGCCAAACATTTTCTGTGATGTAAACTGGGCTTATTTCAGACGATCTTATTGTGTTGTGTGAACAAGAACCGATTTGATAATGTCTACAATAACATCAAGCTTAAGACAAAAGATTTCATTTTACTACAGCTGTTGAAATCAACATGTAATAATTATTACAATTAAAGCGATTTTCTTATGACCCTAAAAAATGGTTTCGGTTAGTGTTCGTTATTTGTTTTATCCCCCAATGGATGAATTAAAAGATCAAGGATGGCCTCTTCGTTTGCCCGCCAAAGAAAACCCTAATATAGAGAAGGCATTGTTCGATTGGCCAATCGTGTTGCAGTATGACGTCAAAGCAAAGTATCGACTGATTTCTAGAAAATTCTCGGGCATGATGTTTTTTCACCCGAGCGTTCGCTTAACCAACCAATAGCCACGCGCTTTTGTATCCGTTCGATAAACCAATCCAATCGCTCTATTTCCGTTCGTTGTTGTTTAAGAATTTGTCGATGCTTAGCGTGCGTATATCGAGTTATGGATGTACCCGAGAAGTTTGGAGAGCACGAAAGATGCGTAAGAGTTACACGAGGCGATAGCCGAGTTCAACTTCTTGAGTGCTCTCCAAACTTCCCAAGTGCATCCATAACTTGATATACGCACAGCTAAAAACATGAGCAAATTCTTTTATTGCATAGCTGACAAAAATGCTTGCTTTTCGATTACCGTAAATCCTCTATTAAGCCCCCCCCCCCCCCTCTCTCCCCCTTTTCAGAGGAGGAAAGTTAATAAGCCCCCCCTCTCTATTAAGCTCCCCCATCCCCCTCCCCCAATCCTTATTCTTCACAAAGAATGGACTGATCAGTTATGATTTATTCAGGCTGGAAGTTCATATTGTTTTTGGTCTACGGCGGCATGACCTCCAACTTCATATGCTTGACTTTCTCAATTTTGCACTCTAGCTCTCTGTGGAGAATTGCCACCATTTTCTTGTCTTTAGACAAAGCAGTGTACCGCCCGGGAACCACAAGTCCGTCCTCGAGAAACCATAACGTTTCTAACTTTTCAATTTCACTTTCCATTGTTTTGTTTAGGTTATCATTTTACGAAATACCGTAGAACTATAGTATCATAAATTTCAAGGCTGTTTATATAAAACATTTAATTGTAAGAGATAAAAAATGTAAATATAAGAGGAGTTTTCCAGAGATTTTCGTTTGTAAGTTGTGTACGACAAATCAATACAAGTTACCATTCTCATAAAAAGTACCGAAGAACATGAGGCCGAAGCGCATTTTTGAAGAATAAGAATTTTGTTTTTGTTTATTTTTAGGCTTCCATGAGTGAATTAAATACTTTTGACAGTGACTTTAATTGTACAACGCGTAAGTCTACTCTATCTCATACCACGGTATTTTTGCTACAGGTGATGCGTTTCGCTAAATTAAATAAGTCACCCCTCTCTTTTAAGCGCCCCCCCCTCTCTATTAAGCCCCCCCTCAAAAGTGCTTGAAAAAAATAAGCCCCCCGGGGGGCTTAATAGAGGATTTACGGTAACTACAAAATTCTCCTAACGCGCGACACAATAACAAACGCTTCTATTGGCTGATTACAAACACACCACAATGGTCTAGTTTGAATGAAAATTCTTTGAAATGAGAAAGAAAATTTGCTTATATATTCGTTAACGATCAATGAAAACTAAAAAGAAACAACGGTAAAAGAATCTTAAAGTCCACCTAAAGTGAATATACTCGCATGTTCGTAAGAAGTCGTGTATGGCGCGTTTTCAGGGTCAAAATAAAGTGTATGATTACCACACCAATTAATTGCCAAAAAAATTGTCATCCTACGTGATTTTCAGTTAATGGCCTCTGTTGACATGCTGTCTTGCAATGGAATCCTTCCGTTGTGTCATGACTTTTAACTAAATCTACACTTCTTACTGAAGTTAATTTGAGAAAGGGTTTACTTTTGAAATCTTTTTCACACGTTTCCACGCCCACTTACAAAAGATGTAGTAGCAGGATTATGTGATGATGAAAACAAATAGACCAAACATGCCAAATGTGTAGCAGTAGGATTATTTTTTTATAACGAGTTATAAAGCCATCGCCATCTTTACTCTTGTCAATTTTTTCAATGCGCTTGTCTGATACACTTTCCCCAAGAGGAAACGCTACTCGCAATGACTTTTGAATCCACTTTCTTCGTAATGACTTGCAAACCTTTAATCAGGCGCTACCTATCCTACAGTGCGCGGAAAGAGACTGGAAGCAAGCCTGCATGGCTTCGAATGGCTACTAAGGCAGTATGGAAAAAATGGCACTGAACCAAAAAAATAACACAGTTTGTACATTATGTAAGACTGGTGGGCGACCAACACTCTCAGAGGGACTCAAACATGTACCTGCGTCAACAGACTGACAGAGAAAGTTTCGATCTGCCTCGATCAGTAACGTGAGTAGGCTGGCCACGATGTCAAGCTCAGTCCACAATGCATAGTAGGCGGGAGAGCTGCTGTAACCTGAATGAAACGTAATCGGCTATGATTAAAGGGACACAGTCAGCTATGGGACCGCGCTGACCTGGACACTACTTTTGACCGGTTTGAAAAGCGTTTACCTCAATCCGAAATCAAATCTACGCGTCGGATACGTGTAGAAATCCGCTTCAATCCTGCCTAGTGTTTCATTCAATCCTCGATCTTGGACTGAAAATCTCTTTTTGAGTAAACTTTTACTCGTTCTATTACATTATTTTATCACATTTGGTTAAAAACAGTATTCAAAGGAACATGAACAGAAGAGGTGAGAAACGCGTACGCGCCGGCGGGAGAAATCGCCTTCGTTTAGCAAAATAACAAGAGAAATGAATCAGTAACATTGGCGAGGAAATAATCGTTATATATATTTGGAAAATCGATGAAAAAGGTTACATACATTTGGAAAATCAAGCTTTCTCGACCGTGAACCTTCGACAAGGATTCAGACTTCGTGCAATTTCTCACCTCTACTGATGTTCGCATTCGGAAGCATTCATCGATGTTTGGCTTTCCCTGGAAAAATCCCCCGGTGAATTCTCAATGGTATATGTAAAAAAATGAGTGCTCTGATGTGGCTTAAGGTCTATAATCACGATTTCGACTTGTAACTAGTTCAACTCTACAGGGGTTGTTTAGAGTATTAGGGGTGATGAATGGTCCATTTATTACAATTTTCAACTGCTCGCAAAATTTTACCTTTGCTCGATTTGCTCGCAAAATTTAAGCGAGTGCTCGCTTGCTCGTGCTCCTCAAATTTTTGCGTTGCTCGCAAGCTCGGATCGCAAAGCAAATTTTATATTTCTGCTCGTGCTCGCAAAAAACTCGCTGTGCTCGGCATGCTCGCGAATGCTTGCAAAGACCATTCGCCACCCCAAGTATTCCGGATACGCTTTTGTTTCACGTGTGTCTTGTGACATGTAAATCAGCTAAGAAATGGTATCTAATGCGCATGTGCATCAGCTGACTGTGTCCCTTTAATCCAAAAGACCAGGGCCGAGTTGTTCGAAAGCCGGTTAGCGCTTAACCCGGGGTTAAATTTAACCCGGGTTTCTCTTTCTTGTGTTCAAAAGCATTTTCCCGGATAATTTTCTCTGTTATATTTAGAGCTTTCAATCATCAACTTGTAGACAAAAAGAATTAAAACTGAACCTCTTTTTAAGCTTTGAAATCTGGATTCAAATCTCGCACTAACCCTGGGTTATCTTAACCCGGCTTTGAACAACTCGGCCCAGTCGTATATTGTCTACAAACTGTGTTTGCGCCGGCGTAAATATTGTTTGCTTCAGCGCCATTTTCATGAAAATCCTCAAATAACATTGACCGAGACCAGGTTTTATAAGGCCGTGAGACTAAGCACCCCACCCAAACCCTTGTTTTCACTAAAACCGCTGGACGCCAAACCTGGTTGAGGTCATTGTTATCTAAGGCCTAGGTCTTCTCATTTTCATACTGGCTTAGTGGCCAGGCAGGCTTGCTTCCAATCTCTTTCCATGCCTTGTAGAGTGGGTAGCGCCTGATTAAAAGTTCGCAAGTCATTACGACGAAAGTGGATTCAAACGTCATTGCGAGTAGCGTTTCATACGGGAAGTGCATCAGACAAGCACATTCTCAAAATTGACAAGAGTAAAGATGGCGATGGCTTTATGACTCCTACTGCTACACATTTCGCAGGTAAGCGTGCAAATAGATTTTTAAAAATTGCTTTATTTGTTTTCATCATCACATAATCCTGCTGCTACATCTTTCGTCAGTGAATGTGGAAACATGTGGAAAAAGATTTCAAAGGTATACCCATTCTCAAATTAACTTCAGTAAGAAGTGCAGATTTAGTTAAATGTCATGACGCAACGAAAGGATTCTATTGCAAGACAGCATGTCAACAGGGGTCATTAACTGAAAATCATCTCATAGGATGACAATTTTTTGGGCGATTAATTGGTGTGGTAACCATACACTTTATTCTGACCCTGAAAACGCGCCATAGTCGTGGAGTATGGTTTGGATTTGCTTAAAAGATGTTTATGTTTTGCTCGGCGAAATCCGGGAAACTTGTGTTTTAGCGAAGACGGCTGTCATCCTACTTTAACTTTATATTCATTTACGAACAATGGATGGTCATTACGGCTTCTTGAAAAGACCTGGCAGCATTTGTTTTTTATTACTCGCAGCTGACGCAAAACAAAGAAAACAAAACATCCTCAACAAGAAACCTAACCCTGACAATAGTCCATAAAACAAAGAAAACGAATAAATTATGTTACACCGGGGATGACCCTGAAAACAACATACTGAAGGATTCTAGTTGTTGAAAACGTATTAAATCATCGTGCAAATGTCCTGTCTTCCCAGCTCCGGCCTGAAAGCGCAGACAAGTTTTTCTAGATACATGGCTTTTTTCAAAAATCTCACCGCTAACTTTTTGTCTGATACATAGGAAAAACATTTTTGTGCCTCCGAGAACAAAATATAGCAGTGAATGTAGCAATATTTGATGTAATAGATCAAGCATGAGACGCAGTGTTACATCACCAGATCAAACACCGAGAAGAGAGTTGAAAATACGACGCGCAGCGGAGTATTTTTGACGAATTTCGAGGTGTTTGATCTGGTGATGAAACACTGTGTCGAATGCTTGATATTACTTCTCAAATGAAATGATTTAAGGTGGAGAAATTAAGGATTCAAAAATGAGCAGTTTTTTAATCTGGTTTCCAAACATCATTAAACATTAATTTCCTTTGCATTTTCTTTATGAATCATTAATGAGTTTGAGAAAGGGTCAGGGAAAATTCTTGAATGTGATAACAGAATACAGCACTCTGCTCCGTGTCATTGTTAGTAAGAGTGATTTTACCTTAGCCGTAAAATTGGCAGTAGGCTATAAATACGCAGTATTACACTATTATTTCATTGTTGTCTTTTGTTTCTCAGCTTGTTACTATTTGGTACTTTGTATTGCATAATGTTTCACGGGGTTAATTGCTCAAGTCATAAAGCAAACACTTCACAAACCAAGACTACCTGCCGTACTAATATGACTAATTATTGGAGTGTTTGCGGAAAATTTAAAGTATATAATTATGTTTATCAAAGTTTTCAGTGCTCGACGCAACGAAGTCGAACTTAAGATTTCTCCGCGAAGGCAAGACGGTAACAGTGAAGGAACAGTTTATCATCATATGACTGTGCAGTTCCTCGACTGCTTGGCATCATCAAGAAGCTCGATCCAAACTTTGTTTCTACTTTCTTTCTTAGCTACACTTGCAATACGGGCATTCATCATGACGACGGTAACCGTTACGACCAAGGTGATTCTCCAAGCAAGAGCTATTAAAAGACTTTGCAGCATGATTAGTGTCTAATGTGTCCGCTCTGGGTTGGCTATTTCATCCCTTAGCTTTATAATCTGGTGGTCAAGAAGAGAATGTACAAAACTATTACCCACAGCATACCTATGAGTGTTCCTGCACGCGGGGAAGTTAGTTTATACTATGAAAAACAAACCATTTTTAATTACTAGTCTTTTGCTTCTTGGAATTGCTATCGCAGCAAAGGTGATATCACAGCTGAAGATGTATCGGTTGCGTCTGATTGGGGCGTAAAGTGTGAAGCGGCGTTGGTCGACGTTGATTCCGCTCTTCGTCAAGAGTATTTCTAAAACTGACTGGTTCACTGGTCAGGAGGAGCACTCCCTGAACTGGCCTCCAAACGGGGAGGCTCCGCCCGAATGGGAACCCTTTTACAGGCTTCAGATATATGAAAGAATAAGCAATTCGCGAGATAAAGTATATGAAACTGGTAAGAAAATCTATCATCCATTTAGAAGGGCCTTTATTAAAATGTTTCAAAAAGTCGTGCCTTCATGGCTATATCATTAAAATCTATATAACATTACAAGAAAATGACAAGCATACTACCTGATTTAGCGATTTATTCTTCTTCAATAGGTATGTTAAAGCAATACGGTTGGATATCTGGGCGGAGCCTCCACTGATAAAAGCCCCCTGCCGGGGTTCACTGAGCTGTGTGTTTGTTTGTGGTTTAGGTTTTTAGTGAACTGTTTCGCAGTATGTGGCTCAAAACACGAAGAAAAAAGACATTGGTAGTTAGGACCACGTTTTGCGACCTCCCTGCGAGATGTTCTGAAATGCTAAAAGTTTTCTCAACAGATCTTCTAATGCAATTAGAGCCGTTTCCACAGTTTTAGGTTAAAACCTGTCCTATGTCCCATTAAAGCGGCATCTTGAATGAGAGCTATTGGTTCAATAGCCCAGGTTCGGTATATTAAAATTCTAACATGACTCCGAGGCTTTCTGTTCATTCTTCAATATTTGAATCGGTTTTCTTTGTGCTCAAGTCTCCTCTGGAAAATGCGAGACAATGGGGTCGTGAAAAATTTGCAATTTTGTACCTAAAGCCTCGGAGTCATGTTAGAATTTTAATATATCGAGCGTGGGCTATTATTCGTAGAAAAATCTCTCAGCATCCAGAGAAGAAAACGGTAACAATCTTTCAGCCTTGGTAGCGGACAGATTCAGGAGGCTAGGCTCCTGACAGATTATATATTTTTGTGTTTGAGAAATCAAATCCGTCAATTGACCTGAAATATTGAACATTGCTAAACCCGAAGGATCTCTTCCCTTTTATGCTGGGCCGAGTGGTTCATAGTGGACAGTTTCATTTCGCTTACAAAATCATAACTATTAAAAAACGCATAAATGACTGTCATCACACAATAGGGTTAAGAAATTCGGCTTGGTAAAGGACATGTACGAAGTCCGACGCTAACGTTCACATCCTGTTCAAGGCTACCAGTCCAGAAAGACACCTTAGATTAAAGACGCTAGATGAAAATGTATACCCTGCATAAGACGTACGATTCCGAAACTGAACTATTTTCCTGATTGGGCGATACATACCCATTTAGGCCAAATAAGGGTGTCCCCCGGAGAAGGTGACCTCGACCAGCTCGACCCTAACTTTATTTTTATAATATTACATTTCTCACCTTTGGTACGAACAACAAAAGCAAGGTAAAAGTAGAGACGACGTTAAACGATGTTCCAAACAACGCGAATTTAGCGTTGATATTCCCATGGCCAATAACAAAATACAAAGGAACAGTGATCAGTGTCGTGATAACAACGTTGTAAACACTCATGCCGATATACTTGGAGTCGTTCAGAGAGACCAAAGTAACATTTCTTGTTTCCCAGGCAAGAAAAAGCCCAATAACCAGTAGAAGACTTTTCCACATCGCCCAGAACATGTACCAGAGGCTCCTGTGATTGAAAGTGCAATTAAGAACTTTGCCATGAGATATCTCGTGGCCATCTGGGGTTATTTCCTGCAAAAATGTAATAACAAACTAAAATCACGACCTTTTCTATTATCACCACACACTTGTTAAAAAATTCCACTATTACTATTTCACTATAGGAGTGAGTCTTTTCATAGCATCAACAGAAACGATTACTAATTTGCTCAGCAGAAAAAGACAATCGTGTTCGAGTATGATCATTTGCAAGTGAAAGTGGGAGGTTAACCCTGGCATTAACGTAGAGACAACCTGCCGCTTCCACCGGGGAACAAAGCGGGGGAAGCAGATTTTTATCTCTATTCGTTTAATTTTGGCTACTGTTGATTGTTGGTTTTCTTGGCATCAATCTTTAAAGCTAGCCTTCAATTATCATGATTACATTACAGAATCGGTTTTAGATTGACGTCACCCACTTTTCTTCACTTCTGTTCAGGACTAGCGCACTTGATTCGTGAGCCTTAGAAATTCTTTCGTCTGGCAGATGCAGCTTCTAAAGTCCGTTAAATAAATAACTGTCCTAGATTTTCATGCTCTCCGGGACGAGGTTGATCTTTAGATAGTTAAAAACGTTTTTGCAAGCTAACCTCTTCACCCACGAAAGGTTACATTCTTCACTGTTTATATATTTTACTTCTTGGCAATTCACGGCTCTATTATCAAACAGTTTTTGTTCATTTTCCTTCCTTGTTTATCTTTGCTAACTTTACTTACGTACCCTGCCTAAATGTTGTACGCCACTTGTAATAGGGTCTGCTATTTCCCAAGCTGTCATGTACACCACATCCAAACAAACAAGTCCAAACACGATGGCCAACAAGTGACGATCGTGAAGCATACCCAGCTGAAGAGATAAAGAGAGAAAAGCAACGATCGTTATCTGAGGGAATAAAACTCAATATGTTTTATTATCATTCGATGCAAATTTTTATTCATTTTCATTGGCCGAGAGCCCACCACGTGGCCTGCAAATAACTGCCTACAAATAATGGTCGTTCAACCGTGTTTGGCTGCGAATAATATTCTGCTCATGCGTAAATGAAACGACGCTTTTCTCCTTCTTCCGATCGCTCTTGCGTGAAAATGGCAGATCGTTTTGCTGCCCTTTCAGAGAGGGATTTTCATTTAAAAACAAACACAGTGACCGAATGATAAAACAATTATTGCTCAACCTCGTCCAATGATTTTTAATTAGTCACTGAAAATATTTTCCTATTGTCTCAAATCCCCAGCTAATTCTTCATAGCCAGCTGGTGTTGACCAAATCTAGAAGACTTTTGCTATACCTGATAAAATTACGTTAATAATGCAGGCTATCACCAGAAGAAGGGACGGCAACCGGGATTGCTTTAAACGGCTTGGAAAGTGAAATTTCGTAGGGTTTTGATGACCTTTATCTGATAGGGCATGAATTTTGCGTCATTTCAGGCCATGGAACCTAAAAATGAGCCTAGCTGGCTGTAAAAAGGGGCAATAAGGAGGCAATACGTCCTAGCCGGCATGATCACATGCTGTTTGCGGAAAATTCTCTCATCCATGTCAGGAAATTCTGTATTTTAAAGCCTCCCCTAGGGCATGACTCAGCAACTGAGGACATTTCTGCTACGTTTTCAATGTTGGTTAGCATGCAAGGAATTTTCCCATGCTTATCGTCAATGATTTGCTCACTGGTAATAGAGGGGATCGCCCCAGAGTGGTTTTGCATTGAAATTGGCATGCAACAGAGTTTCGCGTGCCCTGTAAGCATAATTTGAGGTTCCGTGACCTTCTCACCTAGGCCGCGAGAAGCCTAGGTTCTAGTAATAAGAAATTCATACCCAGCAAAATCTCCGGCATGCCAGGCATGCCAAATTCTCTGGCATGCCGGGCATTCCAAATTCTCTGGCATGCCGGGCATTCCAAAATCGGTCTCTGGCATGCCCTCAACGCACAGGTTATAATTCCTTGAATCTACTGATATTTTAAGCCTGGCTAAAAAAAAAAACTAAACAGATCACTGTGCTTATTTTTTGATGTACGGTTAAACGATGACGTCATTGCTATTCCTTTCATTTTCATAGATTTGGTTGTCCCAGCGAAGTTTAAATAACAAAAGCTCTAATTTTCACAAGAAAGTAAAACCCTGAGGGATTCTGCCGTAGTAATAAAACAGCGTCATTGTGAAGATGTCCTGTTGGGGGATTGTAAAAACTCGGCTCACCCCCTTTAATGAGTCTTTAATAGGATTCCCATTTCACATTGCCAATAAAATGGAATTGACTGAAATCAGTAAAAAGAGAGACAGAGACTATTTTCATTGTATAATAAAATGTATCTATGTTCCAAGAAAGCTTTTAAAAATACAAGGTTATAGAATACGTATCTTTCAAAGTTCATTACAAACTGAGCTAAGCCCCAAAATCACTGTTCATCATTCAGTAAATTGTGATGTTTGACAATGCAGTGTGCTTGAATATAACGTTGCAATTACAAATCTCTTTAACGCAATTTTCCCTACGTTAGAAAAGCTGTTTTGATCTTGTTTCATATTTTGATAAGGAGTCTGAGTTCCTCTTTCTTGTTTTGTAGACTTGCCAGAGATTAGTGTTTTTGTGTCATTACTAGTGTCTGTGTTCTTTGTTTTTAACTCAAAGTAAGTCAGTAATAACTGACAGTATCATGCTCTCTAGAAAAGTAATTATCTCCTCGTCATATCTGGAAGTTACCTGTAACAAAAAAGAAATGGAATGTTAACACATGCAAGGGGAATATGAAAAAAAAGAAATAGAACATGTAGACTCAGCTTCTCTTAACAAATTTTCATACTGACTTGTTGAGTCTGTTAAAGGAAACTCAGCGAAAAATTTTTCGCATCTTTTTGTGGCGATATTCTCTCATGGCCCGCCAACTGATTAGAGGTTGTGAAGAAAAAATACATTAGGACCAAAGGTTAAAGCCTGTCCGGTTACATCATTTCGTATGTTACCTAGAGTTCTAATAAGTAGGTCATAAAATAGGATTTAACGAGAGCGAATTCGTTTCTCAATCGGTGTATAAAAAAGTGAAGCTATCAAATGAGAAGTTTAGAAAGAATAAAAATTATTAAATTAAAAGCTCATATAATTAGGAAAATTCCTATACGAAAACAATGCTAGTGACATTAAATTGATGAGATAAAATTCTCACAAAATATGTCGAATAAAAGCCTCATTGTTTGCTTTTGTTTTTGCGTAAAGGTAGATTTTTCGGCCCACAAAGCAAAGTTGAAAAAACGACGAAATCTTATTTTTTTTACATTGAACATGTTTATTAGCTTAGTTTCCGTCCGTTTTAAAAGCTTTATAACCCAATCATAATTTTCGAGTTAAAATAGTACAAAATCATTTCAAAAACCATGTTCATTTAAAGTAGAGCCGGCAAACGTGAACATTTTGTATTCAAAAGTCGGACCCAGCCAGGTTGCTTTATACTAAATAGAATTTTTTGCATTTTAGCGTCCTAGAAATTTATCAGAATCACCTCTCAGAGGCTTACTGTAACAAAGCATTTTGTAATACACTCGTAGACAAGCAATTGGATGAGATGTCCAAAAGAAAAATTAGTTTTGTGGACCTAAACGCACATTCACAGACTGCTTAAATTGAGTTGCTTACAACTTTGCATTGACATCTGCAGCATGTTCATTTTCTAAAAGCGAAATCAAAATCTGATTTTGGCATTTGATTTACGGATATTTTATTTTGTCTCCAAAAGTGTGAAAGACAATCAAACGGATATTATAATCAACAACAGTCACACTATGCAGCAAAAATAAGTAACTTTACCAGTACAGTGAAAAAATATGACCGTAGGTACGTGCCAAAAATAATTATGCTCGCGCTATAAAATTAGATCTGACTTTTTTTAGCTTTGGTTTCTATATTTTTGAAGTTTTCTCTGGTCTTCTTAGCAGCAGAAGAAGATTACAAGACGTACAAACAGAAACAATCCGAAGTGAACGAGTTAACAACCACTTATGCCGCAGTTCTTAGGCATGCTCAACAGCAAGATAAACTGAATGCCAAAAAGCTAATTCACGGGATTTGTTCGATATTCAGACATTTTCTTTACAAATTAATACTAAATTTGTACTTACAGTCTCTCGCAGAATCCATTTCTTGTCCATCATTCACCAACATCTCAACAAGGCACCGCAGAAAAAAAAGACAAACAAGTGCGAAGAGACATGACGACATCGTGACGCCACAACTGCCACGCTATAACAAACTAGATTCATCGTCATCCGAAAACACTTCTGCGGAAATTCGGCCGATTTCGTGCGTGCTCGGGGTATCTTCGGATGAAGCAGATGACGTTGCTCAAAGAACTATCGTCAGCAAGGAGTAAAATAGTTTGCGAGAAGCGCACTGAAAACTTAAGCAAAATCTCTCTGAGAAGGCAGTCCAAATTCACCAAATCAGAACGTCTTTGTAGTATTAACGTCGTACTCTCGTACTGACTTGAACGACCTGGTAAGCTTAATTTTCACCAGTCTTTTAATGCTGTTGACCGGGAAACATTCCGACGCGTTAAAACTTAAGCATGGTTAAGTTTATACTGAGAAGATTTGTTATCTTATTGTTTAAAACCCTTTTCCGCGATCAAATTTAAATCTGGACCCAGAAATGTCAGTATCGGTTTGAAGTAAAAGGATTAATCTTTGATTGCAAGTGAAGTATTCTATTTTATGCATGAATAATGTTGTTTTGTTGTGCTTTTTATTTATAAATCCAGGCTTCTGTCTTCAGTTTTGCCAGTCGATCCCGTTACACACATTGTAACAAACATGACTTTTTTTGTTATAATCTGCATTTATTGCCAGGCATGAAACCTGTAACTTCAAGCTCCCTAAGATATATTTGGCGATTATTATATATGTGATATTGAAGCGAACATCAAAATCAACCTTTCTGGGCATGCCAATTTCATGCCCGGCATGCTGGGCAACCAAATCAACTCTCGGCATAACCATCGGCATGCCCGGCATGCCAAACCAGAGGAGCAAAAACTGGGAATGAATTATCAACCCGGCGAGAGATCTGGGACCTACGTTTAGCTGGGTCAATTTTAAGGTCAATTTTGGGCTGCGAGGGCATGAACCCATTTCTTCCATGCCTATGAGATGTTATTTCTAAGTACCAATGTTCCCTTGAATTTTGTCATGCCTAAATATATCAAATTTTCCCTCTCTCATTAATCCTCAGCCTGGATGCGATTTTTACACTTGCTAGGCATGTTCGACTGAAAATCATGCCCATACCCGCATTCAAAACAAAATGCTATCAAATTTCACTTTCTAAGCCGTTTTTAGCTCAGTTTTTATGGAAGAGCTGAAAATAAGCCAAACAATACAACTGCCAACGGATAATTTAACGATGTAAAGACTAAAAGAAGATGGAACTTAACATTGATCATTGATCGAAGCAAGCACGTTATAGGGTATGAATTATTTTAAATAAATAATCGGAGAGCAATTTTTGGATTCGACTTTGTATGATCTGCCAAACTCTTCAGTTCATGATACGAAAGCCGAATCAAATAATTGTTAAATAACCAAGAGAATAATTTTTATTATTCTTTTGTCGATGTACATGATCACGGATACTACACTCTAGCAGATTTACTTACAACAGAAAACTAATTATAATAAATTTAATGAAAATAATGTGCAACAGCTAGGATTGTTAGCTCCCTGAAACCAAACCAACAAAACTTTAACGTCTAATCTGATATTTTTGTCATCTCCTCTTTTGGTCTATACCTTGTCTCACTTTTTTATGTTTTGCACTGACAATTAGTAACATTGCAGTATATGTAACACTAACACGGTAGCGAGAATCAGGTCAAACACTTTTGATACTCCGTTAGGAACTTGAGGTTCTTAAGCAAAACAGGATTGTCATTTACTTAATTAAATGAAACACAAACTAGGAGGTCACTTTTAAAACTACCTGTTTAGAAAGCTGCTTATTGGTAAAAATTTTGTAAACTCTCCATGTCTTTACAAACATCGCGCCAAAGGCGAGAGTGAAGCTGAGAGAGAACATCCACCATCTAACCTATTATGCACAAAATGGATCAGTTTTTGAACAATTATAGATGGCGGTAGGTGATTAAGAGGATTGTTGTTAATCTTTTCTCGTAAATCAACAGATGAGGAAAACCTATGAGCTAAGCTGATTGCAAACATCCTCTACTAATCTCCTCTGTAAGGCTAAAGGAAGACGTCTACTTTGATACTGTCTTTATATTGCCAAAAAATTACTTTATGACGTCGCATTCTCTGGGGCAAAATAAGTCAATGATCGAACTGTTTCGAGTGACGTCAGCACACTCGATCCAACGCAAGCGCGGAGATACTGAGAAAACCGACCTGTCGTAGCTTACATCCCTTCTCAGTTTAAATCAGAATTGAAAAAAGAGAACAAAGGCAATTCTGATTGGAACTAAAGAAGCTGAATACCGGTTTAAGCTGAAACAGATTTTAGCTACAGCGTTCACTTACCTTACAGATGACACTGTGTGTACCACGTGACTCAACAAAAGCCTCTGCTCCGTACACAAACACACAGCAATAAAACAGCAAACAGCCGATTACAATGACATTGTTCAGCCTAGGCGATGATTGCCTAAATACACTGAAAGAAAGATACCGCATTTATTGGATTAAGCGCCAACCTCGAATAACCGCCCCTATAGGTAGGAAACGTTAATGAGCGCCCAGCCTCCGATAAACGCTCACCCACCTTCCCCTGCCCGACTCCCCCAACAAGACCTTACTAACAAGGAGATTGAATAGGAATGAACGTTTATTCGTTTGTCTCACGTACGATAGAATCGCTTTGAGATATTGATCGCGACGTTTCGACTGCAATACTGCTAGTCTTCATCAGGCGATGAGGTCGATTGTTTACGTGTAGCTATTTATGCACGTTGGTTCGCTGTGATTGGTGTATTTCGATCCTTATTATTCCGATTAGCGTGCATAAATAGCTACACGTAAACAATCGACCTCATCGCCTGATGAAGACTAGCAGTATTGCAGTCGAAACGTCGCGATCAATATCTCAAAGCGATTCTATCGTGAAACAAACGAATAAACGTTCATTCCTATCTGACACCACGGTGAACAATATTCACATCTTTAATGACAAGGAGACTGAAATTGACTAAATACTACTGAGAAACTTCCCCGAATACCTAGGTTTCTTAGTATTTTAAAGAAACTTTCCATGAACGGTTACAATTCGCCTTGGTATATCGTCACGTTTTGTCATTATTTATTGCTTTGTTGCCGAATACACTTACTACTTGCTAAAAATAGGGAAAAGCGCCCACCTCGAATGGCACATACATCTTTCTAGACCCAAAAATTTGATAAGGGCCCGACTAGACAATCTTGTTCAAACTTGTAACTGTAATGGCGATCTTCTTCAGTGGACAGTATTTCTAAGACTTGAAGTTTACAATTCAAAGCAAAATACCATATTTAATTGTTTTATAGTTCGTAAACATTCAGGGGACTGCGTAAGGGTGTGGCCGTGGCCACTAAATGAAGGTGCATGGCTACAAAATTAAAGGCAACGACTATTAGTGTTTGTATGGAAAGAACATCGGTACGGCTGTAGTTTGAAAAGTGCTTTTAACAGAGGGTGACCGCTATGGTGGGTCATTATGTGTGGTACTTAACTGTCTTTGTTTTCTTGTCTAAAACACTGGAGCGTATCACAACCCCGAACACACGGAAAGTGGCCTGATGACTTAGAAGTAGCAATTTTAACTTTACAAACAAGATAAGAAAGCTCCTGTAGTCTATAAAATCTATATCTAGAAGAAGTGGGGAAAAATAAAACAAACATGATATTTCAATATGGGTTTTGGGGGGACACAAAAGGAACTGAAGAAGGATGATGAAGAATCCTGCAAATATTGTCTCTTTTTCGCTATTCGCCACTCGGCTAGCGGAGAGGAACATAGAGAGACGGCTGTTAAATTCGCAAGCTAATGACGAAGGAGAGGGGAGAGGACAAGCCTCTCTATGTTACAAGGAATTAATTGTTTTACTTATCTTTGTTGAATGTGGAAGTATCTGATTTTCTATCATGATCTTTGCTTCTTCAAGAATGCAGTTACCTGTGAAGCCTGAAGTGATAGTTGACAAAAAGTAGTCCAAAAGCTGTGAGCAGCCCTGTTGCAGCCACGGAACTCATCACATAAAACAGCTTCAAGTTTGTCTTGATTAAAGGTTCGTATAAAAGATCCTTGTCTTTTGGAGGTTTTCCATCTGAAGAACATAAGAACTAGAGTTCATGTTGTTTAAGTTTAACTTTGATGGCTTTTATCATAAGTATATAAACGGAGGCTTCGCTTTTAGCTCTGGCTAAATCTGTATATTAAATACTTATACGGTGGATAGCGCTATCCAACGTTTAAACAACCAGGGCCAGACTGTAATACACCTGACAGTGGTATACCTCTACAATGAATATACTCAAAGCGTGTCACCCACATGCAACCCATTCTATTGATCACAAACGTTACTCCGCCATACCTGGCCATATGAAGTTCTTTCCAGGAAAGATGGTGAGTTCTCCCTTACTAAAATTGTGACTTTCGGGATCCAAGTAACCCACTTTGACTTCTTTATCTCCTAAAAAAGTTAAGTTGCTTTAATTTATCAGCAGAGTCTAAATTTTCTTGAGTTTTCTAACAAATGACTTAATTTACTAAAGTATAAAAAAAGACTAAAGTTCTTTATTGAAGGCTTATTAAGTTACCTTGAAACTGTTTAATCCAAATTTTGTTAAGTCTTTCTTGGTTTTTATTGAACTTTATGAAACCCTGAAACCAAACCAACTAGTTAATGCAGCGACCATAAACTTAACAAGTAATGATGGTTACTTGCAGTGGTTCCCAATGCTTACTAGAACTTGGTAGAAATAAGACATGAAAACAGTCCATGAAGACAGGGACAGTGTACACCGTGTATTTTTTTTTTCGAGGTGAGCAATGACATTAATACGTATGAATTTGGCCGCTGAGGCTTTTAATCAGTTTAAAAAGTTTTCTGTTTGTTGCTTATGAGAACACAAAAAGGAATCGTATTAGCGAAGAAAGAGTTGCTTAATCCTATCATAAAGATATTAAGAAAAGGAAAATTTAATTCCCAGGTTGGAAATACTTATTATACACAAGCTTTCGATTCCATAGCGGAATCTTTAGCAAATAGCAATGGCGTTCCAAAGTTAATGCTTGTTTTATAGGTCTTTTACCACGAAAATTTCCCACTCAAAACCGACATTTCCGCAGAAATTAAAGAACAGACAAAATAGGAGAACGACACGTGCAAAGCTACAATCCGTACTAAAAAAAACGTTATTGTTTTAAAAAAAAGGCGGATTTTTCGTCCTTGAATTAATGGTCTTAGGATCAAAGGGATATTGCAAATATATTAGAGAAACATAAACAAAGCCATGCGTACAGAGATTCCACTCAAGTTTGTTCGTAAGAGTAAACTGCGTAATTCCTGTGTAATGTTAGCATTCTCGTAAGAGAAGTCACCAAGAGACATGTTCTTTTCTTTTAGCTGCATCACAGTTTTCTCCAGAGCCGAGGCTAGTACCCAGGCCGCGTCATATCCAAAGACAGCATAGGAGTTGTTGGTGAAGGAGTAACTTTGGAGTTCTGTTTCATACATCGTTAAAAACTCGTCCTCTGTCTAAAGTGAACGAATGAATGAATGTTAAAGGAATCATAACTTGTACCCAGTCGTGTCATAGGGACTTGCCGTGGCAAGAGGATATCTATAAATTCCCAGTTTACGTTCATGGCAGTTGGGAAATAAACAGCTCACTTTTTAATTTATCGTTATCTTCATTTGTTTGTTTGTTTTGTTTTGTTCTTTTTGGAGTGGCCTTTCTTCAAACCTTGCATATGCCTTGAATACCAAAAAACTGCCGACAAAAAGTCGGGAACCTTTCAAACCTTTACATGTTTACACTAGAAATTGATGAGAAACGTTCACATAGACCGCGTAAATCTCTTTCGGAAACTTACATAACAAATTTTAATTGCTACTTATTAAACAGAATAAATGAAACTTGTGGATGACAGCTTGTACGTGTGTAGCTCATTGTTTTGATGAAGATCGGCGGTGGAAACCTCAATCGCGGGTGACAGCTGCAGTAATTCATCATCATCATCATTTATTAGCTTTTTTTTTTAACAACAAATTTAACAGGATACAGCAGGTTGTTAGGCGAGGAGACCTCAAGAAACCACCAGGCTTATAAAGAGAGGCCACCTCGACATTACAATATTATAAGAAATAAGGGCTGCGAAGAAGTGCAGCTAGGCTAGTTTAGTAACTATTTTAATAAAAACTCTAGCACTTTGTTCTTAAAGACAGAAAAGCTTGACAAGTTTGTAACAGATGCAGGAAGACAGTTCCAGATTCTAGGTCCTTGGTAAAGAATTGTGAATTTCTTGATGTTCGTACGACAGGAATGCACTCGATAATTACTAGCTGTTCTTGTGTGATATCTATGGACTTGACTGTTTGTCATAAACAGATTGCGGAAGAGTGGAGGCAGCAGATTATTGTGGTAGCGAAACATAAATTTAGCAGTATCGAGCGTATTAATTTGGAAAATATCTAGAATTTCCAATTTGGAGAATAGAGGAGCAGTATGTGCTCGATATTCTGAATTTGTAATAGCTCGCACAGCTCGCTTTTGTAGATAGTAAATTCTGTTTAGATTAGATATGTAAGTAGAAGACCACGTGGAGTTACAATAAGTAATATAAGGATAAATTAATGTGTAGTACAGCGTGAGTTTGGTCTTACAAGATAAGTAGAAACGCGTCCTATCTACATAGTGGTAAAATTAAAAACGTCTTACCAGGCCACTGAGGGAGTTAACCGTGTTATTTATATAACCTTCTTGAACTGCAAGAAAGTTTCTCGCCACGCATCGAATTTTCTCCGCCGAGCAGCCTGAGGGATCTCTAACTTTCCACCAGTCCTTACTGTACCATCCAGGGATGATCCATTGAATATGAGATCCGTAAAATTTTTGACGATAAGCCTTTTAGACAAAACAAAAATGTATTGGTTACCACACAGCAAAATGTGCAGAAGCCCTTTCAGTTAAAACCTCTAAACAGTAACTCTGAGGAGATGATCTATTAATGGGACACAGAAGGATATGTGAATTTCACCAAAGTTATTTTTAGATCGATTAATCGGAAGTTGGTTTCCGGAGAGGTCCGCAAACTTTCATTAAGTCTTGTCAAGATAGAATAATGAGGGACATTACGCCTCCTTGGTTATTCTTTGCTTGCTTTGAGGCAGTCGCACGTGAACTTGGTAAGTTTCAAACAAACTACTAAAATAGGCGGACGACCCAGGAATTGTACTTCCGTTTAATTACAGCCTCTAAAAAAGACTTTTCACATAGCCCGGCCAACGCCCTAAGATTCCCTTTCTGTCCCATGCATTATTCTCTCCAACTGAAGACACTATTTCTTCTGGAAAACTGCCTTCTGGATAACAGCCTCTTAAATCAGCATGATTCTTTACATCATACGAAAGCCGAATTACGCTTAAAATATGCTAATTACGATTAAAGAAATTAAACCATGTTTTCTAGAGGACCATGTACAATGTACATGCGCCATATTTATTCCATGAAAGATAGAACGAAAAAAATGCATTTATAATTTTACTTGAGTGTCAATATATTTAGCACTAATTGAAGACACAATATTTTAAACTCTCCTTCAGTGGGGACGGGACCACCATTTTACGTGATCATCCGAGCCACGTGAAGGTTCAGCCGTTTGTAGGGAAAAGGAAGTAACTTCATTTCTCCATTACTGATTTAAATAACATCAGTAATGGTCCGGCCCAGGGAATCGAACCCTCAACCTCCCGCTCTGTCAAGCGCTCTACCGACTGAATTTCATTAAGAAAACGTTTTGACCGCCGTGCTTTACGTTCAGTTCATTATATCTTTACATACCTCACACATGACCATTCTCGATTTGTCCTCGTACATCAAGCTGACAATAATACGAGCTCTTCTATCCTGTGAGAGAAAACATGGGTACTTTTGCAACTTCTTTGTTCTCAAGTAACGCGAATTAATTAATAGATTCTCACTCGTCGTATCATGAAAAAGAAATTTTCCTTAACTAGAAGGAACTTTTTTCTGCTAAGCGCCAAGTGGTGTTTCGAGTAACATATTGCGCGAGCTTTCGCCCGGAAAATACAATGCTCATCTCAGCGCGTCAAAACCCTATCACGGCTACACCGCACGCTTATTACGCTCGCTCCCCTACAAGAGAGCCATTTTTAGATCTTTCAGGCTAGTAAAACTTACAAAAAGAGGTTACAAATGTTGTCAGTAATTTCTGGCCTTCTTCATCGATTTACAATATATCTACCCAGTGTCTCGCTGGTAGCGTCAAACAAATAACTAAAAAATAAGCTTTTATAGTTGTTACGTGTGTTAGATTTCTTTCTCCACTAAAGATGTCAGCGTTTTAGTATGGTGTTGCTGGCTGAAGATGAAACATAAGTCCGGCGGTCCGGTTTATAATAGACAGTCTTCTATTCAAGAACGAAAATTTTCGCCACTTCTTCAATTCTCGAGGGCCTGTTGTTAAAAAGGCTACACTCACTGCCACATCATTACGCAACTTCAGTTTTTCCGAAAATTCTCCTGTACAATCTCTTGCAAGTCAAAAAGTAACTTGCCCTCGTGTCTAGAATTCATTGCATCACCACAATGTTGCTCCGCATAAAGGACACCTAAAAAGGATTGCTGTGCTCACAATGGTATCCATTTGATAGAAAATCCATTTTCACCTTCCTCGAATTGGCTCCTTGAGATTTCCGACTCGTTTCTAGAAATCAAAGCGGCCTTATATATTTTTTCAAGGATCCAACACCTTGCCAAAACTGCCCATGATCATAAATGCTCATGACTGCGGGAAATGCTTCTAGAAATTGAGAAGAGGTTGCAATGATGTACATATACTTATAGAAGTAGAAGAAAGCTAGTTTGAGAGAATGTGACTGTAATTTTTAAAATGACAGGCAAATCATAAGACATATAGGACGGCTTAAAGACGAAACCTCCCATCCACCCTTGTACTTTTCATACCTTAAGATCAGTTATGACGTTATCCGGATTCTTAACAAAGCTGTTTGCAGCAATGACGGATATCCCTTCGGCTTTTAAGAGTGTCTGGAGAAGCTCGTGCACCTGATATAAAACAGAGAACAAAGCGGAACTTTGTTTCTTTTACTCTCTATGAGTAGTGGCCTAGTATGTGTAGTTTTTTATCTTATTGCCCAGTCTCAAAACGTCACGAATAGAGAAGATGAGATATTACAGAGACTGCGTGTCAACTTACGTCGTTGAAGAGATCCTCGTCCTGTTTTACAATTGCGATTCGCTTCCAGTTGAATCTGCGCAGAAGTGAAACAGCAGCTTTGTACAGAGTGAATTCTGGGCCGTTAACCCGGAAGAATAACGGATATCGACGTTTATCAGAAAGACCAGAAGAGCCGGCACTGAATCCCAACTAAAATGACAATGAATTTGGTGTAATATATGTGTTAAATATTTTCCATTAGTTTTTCACTAATTAACCCTATGGTATTGTAAGTCCTACCTTAGCTGTTTTAGGCTCTAAGACAGTGGTGATTAGCAAGAAAGAGACGGGAAAACGCGAAAGTGAAAGGTACGCGAAAAGTGGGGGGGCGGGGCATTGTATTTTCATGTTTGCGCTTTCTCAATCCCCGCGGACCCGACTATCTTGAAGCCTGGAACAGGCTAGTGTTGCCTTGATTTATATAAACGAAGGTCTTAGTGGACAATCAAACAAGGTCTTTAAGGTGTTTCCATAGTTCTTCAGAGGCCATAGCCGTTATATTGTTAATGTTCCACACTCAAAAGATGCAATAAACTTCAAACTGAAATGTACTAGTCGTGGAGGAATTATGCATGGTGCGCATTAATTTGGAAATATAAGCATAAACACGATTTTTGGGTTCGTATAGGCTGGGTTCTTCTTGAAACTTCAAGATGTTGCAGTGAATCAATGTTAATGAAGATTTCACACATCATTATGTACATCATGAGGATATACCGATCGTACAAGAATAAATTTCAATCACGTTAAAGGCGATCGAAAAATACCGGTATGGTCTCCGAAAAACTGTATAACAAAATAAACAAAAATACGATGACTATGTTTAAAACCGGTCTTAGGACCGTTTCAAACGTCGTGCTACTGCTATGCCGAACTCAACTGATCGAATTAAATTCGACTTTAGCACGGCAGTAGCGCGACGTTTGAAACCAAGTCGTGCTACTGCTGTTTAGCCACGGCAATAGCTCGACTTGGTTTCAAACGTCTTGCTACCGTCGTGCGAACTCAGTTCATAAATTATAAATACATTAGAATATATTTTAAAGTTTGCTAAACCGTTTCTTTATTTTTATGTTTTGTTTTCGGCAACAGCCGTTCTATTCGACTGGCTGAAACCAGTTGCAAGTCGAGCTAGTGTCGTGCTGCAGTCGAGCTACAGTCGAGCCAGCTTAGCAGGGCAGTAGCACGACGTTTGAAACAGGCCTCAGCTTAGATGATTGTGTAAAAAACGTTAAGCGGTTGGCCTCGTCTCCTTGTCGAACAAACCGCGCTGTCCAGAACGAATTTGGAAATGAGACAGTGTGCCTTGGTGTTTGAGCCAAAGGAAAAACAATGGAGAGCATTTGTTGGAGGTCGTGACTGTTTCCACTTTGACCACTAAGCGAACCTTTCCCCTTTATCAAGTGATTTACCCAAGACTACAGTGCCCCGACCAACCCACCTCCTAAAAATGGAAACTTCCCTTATCCGACTGTGTCTGCCCCTTACACTGCGTACTATATTCTTGGCCTAATCTCTTCATCAGGTGTTGTAACCGTCTGAAACCAGCTTGATCAAAATTCTCAACTAATTGACAGTAATTGTAAATTGACACCCGTAAAAGGCAAGCAATTGTGACAAATGTGACAAACCTAGTCCCCCTCGACGCCGTTTTGGTCTCGCCATCTCAAGGAGGCTAAAGAGGAGCGTTGCGTGAGACGAAAACAGCTGCGAGGGAGACTAGTGACAAACCTGAATCAAGTTCCAAAAGTGTGAGGCAGCCGCCACAAGCACAGCTGAGATAGAACATCCGGGACCTATCAGTGCTACTTTGGTCGGTGGTTTCCGTAGATGATCAACGAGGGCTTTGATGGCGTAGGCATCTGAACACTAATGCAAATATTATATACTAATATAATGGTTATACACAGCGATTATCATAACGTCTATAAGCACTGTACAATTCTAATGGCCAAGTTTTTTTTAAATCAAGAACCTACCAATAATTAATTGCAATCATATACCTTTCTGCCACCACTGCTCTAAGCTTTTTGTCAATACTTGTTAGAATGAGGTGAGGTCAGACACCGATTCATGAAAAAACTTGTATGAGGTACACCTTCCACCTTTGAATCTCTTATACTAAGACAAATTGATCTTTATTGTAAAACCATTTTAACACAATACACATAGATGAAAATATATTATGATATGATTTTTGGGCGATCGGAATAAATATCAGGTGATAATGACGTCACAATAGTTTTGGCTCTAAATCGAATTTCAGCCCTTATCGGCATTTTCTTTGGAAATGCTTTACGGTACGTGTACTTTGGATGCTTGTCTTTTGCTGTGCTAAGTTTCACAAAAATCTATAAGAAAAATTTCGAGATGTCTTTAAATTCCTACAAAAAGGGTATAAATTTCAATTCCTCTGTAGAGGCCCCGCCGGGAGGGGGGGGGGGGGTCCCATGTCGCTCGTCTGAATTTTAAAACGTCTCGTGTCGTTGTTTATAAATGCTTCACGTCGCTGTCGGAAATTGAACGAAAATTCTTTGTCTTTGTCAGAATTTTACAAAAGGGGGATAGCGATGCGGGTGTAAAGAAACCATTACAGTTTTCCTTTTTGTCACTTAACATTTCGCGTATTGAACACCTATACGTTGCCATTCGCAATAAAGTTCAATACTGTTTTTAAGACTAACTGACATGTTAAATCGTGAAGGCACGGTGGTCTACTCTGTGAGAGCGTTTGGAAGGTCGGTGGTTAGGTTACCTGGTTCATGGTCTCTCCGTCGTCGTCACCGTCGTGTTGCTTACATTAAACAAGAAACTTAGATCTGGATCAGATTGTCTCTCTTCATCCAAGTGTCTAGTAGGTACGACGATTGAAAGCCTTGCGATGTTCGAATCCCGCTCATGGAGATACAATATCTTCGAACTAGTCGCTTCACGCTACATTTACGGAGGAAAGCGCCAGTCTGATGAGCCACTTCGGGATATTTAAGACTGAAGCGCAAGGAAAATTTACGAAAATTACTTCTTCTTGGCATTTAGACTGGTAATAAATTAGCCAAACCACCGTTCTTGTTCGCTTATTCTCGGCTTTGCTGTCACTGTCGCAATTTGGCCGAGGGAGGTTGTCTCTTGTCCCGATTTCATTTTGCGCTCTGTCGCTACTTTTTGGGTCATGTCGCTTGTCGGAATTTGCCCTGGCAGGGCCTCTCTGCAGTAAGTCCTGTCTTCAGTTCATGCATAATTCATACCCTTTTTATAGAAATTCCAAGATATCTCGAAATTTGTCTTATAGATTTTTGTGAATCTTCGCACAGCAGAAGACAAGCACCCAAAGTACACGTAAAGTAAAGCATTTTCAAAGAAAATGCCGATAAGGGCTGAAATTCGATTTAGAGCTAAATCTATTGTGACGTAATTGTCAGGTGATATTTATTCTGATCGCCCAAAAAATAAAATCATAATAAATTTTCATCTATGTGTAATCAATGTGTTAAAATGGTTTTACAGTAAAGATCAATCTGTCCAAGTATGAGAGATTAAAAATGGAAGGTGCCGCTACCAAAATATTGCCCCTGAACAAAGCAAAATGACAAACGAACAAAGTAGAAGACGACTTCGGCGAAACAACGGTGTGAAAATAATGGGTTCCAAAAGCTGTACTGTCGCAATTTCTAATAATCAAAGCACTTTGTAATACCAAATCCATCGCACTTTGTAACACAAGGTCGCCAAATTTTAATAAACAGTGTACCATTTAGTAATAAAAAAGACTGTCGCAATTTGAGTGGATGATTTAATAAACAGTTAGTAGGATACGTAAGGCATTTCAATGGAATCACCTAAAACTAATATTTGGGCCAGAAGAGAGCCTGAGCTTTGCTGGGTTCAAACCAGGTGACTAAAATTGGGACTGTTCGCGCTTGGTTCCCGGGAACCAGTACCTTGACTACCATGTCAGACGCCATTTTGAGACATGAGCTTAGCAGCGAGTATAAAGCAGAGGACTTCCACAGAATTAACTAACAAAAACGGTGTGCACACAGGGACTCCATGCCCACTTCTGTGCCCAAGTACAAGAACTCGACCTTGTACTCGGTTATTTGGACCGTTCCCGAATTCTAGCTGGTACTTGAAAAAAGGGGAAGTTCTCTTTAGGGGACAGCAGGTACCGCACTCGGGCACCAAGTTGACCGCTCTCAAATAGAACTCTTTAGCTTGTATGTTTTGTTCTCCCTTTTCTTCTCTTTTCATAAATTATGCACGCGTCTGAAGAGGAAATTTTGAAGGAATCAGTTCTCAAGAGTACTATTAACAATTATTGAATGAGACGGAATAGGATGTGAAGAATTGTGGAAATCCTCCGAGATCTGTATAATTCTCCACATCGTTCGACAGCCGAACTCGACTACTGTTTTGTTATTCATTCAGGTATTTCTAAGTTCTTAACATACGGCACCTCCTCGTAAACTTTGGCCTGTTTCTCGGCACGGTTTCAGGATATAAACGCAGATGTTTTGTCTTGCAGATACTCCTCAAAGAGTAAGTAACATCCATCGAGCTATATGTTTTTCTTATTCTTTCGCTTTTTCCAATCAGTTAAAGTCAGACATTGATGATCAGCTATTTCGTCTTCGAATAACAGTGAATGCTTTTTTTTAGTTAACTATTTCCCAATCAGCCTAGTTTCCTGCAATCAAATATACCATAGGCCTTTTAACAGATAATAATTAGTATTTATCGTCTACAAGTCTCAAAATTCGTGCATTCGTGGCATAAAGGCTGTCTGCCTGAGGTATTTGACAACATATTTCAAATACCGTGCTATAGTAGAGCAAATATGTGCTTGAATTGTTCACTTTCCGTTAAAAGCATGAAATTTGCCATGATGGTAGTTTTCAAGGCCCTAAAAAAGATAGGAATGGTGCCATCGCCAAAAAGTCCGTTAAGTGCGAAAAATCATCCTCGGAGACCCAGGGGCAGATAGTGGGGACGAGGAAAAGTCTAAACGGGCGGAAAAATATATGGCACGAAGAAAAGTAAAGAACGGCGAGAAGAGCCCCTGGGGACAATGTCTTACCAAACCAGTTCCAAACGGTCGCCGCTGTTCTGGCTTCTGATTGGTGCCAGAAAACTTGTGTTTTTCTGGCACCAATCAGAAGCCAGAACGGCGGCGACCGTTTGGAACTGGTCTGGTAAGACATTGTCCCCAGGGGCTCTTCTTGCCGTTCTTTACTTTTCTTCGTGCCATATATTTTTCCGCCCGTTTAGACTTTTCCTCGTCCCCACTATCTGTCCCTGGGTCGCCGAGGATGGCGAAAAATAAGAGTTTTAAAATGGCGTCCATTTTGAACAGGAAGTGAAATTAACATTTTCTTTAAAACGTCAGTCTGAATTTTAGCAACTTGGATAAGAAACTGTCAGCAAATACCTAAGGCGGCTGTTTTTTCATACAAAGAGATTTATTTCAATGCAAATAGTCTAAAAAAATTGAATAGAGATGATATAAAATAAGGGGCCGCCAGTTAGACCGGAAGTAAAACTACCCGAGTCGGAACCTTTAAGGAATGAGCTTAAACTTCTGTTGTGCCTGCTAGTAATCTTTAATATTTTCTTTAAATCTAATCTATACACTCAATTTACTATTTTTTATCGTGTATAATCTATTACTCGGTGACCTAATGACTTGACACTTCATGTAGACGAGTGCTTGTAATCGAAAAACGAGTTTGGGATTGCCTTTCAGGGTTGTCACTCTTCTGGGCACAGCCCTTCTTACGAGCGTACTTGACTAGTTCCACCCACAACTTTGTAATTTCTGACAGTGTTGTGCAGGAGAGTCGCCACTCTCCTCTTAGAGATATCCAGCCCCAATCTTGCAGACTAGGAACCGAGATGCTTGGTACCAGTGCCTGCTGACTCCATATATGGCCAGCATGGTTTGCCGTGCCCTTGAAATGTTTAAGAAATGCAGACCGGGTAAAAGAAACTACTTTTGGCTTCGTCAGTTGACGGCAAGGAACTACTTTTTCTCTCGTATAGAAGAACGTGTAAACGAAACACTCCGATTATTTCTGGAGGTGACCAGAAGTATTCACCATGTCACATCCTGTGAATGCATGGAACGGAAAGTGCAAGTGCAGCCTTTTTGGTAACTACGTTAGCAATCTCGTAGGCTGCAAGGTAGCGTAGATGTACACGATCAGTACCAAGATATATAATAGGGAAGCTAACTTGGCTTCATGGTAGAGAAGCTTCATGGGTAGTTAGAACGGAGAGTGGACTTAACGAAAATGTCTTGGACACAAACAACATAGAGACTTAACTTGTATTTTAATATATTATATCTTTGAAGAAAGGAATCCGCTTTGTGATATACAGGGTGACCCAAAAGTTCGTTCCTCTACTTCATAAGTCTGTATTTCAGTACAACTGGACTTGGTAAGCAAATCATTTCAACAAAAGTTGTGTCTTTCAATATAATTCACTATTTTCACACTTGTTGTGCCATCTTTTGACTCGAATATTCGATTTGTGTACTTCCGCGCCAAAGGTGCGCTTGCGCCAGTATATTTTCCAGCCGCATATTTTTTTGTATTTCATAGCCTGATTTGCTGGGACTCCTTCCTTGTTTTTGTGAATATCACGAAAGATAAACCCCCTTAACCCAAAAACATTCAGCTGCGTTTGAGCATAAGTCTGTATACTTCGATTTGCTGGCTTATCTGTTGTAGAAATTACTAAAAAACTGGAAAAATCCGAATGCTGGGGGGTAGAATGATCATGGAGAAATAAAGGTTTTGAAGGCAAGAAACTTAGGGGAAGACCAAAAGCCCTGAGTAAAGCAGCTAAAATAGTTTTAAAGAAGGCTAGATACAAAATTGGAGACTCGACAAGGAAGCTCAGTCTCACATAGTTAGCAAGCAAAATAAAAGGATCATGAAAAGCTGTTTAAAATGTTTAAAATCAGAAGCCCCTAAGATGGCAAAAAAACCTCTGCTTAGTCTGCCAATTAACGCCCAGGTTGTTTCAAATTTGTAAAGGAGTACAAAAGCCTTGCTGTGGAAGGGGGTTGGATGAATGCCCAAGATATATTTTTTCAGTTGCCTAAACTAAACAAATATTGTTAGGGGGTTGAACTGGAATCTGCCCAGGTGACAAAAAAGCTCAAAATAGATCATTTGTGGGTGTACACGCTGTATCCCACTTCATGCCGCAACGGCTACAGAATGTGATAAAAACAAAAACAAAAAGGGCATGTCAGTTACTTAAATTCTGAATACATGTACTTGATAGAGAAATAAACATCTTCAAGAAATTTCGTGTAAAAATAAAGTTTTGATTAAAAGTTATAGCTAGTGCATGAAATTAGAGGAACGAACTTTTGGGACACCCGTAACATAACAATAAATGCTTCCTAGCGAATTGACTTCAAACGATGCGGGGAAAAGACTGGGACATCTGGCCCTAGACGACATGCGTTGCTCAATGTGCAAGGAATCTAAAAAGCACCTGCTTGTTTCGATCTTTACAAAAGAACTAACTTTTTCTAGTTTCTTAGTATAGCTCCTGATACACGTTTACCCCAGATCTTAGTCCTCAAGCTGTTTTCGGCGCGACATATTTGTCACATACTATTTCCAAGAGAATACGTTTTACTAAGTGATGCATATTCGAAAAACGCTTTTTCCTTATTTTCTTGCATGTGGACTTCAGCATAATAATCAGTGCTGCTCAGTCCATGATAATTAAATGACATTCTGGGGGTGGTTACATTGAAGATTAGAGACTAACTCTAACTTCTGTCGAGAGAGGCGCAGATTCACTTGATAGCGAAATACCTGAAATACAAGTGAATTAAACCGCCGCCCAGTTACCATAGCAAGCACCGGTCTACTGAGCGGGAAGCCGCTGTTTCAAACCCCGGCCGGACCAATTCTCGATCAGGATCTTTAAATAACTGACGAGAAGTGCTGCCTTTTGAATGTCATCTGCAAACGGTCAGACTTTCTAGTCTTCTTGGAATTATAAAACACCTGTAAGCCCCGCGTGACAGTCCTTGTTCATATAAAATGCTGTGGGAAGTTAAAGAACCCAGTCACTGTTTGTAAGAGTAGGTTGAGTAGGGGACCCATTTATCTTCCAAAACGTTTTGAAAATGGTAAACTTTGAAATGAGCAGACGTTATCGTGAAAGTAATTTCAATCCAATATGTACATGCAGAGAGTGTTATTTATGCTCCTCAATAAACAATTTCATCGTCATTTTGGCTTAAAAAAATGCTTAATTTTGAGTACTTTCGGTTAGGTGATATTTACTTCCGGTCAAAATGGCGGCCACGCCGGCCAGTTTAAAGGGGCTGTGTCACGAAATTCAGCGAAATTAGGAAATTACAAAATGCCCGTTAAATTAAGAGAAACACAAAAATAACCGCTTAAAACATTAAGGGAAGGTTAAAATAACATAACAGAAACAACAGATGTCACGGATGGGCAAAACTGAACAAGATTGAAACGGATTGAAATTAGGATTTTTGAAAACTGTTCAGCCTAACAGTTTTTCAAAGTTGATCCCTGTTGCTTGCAACTTCAAAAATAATGCTCAGGAGACATATTTGTTTGCATCGGATTTCTGATTTTGTAATTTACATGCAATTTCTTTGCTTACTTTTTAAGTTCCATAGCGATTGAGGGCGAGAAATTGGTAAAATTAAACAAAATGAACTGGACTGCTGTGACACAGCCCCTTTAATTTTCACTCCAAAAACCAGTTTAATTAGTTCTTTCATTCCTGAAAATTTGGTGCTTTTAACAAAAAGTGAAAAATTCGGCCCCAAATCTGCACATATCCACCCCACTACTAGTAATATCCATTGCTACAACACGAGATATACAGCTAAGAAAAATCTTTATAAGCCGAGCGTACGAATAAACGGAGGCAAACAATCAATCTCCTTTATGGCTATACGGCTGGACTTCTGGCAGGACCTCCCAACTCATTTAAAAAAACACATAAGTGTGTCTGCATTTCCGAAGAAAATTATGCGCCTTCTTCTGTCAGAAGCTTGTAAGAACAAGAAATGAAATAATTTTTCGTCTTGTTGATGAAGCAACATAGTTCATGTAAATATAAGTTATTCCTACTTTGTTTTTTGTTTTATTTTCCTTTTATTTTTTTCGTATTTCCTTTGATTTTACCTGCTACCTAGATCCTAAATTGTTCAGGGAGCTAACAAGAAAACCAACTGGTTCATTTAGCTGCTTCCTAGCTGCCTTGCACATTATTCTCGTTACATTTAATAAATCTTGTACTGTAACTAAATTTCCTAGAGTGTAATATTAACCATGTACATCGACTGTGAAAAGCATAATAAAGATTATTGATTATTGATTATTATTAAAAACTGAATCATTAAATAATGCAATTCTAGTGTTTTGATTGGCTTAGCCATTATGGTATATGAGCCATTATACCATGCTCTCCATATATGGTCGGTGTACGCGTCAGTTTAAAATTGGAAGCTAGCTGAGATTTTTTTTCGCGTCAAGGATAGAATGGTGCCCGAAGCAAATCGTTTTAATTCATTTCTTAGATGAAATTTCGTCGGGGAAAAAAACCAAACAAACAAAAAAAAGCCACAAGAGCTTGTTTGAAAGTTTATCGAAAAACGCATGAAAATACATGGAACTAATGCACTAGTCAATTGTAACCCCGACCCCCAAACCCCCGCGGATAGTGGGGATTTTACGGAGCAATAGTGGGGGAAATACGGAGATTTTACATTGATTTCTTGCACCGGCCCCTGGAGGAATACCAGAAATTTACGGCTTATACTTCTCCCGGGGTGGGGGTGGGGGTGGCGGTTTTTGTTTCAGTGTTTTGGTCACGTGATTTGTTTGCCCGCGAAAGAAGCAGACATGGCGGACTCGAACGCTGTTGGGATTTATGAAATGTTTCGCCGGCTTAGCTTTTAGGTCAGCAAAACTTTATTCGCATGTAGCAGATACATTTATTGGTAAGTGAATGTTTTGAAATTTTAGAATTCAGGTTTACTCAGTATAGCTTGTATTGTTGCCGAATTTAAATTGATTGAGCGAACTAATCTATTCAACGCTCACTTGCAAAGTTTATAAAACAATCTCAGTGTCCAGCTCATGTGAGGCTAGGGCGACTGTATAATAAGGCTCATTCTTCATCAGTTGACCGTGAAGGTCTCATTTTAATATACCCTGTACGTTGTATCTCGTTTTAATAAGCTTAGACATAATCCTGTTTTTATTTTATCGCTTTTGGCGTTGCAAACAAGAACATTTGCCATTCGATTTTCCTGAAATTGATAAGGTTTTTGAAAGTCGGCTGTACAAAACCACATGTTAGGCAGTTTTGACATAACTTGATATTGAAGTTTTGCTAGGCTAGTATTTGAATTTTCATCACCAGATAAACCGCTATTACTGACAGGTGGACTACATTAATGCTTATTATGTGTAACATAATATTTGGAGACAGGGATACAAGACTATGACGGATAGCAAGAGTAGATCAAGGAAAATAAATATATTTATGTGGCATACCATTTATGATTCTTGTCTAATTTAACACACAAAAACATCGGTTTTCAAGAGAACAAGATTGACAACAAGGAGACCATTGCCGTTGCATTTGCAATGCGTTGGGCTTAGCGCGCCGTCGTTGTTACTGAAGCTCCCTAGGGAACTTAAGCAAAGACGTTTTTGATCGACGCACGTCTCCCGGAAGTGAAGCTTTCTTCCTTTTTATATGCCTTGACGCTATCAAATTTTCATTGCTAACTTTCTTTTCTCTTTTAAAGACGATTTACCCGAGAGTTTTAACCAAACCACTGCCCAACGATGCAAAAAGTCCACTTCCGGTTGACGTCCGTCGCTCAAAAACGCTGTTGCTTAAGCTCCCTTTCGGCTATGGCTACGGCCCTGTAATGATATTTAAGTTCTCGAAAAATTAAAGCATTCCAAATCGTTAGAGGAAAGTATGGAAGCCAGGGTTTATGGCACAACTTATAACTCAATAACTAAAGGTGAAATTTACAAATTACTCGACGGTCTCTTATCTTCCTGTTTGACACTGTTTTTAATTGTTTTTTTTTTCTTTGTTTTTTTTTTTTAGATATTTAGCCGAAATAAGCCTACCTTTGTATCCTTCCAATGTATCTGAATTGTATGATTTGGTAAAATATCTGTCCTGTTGTTGATCTGCTTTATTGCTAGGTCAATTGCAGGCTGTACGCCAGCGCTATTCCATCCCTTGTCCGAGGTATTTACTTCAATGAAGCCTCCTATATGCAACACAGTCTTCTGCGAGGAGACCGCAGCACTCATGGAAATAATTATAGAGACCTTGAAAAACAATACCTGCAATTCCATTAGCTAAGCCTCGGTTAAAGCCGCTACCTTTTTAGTTATTCACTCATTTGAACCTGTATGTTGAATAACGTCGACAAACAGTCCTCATTTCTCGCCACCTGTTCGGTTTGGAGTACATAGGATTAACATAAATTTCCCTTTCCACCTGGCAGCTTTTACAGACACGGTTTTCATAAGCTACAGTTCTTCTTCTATCCTTTTACACAGCTGCAACATAGGCTGGTCCCTCAAAACGATGGCAAAACTAGTTTTCCGTGTAGGGCCGCCAATAGCGGGAAAGATCTACTGTGTCGCGAGAATTTTATCACCGAGCTACTGAAAGACAGTTAGACGGGATCCATCAGGGAATCGAGTAATTTTAATTTTCAGTGGACAAAAGCCTTGTACCAGAATAATTATTTCAAGAATATTGCATCCATCCGTTTTTACATTTTTCAAGGGCTAAAGATGTAATTAGTCATCTGTAATAACCGGCCAAAGAAAATTTCTCATGGGAGTCCGAGAAAATGAACGTCAAATTTCACAAGAATTGTAAAAACACAGGTAAAATTCTGAAAATTTTGTGTAACATATCATTTTGTGAAAGTTCA
>JBBMOI010000001.1:11932500-11940000 GCA_038088405.1 Porites divaricata
CAACTTTATGCAGGTCGCGCCGTCGGAAGTGCTAGAAGAGAGGTTTTTAATAAGTGTTTTCCACGTGGCTTGAAGTAACGATTTGGGCCTACATGTCGAAGGTCCCGTGTTCGATTCCGGGCAGAACCTTTTTCTCTTCCGGCTTCTTTTCTTTTTCTTTTTTTTCCTTTTCTTTTCGTTTAGTTTTCTTGTTAGTTATTGCAGTTTTGTTTTGTTTCTTTATATAGCCAAGGGAGAATGATCTAGCTCATTTTCTCTTGATATAGCTTAAAATTTTTAGATTTATAAATTTTCTTCTCTATTGCCTTGCCGTCCCCCCCCCCCCGAAGTCCTTCGCGAGGTCCTGCGATTTACGTATGTCTAGTAAAACACATGGTTAACGTTTCATCGTGTACTGTTGAGTTATCGATTCTCTTGGAAGACGTCTCGGGAGGATTGCTAAGCTCACAAGAACTCGAGGTTAGTTTATTGACGTCATCCGCGTGCTCAATGAGAATATCAAGCACACTCGCGCTATTGAATTTCATTATGCGAATATTCAAGCTGTTATAATATAATTTGTAATTAGAGAGAGATAAAGCAAGGGTCATGTGACCTGGCTTTTCTTGCCTTTGCCGATTGCCGGCGGCCGTTTCAACGCGAGGAAGACATTTTTCCCGATTGAAGGAAACGCGAAAACGTATTTCCAAACTGTTTGTACCGGCTATTTCTTCATTTTGATTTCTTGTTTTTATAGCTATCGTTTATTATTCTTCTTCTACATGTACTGTATGTAAAGCTAAAAGAGTTTCAAATTCGAGCGAAAAAAGGTGACAACTTCTCTACATATTTTGACCAGTTACAGTGAACGGCGACCGAGAACACTTGCCATGTATCATACGTCTTTTACTTTGTTTAAAAGAAAAATGAACAAACCTGATGGAAGCATTTAGTTAACAGTCAGTTAATTTGAGCTTACTTTCAATAATTTTAGACAATTTTTGTTCGTAAGTTTAACGTATTTCCAGTTCCGTCGTGTTGACCGTAATATCGTAAACAAGCAAACACAGCGGACGGAACGGCAAACGCAAACGGCTACTTGACATTCGGAGTTCGCCGTTAGCGCTGTGCTCAAATTGTTGCGAGTAATAGCGGAGCCCCATAGCTAAGGAAATGTGGAAATCTAACCATCCGAGAAAATTTGGTAATCACGTGACCGTACACCGACCGTCCGTCGGCACCACAGGCATACCAATGTAAAATAACCCTATCAACAGGTATGGCAACCAAAATGCAACTCGCCTTGACTTTTAGAAAGAAAAAAACAACAACAAAGTCGTGTCTTTTTCGGCGTTACTTTTTATGTCTACACAAACATGGATAACAGAGGAAGAGCTAGAGCGAGTTATTGAAAACAAAGGAGACGGCCAGCAAGGAGCGGCCCGCAAGGTGAAAATGAGCGGCAGTGAAAAATAAAAGCGAACATGAACACAGGAAACATCGTAAAAATAACGTGTAACTAGGAAGTCTGACGTTTTAGTCGTACAAAACAGCGTTTTAGTCGTGCAAAACAACGGCAGGGAAAGACAAAAAAGCGTGCTGCACGTGCAATTTGTTTTTTTGCTAATTAGGTCTATTAGTCTTAAAGCCATTTTCATTGTGGTTCACATTTAGCATTACACGATTTAATTTTTTTTTATTACAAGTATTATTAACCAGAGCTTCGCTTTTAGCCTTGGCTAAATCTATATATTAATTGTCACATGTGATACAGAATAGAAATAAACAAAAGTGAATTCTTTATTTTCAATCAAGTAAATTACACTTCTAATCTATCCTTTAGTAATTAAAACGTTTTAAGAAGATATTCACGAGTTTTTAAAATGTTTAAAAAGGATTTCTTTCTATGTGTAAAACATGTACCGACTTCTCAAATGAAACAATCAAAATGCAAATGCATTCAAGTATTTCACATCAGATGATGTGTTTCATTAGGTATCAAGATTCATCCACCTGACCCAAATGGTCGTCATTTATTGGCTTCTGACTGAATAATAAATATTAGTTAATTAATTAATTAATAGTATTGAACAATTAATGAGTTTGAGAATTTTTTTTTAAATTTGGAGAGTCGTATACACGTGAGATACGTTACCCAGACGGAGCCTACAGCAAGAATGGGCGAGAAAACGAAAAATTCAATCTAAAAGGGACTGCTCATTGAAGTGCTAGCGTAATCTCGTACCCAGATCTCCGGGTAGGAGACCGCAAGCGCGGGGTCCAAGCGTTTCCATCAAAATATATAGACAAATGTGCTATTTTTAGAACAAACTGTAGCCTGCGACCAAGCTCTGCGGGGCGCTCTAGGGCTCAAAAAAGTCGATGCGAAAAGCTGATTGGCGGAGATGACATTAGTAATGACGTCATTACCCTTTGCACGTGTTTTTCAATGTTTGTTTACATTTGCGCTCGTTTCCGCTTCGCCCTGATTGGCGGACATCTGACAGCTCATGTCGAAGGGGAGCCACAGGAAAATTGGAGGTGGAATTCAAATTCCAGAGACGTAGTTGCAAGCTCTCCTTCCTTTTCCCGCCCTGGAGAGCTCTCTCGCAGGCTAAAAAAACTGCACCACCCTCAACTTCACACACTCGCGCGAGAACTCGCAAATTTGCGCTGCTCTCTTGCGGAAATTTCGGGAGATGGGCGATCGTCTTGCGACTTTATTTGAGTGTTCTCTCAACTTTCCATGTGCTTCATATCTCGATATCATACAATGCATGCGCAATGGCAGAATGGGCTAATGTTATAAAAACATTGAATAAATAGTAGAAATGCATTTATTGCAAAAACCTCGCAAGGCTGTGATGGGCCAGCAGCAAGAATAAAGGGAAACAAGCCCAAGAGAAAACTCGCTGTGATTTGACATTGCCAGCGAATTGGAATGTACACGACAAAGTCTGAAAAAACGCGAATTTATTTTAAAAGTAACGTTTTCGCTGTCGTCTCCGTCGTCGATGCTAAAGATTCCTAATGTCGCAGATCGGAAGAGGGTTCAACCTCCTTCAGAATAAATAAACATACTAACATTTTTGGTTAAAAAAAGTAAATTGAAGCTTTCCAGGGTGTCTTTCTTTTTGGAAAAAGCACAAAAACTTTAAGTTAAATCTCGTACTGGCTCGTTCTTGTCCTCAAATTTAAAGCTCTCTATTTTCTAAAATCCTGCTTTAAGTATCCTAACAAACGACAGAAGAAAATATCCCCGCACGACTAACATCACCAAACGCATGCGGTCGTTAACTCAATGACCATGTGTTAGAGCGATTTTCGTATGACCTTGAAATGAAAACGCGCGAACAAAACAGAAACAACAAACGAATGGAAATAGAGCGATTTGATTGGTTTATCGAACGGATACAAACGCGCGTGGCTTTTGGTTGGTTAAGCGAACGCTCGCGTAAAAAAACTTCATGCTCGAGAACTTTCTAGAAATCAATGGATCCTTCGCTCTGACGTCATACTGCAACACGATTGGCCAATCGAACAATGCCTTCTCCATATCAGGGTTTTCTTTGGCGGGAAAACGAAGAGTCCATGTTTTGATCTTTTCATCCATTGGCTTATGAAACAGATGACGAACACTTACCGAAACCATTTTTCAAGGTCATACGAAAATCGCTCTATTCGCACTTGCAAGTAGGACAGTTTGGATGTGATCGAGAGGTACTTTGTGTTGAAATTGGGGGAGGTTGATCGTCTTGCACGTGGACTGTTGGTTTAAATCTTAAGGCATGAATCTAGAAAAGAAAAAAACGTGGCCATCAATTTTAGTCCTGTAATGCATTGTTTGTAGAATTCGTGTTGTGCGCATTCATCAGAACGCAAAGTGCAGGAGATGTGTAACTGTGGAAAAAACCTGATTTTTGTGAAACTGGTGGTATTTTGCCGCACGGGAGTGCTACGGGAGCTGCTTCGAACCAAGACGTCTTTTTCTTGATGAAAATTGAGCGCAAAGAGAAACGGGAAGGAGAAAACGGGCCTCGCCTTTCTTCTTTCTCCTTCCCAGGGTCCACCAGTCACTCACGTTTGCCGCGCGATTCTATGCGAAATACGGAGTGCCTGAGGAGAAGGCAGCTACAGGAGTGATTTCAAGCAAATTCACCTTCGCCAGCGCCATCCTCATGGGCAGTTATCTCGACCCGCATCCGTTCTCCTCGCAGCTTCTCCGCTCGCAGTAACGACCTAAAATTAAGCATTGAGCATAAAATGGTGGCCAGGAGAGTCCTAGGGTATAAGCCGTAGCAAGCGGTAACTGAAAAAAGCCAATGCACCGGTACTCTTTTAAAAAGTGGATTGACTGTTGATTTTGCCTCAAACAAACCTTACCTTGGTCAAAAACAGAATTCCAAGTGAGAACGAAATACATATGTTTACCAGAGTGCCTGACAACACAAATGAAATGTTCACACTTGTCCGTTGCTTTAACGCAGAATCTAACAATATAGCGATTGAGGAACAGAGAACTACATTATATACGCTGATTCCGATCTGTCTGGAGTCGTTCAAGGATGGATACTTCACGTTTCTTGTTTCCCAAGCAAGAAAGACACCCACTACCAAGAGCAGCCCTTTGTAGGCGTATAAGGAGGCCGTCCACGTCCCAATGTGCTCACAGTTACAAACCCATACAAAGTGTCTCACATTGATTTCATCTTTCGGCGTCAACCCCTTAAAAATTATTCAACAGGAATATTATATGAGAAAAATTTGTATAGGGGTTAGAGCAAAAGAGTATGGCAAGGGCGGATCCAGGGACGTTTATACGGAGGGAGTGTAAACGTTTTGATTTGTATTATTTGAAAATAATTCTCAGTAAAATTAATAGTATTCTTCTAGCGGACTGGTGTCCCGACCTCCTCTTTCTGAATTTTCTGGATCTGCCCCTGCAAATGTTCTATGCGATCATTCATTGCAAGAATTTTCAGTTTCAAAACGTCTAATAGTAATCAATTAATAAACATGATGGAAAAATACATAAATTTATGATGTGTGATGAGTTTATTTTGAAGGGAATTCGGGGCAGCCAAGACCCTTACCTACCCGAATTCCACCAATGGCTGGATAAAGAAATGATGAGGTACTCAAGCTTAAAGAAGCTGTGTCACGTTTGGTTACTTAATTTCCTCTTGTTTAAAATGCCAATTACGTGTCTTCATTTGCTATAAAACTTGAGAAATTACTTGTAAATGACAAAATAGCAGCATTATTTCAAACAAATATGTCTCCCAAGCACTACATCAAACGTTTCATACAACACAAATGAACTTTGAAAAACTGTTAGGCTAACATGTTTTCAAAAACCACAATTGCAATCCGTTTCAATCATCCTCAAGTTGGTCCCTATCTATTGGTATTTGCAGTGTCATTTATACCTTCTTTAAACGTTTTGAGCGCTTATTTTATGTTTCGCTCAATTTGGTGGCAGTTACCGCCGTGTCCTTTAATGGACGTTTTGGTCAAGATCGATACTTACTCCAACTATCTTGCTCTCAGTAGTAAGAGGTGAGATTGATTGCCAAATAGACAGGTATAACAGATCCCAGAGAACAAGGGTGACCAGTATCCCCATTAGATGACGGTCATGAAGCCTTCCGAGCTGAGAACGTAAAATAAAAAATAAATATGGTGGCATCTCTGAAACTAGGGGGAAGAAAAAGCGGAAGTGATGTGCCCAATTGCTTTTTGTGATAACGGCTTCTATGGAAACGTTTTCACAAAAGCCAATAAACATGTAGGACGACAAAAAGGCCGCAAGGTAAATAATCTCTTGGCGAACGAGTTTCGAGTCCCTTTTGCCCTTTTTCTACATCCGCCGCTGTTGCTCCTTGGACGAAGAAAAGAATCAACGCCATTTTTCCAAAAAATATGGTCGGAAATTCACAGTAGTTTTAACTACATGCAATCCCGCTCTACCTTCTGTCTATTTCCTAGTTTTTGTTTATGTTTTTTTTGTTCTAAACCCACTAGTTTTCTTTTAAGTCGTAAAATGACGTCAGAATTAGTGAAATACGAACAAGAGAACTTTCATCAGCATTTTCTTTAATTTTATTTCACCAATACACGTGATCAAAGAAGCTCGTGAATCACATCATAGAAACTCGGTGATTCTTTTAGGTTAACAAACAGACGGTGTGCGTCACGAGATTCGACCAATCAGAATGTGTTATTTAAATTTGTAGAGTGATTTTCGCGCTTGGGAAGAGCAGTTTTCAGAGGTGTTTATGGTGAACTTTTCGCTTTATTCCAAGCTTGTGTGGGTAATTTCCACACTATACGGCCGTGGAAAGTTGCTGGAACACTTTATCTTGATAGTAGTTACGTTACTTTTAAATATTTTGCTTTCTTGAGCGTTTGTGACAAGTTTGAATTGCTCGGTCAAGTACAATGCGCCATGATGATTTGAGTGTTGTTTTTGCCGTTCTTCTTGGATTCATTGCTGGCTACTGTTAGCGGTTTTATCGGATTATTTTGGTCATCGTGTTACTTCAACCTTTCTTCTTTGCAAATTTCGGGGTATACCCGGGTCTACCCCTGATAGTTTTCCCGTTATGAGCCATTGAAAGTGTCTTGGAATTAAGAGATCGTCTCAGCCAAGTAGCACAACTCCCGGGAAACGGGCTGAGAAAACATGCCGAAGCGGAAGCCGACGTAAAGCGAGAAACGCCAAATCCAGGAAGTGTTTGTTCCATTTTAAACCGGAAAAGGTAAATAAGTTTGAATATTGTAATGACCTTTGGAAACAAAAGATTCTTCTTAACCCAGTGTGTATGTAGTGTGTATAAAGCTTCACGTGAGTCGGGGGTGGAAGCGGAATCATGAATCATGAATCATACTTACAAAACATGTAAGAATCTTGAATCTTTGTTTTAAAAACTTGGGAATCATGAATCTTTGCACTTCGGCTCGGGAATCATGAATAACGAGACTCAGAGAAAAGCCCAACAAAATACACGTATAAATTAGTTGTGTCCGAACCAGGGAATGCAGGATATGGCGTTTCCGAGAGTCCAATTTTCCAAAATTTTCCCGGGGGAGCATGCCCCCGGACCCCCCTATATAATTTGTGAAATCGGGGCTCATAGTCTGTTTGTTTCTCCAATAACCTGCTGCTTAACTTTCAGTTACAAAAACAACCTCCATACAACCTCTAGTAGAAGTTTGAACGACAAAGAAACCGTATACAAAACGAGACTAAGTTAACACTGAGAAAATCATTAAGTCAATAAGTGATTAATAGTCTTCGTGAATAATGAATCTGGAAGAAAATTCTTGTAGGAATCATGAATCATCGAGGCAAAACCGGCAAGAATCATGAATATCAAGATTCAAATGATTCCGCTTCTACCCCCGAACGTGAGGGATTAAATTGTTACAAATCTCTACCAAAACACAAAACCATTATCGAAGATCTAGACAACATACACGATTTTAAAACTGTGAGGTTAGGTGTATAACAGAATCGAT
>JBBMOI010000001.1:11945000-12185000 GCA_038088405.1 Porites divaricata
AAGCTCGATTTCACGTTTTCCTGATGGTGGCGAAGATGGGAAATCAAGTTAACGCATACGTAGGTGAATTTTGTTCAGTTATTTTTGCCTTTTTATGGCGCCTTAAATGATTAGGTGTACTTGGATATATTTTGAATTCAGACATATGCGATTAAGTGCGTTAAGAAAGTCAATTTTTGCTGTACATGGCGTTCAAGAAATGTTCTTTCTACTTGCAAAACAAATTGGTCGAGAGGTTGAATTTTAAAACCAAAGTTGTAGATGGTATTTTCAAGTAAATTTTGCGCATTGGTCCTTGATTCGGCCACTACTCGGCGTTCTGACCAAAGTCGGCAAAAAAAAGGCAAATTTAGCACTTTTTAACCGTGCATGGAGACCGCTGGTTTCATCCGATTCATGCAAATCATATCTCATTTTAAAACTAAAATCGGGTAGAATTCGTGCAATTTGTTTGTAATTTGGGGTGATATGCACTTTAAAGATTTGAAACCAAAAACTCACCTTGAAGCTCTGTTTCGTATGTTAAAGATGAGAAAACTAATAGCCATAATAATTCCCAAGGAGGATATAAATACCAAGATGATAAACAAAAGCAGGTTGACTTTTTGCCGCTTGTCAATCATAATTCGGCGATCAGACGGTACGCCCTTTCCGTCTGTAGAAAAAAATAGAAAGTAGTATAGTAGGAATGAAGTTAACATTTTTTGAGGGAGTCCTCGTTTATTTTAAGGGCAATACACTAAATACATCAACGCCAACGACGTAATTGACCACTCCAGAAAATACCATAACATACCATAATAGTCTTTGCTTGTCACCCCAAAATTTTGCATAAGCATTGTTTTCAGTTTCTCTTGGGACCTTTTTAACTCCCAAGAGAAACTGAAGACAATGCTTATGCAAAATTTTGGGGTGACAAACAAAGAGTATTATGGTATGTTATGGTATTTTCTGGAGTGGTCAATAGCTTTTTGTCTTTATGTATTTAATAAAATGTGGGAATATCTCATTAGGATAACATTTTTTTTTTCTATTTTAGATTGTTTAACCTGTTAGACAGGTAAGTTTTAGTTACTTTTAGGTCGACGAAAGTCTAAGTTTTTTTTATTGGTTGACTAAAAATTAAGAAAAGTATTCATTGGTTGATTCATGTTGTCGAAGGAATACGCGCCAACTTGCTTGTGACTTAAAATCACTGAACTATAATTTCTATTTCCTGCCGCTTTCATTGTTCGTTGAAAATAACTAATTGTCCTAGTTCAGGTTCATTGCGGGTTCTTGGCCTACTAAAAACAATTTCAACAAGTCTCCTCCTCCTCTTCTTCCTCGACCTCTTCCTCTTCCTTCCCTCCCTCTCTCATCCTCTTCCTCCCCCTCCTCCTCATCCTTCTCCCCCATCTCATCCTTTTCCTCCCCCTCTTCCTCCCCCTCTTCCTCTTCGTTCTTCCCCCCTCTCATCCTCTTCCTCCCCCTCCTCCTCATCCTTTTCCCCCCTCTCATCCTCTTCCTCCCCCTCCTCCTCATCCTTCTCCCCCATCTCATCCTTTTCCTCCCCCTCTTCCTCCCCCTCTTCCTCTTCGTTCTTCCCCCCTCTCATCCTCTTCCTCCCCCTCTTCCTCTTCCTTCTCCCCCATCTCATCCTCTTCCTACCCCTCCTCCTCTTCGTTCTTCCCCCCTCTCATCCTCTTCCTCCCCCTCTTCCTCTTCCTTCTCCCCCCTCTCATCCTCTTCCTCCCCCTCTTCCTCTTCCTTCTCCCCCATCTCATCCTCTTCCTACCCCTCCTCCTCTTCGTTCTTCCCCCCTCTCATCCTCTTCCTCCCCCTCTTCCTCATCCTTCTCCCCCATCTCATCCTCTTCCTACCCCTCCTCCTCTTCGTTCTTCCCCCCTCTCATCCTCTTCCTCCCCCTCTTCCTCTTCCTTCTCCCCCCTCTCATCCTCTTCCTCCCCCTCTTCCTCATCCTTCTCCCCCATCTCATCCTCTTCCTACCCCTCCTCCTCTTCGTTCTTCCCCCCTCTCATCCTCTTCCTCCCCCTCTTCCTCTTCCTTCTCCCCCCTCTCATCCTCTTCCTCCCCCTCCTCTTCCTTCTCCTCTTTTTAAAAGGGTAATTTTATCCCTACTTTACTGCTATACTAACATATTATCAACTTATAGCCGAAAATTTTTTTTCATTCATATATTTATACACTTTATATAAGTACGGTAAAAACATCAGTTACAATTATAGGACAATGAAAATCATAAAACTAATTTACACGTTTGCCGAGTGGGAGTACTAGGGCATAAGGCAATTGATTACATTTTGAAACGTGGTAAAAGATCTGGTCACTCTCACTTTATGGGGAAAGCTATTTCACAAATGGGCCCCACTGTAACAGATGTACTTCGTTTAAGGAATTCAATACGGAGCTTAGGCCTGTTTCAAACGTCGTGCTACTGCCGTGCTAAGCTGGCTCAACTGTAGCTCGACTGCAGCACGACACTAGCACGACTTGGTTTCAGACGTCGAATTTAATTCAGTCGAATAGAACGGCTGTTGCCCAAAACAAAACACAATAATAAAGAAATGGCTCAGGAAACTTTTAAATGTATTCTAATGCATTTGTAATTTATGAATTGAGTTCGGCACGGCGATAGCACGACGTTTGAAACCAAGCTTGCCGTGCTACACGGCAATAGCACGAGTTGGTTTCAAACGTCGCGCTACTGCCGTGTTAAAGTCGAATTTAATTCGATCAATTGAGTTCGGCACGGCAGTAGCACGACGTTTGAAACGGGCCTTAATTGGGTAGATCGTATTCTGTGGTGAATGGTTTGAATATATCTTGTAAGCACTCCGGGGTTCGTTTATTTAAAATTGTAAACATTAGTTTAGCTTTCTGTTTCTCCTTCTGGTATAGAGGTTATCCCATCCTAAATTTGTGCGGAGTTTTCGCACTACAGTGGTAATCGGACTTTGTGATTACTCTAATGGCACGATTTTGTAGTATTTGAAAATTATCGCCTTATTCGTTGTTGAGACCGTCCCAAACAGGGCAGCAATAGTCGAAATACGGTTATTGCTGTGTCTACTCAGATATACGGTCTAAGCATTTTTAGTGCACCTATACCAGAGGAAATGGTTCTTGCAATCTCATTGACATGTTTGGAACATGACAGACATTAGTCAATGTGATTTCCTAGGGATTTAGTGTCACATATCCTATATATTACTTGATCTTCCAAATAAATGTTAACAGGCCATACTGCATCCAAAAAGATCACACCGCAAAGATTACCTTGACCCTTATTTTGCTTAAAAGGTCGTCTTTGACATAAAAATTTCTTCCCTCTTTTGTTGTTTCCGCTATTCCAACTCGACCACTTGTATTTACTAAGTTGGTGCCAGAGACTTTTGACTTTTGCGCTTTCGGTCAAGTTTTTATAGTTATCCGCTCGTGGCATCGACCGATGAGATATAGGCCTAAAAGCATCAACCAACACGCGAGAAAGAAACCTCTGGTACCAAGGACAAGCTAAATTGCCTGCTTGCTTCATCCATTTTCAGCATTTTCTCTAGGAGATCACGAGACATAAATAAATCCTCATGGTGTACATGCGTGATAGATCGCTTTACCCCACTTGGGCCCAGTTCCCCGCCCAGTTCAAACGCCGATCTTTAATTTTCATGTACCGAACTTAATTAGCAGTTAATGAATGAGGCTGCTGAGTATAGGATATGAAGACTGAATTAAGCAGATCGAGGTGGACAACACCCTCCGAGATCTGCTTAATTCTTCATATCCTACGAAAGCCGAATTCATTAATTGCTTTATTATTCATTTAAAGTAATTGCTAGTTTAAAAACATTGCTAAAACATACTTATTTGCATCGATGTTAAGTTCATTTTCGATAGAGTACGTTTAGGTTTGTCTAGCTCCGCAAATACTCTCCAAATAGCAGATGTCGCCCTCCGAGTTGTCTTCTTGCTGTATTTGTCATGTTTTGAGCTATTATTTCGCCCAATTCCAGCTGTAGTTCTTACTGTTGGTCTTCTCGGTAACGGTACCTTAACCAGCAGCGGGCTGCATTTTTGGCGTCATTTCCTCGTTAAACACAAAGTTCTTCCAAATTTGGTCATCAGTAACTGTTTATGGTGAATTATGCGTGTGCTTTTAGCCAATCAGAATTGGGGAAATATTTTGAATGAATAATAATTCCTATTTAGGTCGTCCCAAATGATATAAGTTCGACGGTTGATTCAGACGTCGAACTCAATTCGTTTTCACGATGTTGAATGGTCTAAAATGCTTACAAGTGAAAATACATTTTAGCAATTTATGCATTACCTTCGGCACATGAGAAGTTCGACGTTTGAAACGAAGTCGGCCCACAGTCAAAATTCCTATGCGGGCCATTTGATATTACTTCATGGGTCGACCCAAATTAGATATGTCGAACTTAATTGATTCAAACGTCTATCTTTTCAAGTACTTAATTCAAGGGATTAGGTTCGGTACATGAAAAGATCGACGTTTAAACTTGACCTTACGCACCTGGCCATTTGAAACTTCTTTTTGAAATTATTTCCAGACGACTGGTTTCACTGGTGAAGATTCCTACTCTGACTTCCTTAGCACCTGAAATAGGAACGATAGAGTGATTTTCGTATGACCTTGAAAAAAGGTTTCGGTAAGTGTTCGTTCTTTGTTTCATCAGCCAATGGATGAAAAGATCAAAACATGGCCTCTTCGTTTTCCCGCCAAAGAAACCCTAATATGGAGAAGGCATTGTTCGATTGGCCAATCGTGTTGCAGTATGACGTCAAAGAAATTTCTAGAAAGTTCTTCGGGCATGAAGTTTGTTTACCCGCGCGTTCGCTTAGCCAACCAAAACCCAGGTGCGTTTGTATCCGTTTCATACACCAATCAAATCGCTCTATTTCCGTTTGTTTGTTGTTTCTGTTTTGTTCGCGCGTTTTCATTTCAAGGTCATACGAAAATCGCTCTATCATAAATAAATCTTTTGAGTTTTTAAATCTCACGTTCTCAGGTAGCCCACACACGTACTTCATAGGTTTTGCGTTTTAACGAGAGATATCATAAGCACAATGATAGCTTAGTTTTCTTGTAGGAGGTATGAACAGGGTCTGCAACTCACCTTTTTTACCAGCGCAAATGTTCTCGTTTGGGTTTTTTAATTTACCGCTATATTCCATGTCTCTCACACCTTTCTACTTGTACTCGGTAATCGTGTGGGTGAGGTTTGCCCCCACTTGGTTTTTCAATTTGCACTGAAGTGCAGTAGACGTTTCCAGCTGTTCCAGCGCTGATTAAACTCAATTATAAATACACTTAATTGCTAACGTTTATGATTGAACTAGGGAATAGCGCACTGAAACATACAACACATTAACGTCTTTCTCTTTGAGGAAATCGATGGAACTGGGAAAAAGACGCTATGAATTGGGAAGATCAGCCGAGTATTTAAAACAGATATTTAAGGTTGCTAGTATTAATTTCTTTTCAATCCTCACCTTGCATTTGCTCAATCCATATCTTGTTTTTCCTTTCTCCTTTCTCTGAAAACCCAACATCACCCTTGACATGTTGGGAGACACGAATGATCAGGAATTGGCTTTTACTCTTATTTAACCAAAAATAAAGAACTATATTTATAGCCCAGGAGAATGGATTCCGATATGAAAATGACTTCGTTTCCCTTAGGGTTAGAACTTCTCGATTTTAAATTGGCTTAGGGTTTACAGGATGGAATGCCAATAATCTTGCCCATAAAGGTAGTCCAGGTGATCTATGACGTCATTGCGGGGGCCTGGGGAAAGAAATTTTAATGCCGTATCCCATAAACCAACGCGCGCACCAATTCAATTCAATTTAATCTGTTCCCGTCGGCTTTGGTTTATGGGATACGGCATTAAAATTTCTTTCCCCAGGCCCCCGCAGTGACGTCACAGATCACCTGGGTAGGTTTGTGCGTAAAGAAAACCTGTGAAAGTAAAAAGAAAGCAAATGCCGCCACACTGTTTTGGAGTTGGGGTGTGGTCTCTTAAATGAAATCAGAGCTCGTCAGCTTAACATGCTTATAGTTAGTTAATCGTGACCTCATTCGAACATTTATCAATTATTGGATGAAGTTGAATATGACATAAAGACTTCCTTAGTATGCAGATCGAGGAGAGTGTTATCTGCCGAGACTGAAGGCCCAGAACCTGCCCCAAAACTGTGACCGTCATGTAATACAAGTTAGCGAGTGCTCCATTTTAATAGTTGTAAATTGACTTTGAAATGGGAGGTGTATATTTTTTAAAAACGAAACGAAGTCTGCTATTAATTCTGATAAAACATGTTTGGGTAAGCATGACATTTTTACACTGGCATACATGATGTTGCGAGCGCATGGTCCTATGGTGAACCAATAATCACAAATAAAACTCATTTTCATAAAAAACTGTTTTGCACATAGCCTCGTTTTGAAAGTAAGAGTTTTTTGGAAATGTCCTATTTTATAACAGATTTTCTATGCCATGGTGCTCCGAGCAAGCGCATTAAGCATGGGAAGCTCTACTTTCACTCACCGACATGCCAATAAACCTGGTTTCCAATAGCGACTGATGCAAATTTTCTTTAATTATTCGACCTTGGTGGCTTTCGTAAGAGAAGTTGTGTAGCGATAGGTTGTGTTTAATGAGTATAGCCAAGGTCTGATTAAGTGCGAGAGCTAAAATCCAAATGCCATCATAGCCATATGGAGCGTAACTGTTTTCTTCTTGAGACGTGTTCTTCAACCTGGCTTTATACAACTGCCTAAGTTGAGAAGCAGTCTGGAAAAATATTTAGTTTATGATTAATTAGATATCAAGAATTTTTAATACTTCTCTCAGTTGTAGGCATTATAGGATCTGTCAGCAGAAAAAAATTTATAAACTTTACAACAACAGATGACCCTATCGATAAAAATGTAATCACCACACTGACAATCCAATCAACATACGTTAGTAGTAGAGAAGAAACCGAATTATCCATATTTTTATTGCAAAAGACTCTTACTACTCAGTGGCGGATCCAGACCTTCAGTTAAGCGGGGCCCCGGTCATCCAGTCCCTCAGATAAGGGGGGGCCCCAGTCTCAAAAAAGTTTTGTTTGGCCCTTCGGGCCTCAGTTTGGTCCAAAAATAGGGGGCCCCCCTGTATCCGCCACTGCTACTTTGCGACGGAATCCATTACCGCCGATGACGACATAGTCATTTGTCTTTATCTCTTGAATAAAATGCATTTAGATTGAAGGTTGTGTCCTATTTTTAGATGACTTCACCGGTTTGAAAGTTCAAAATTCTTTGTTAGTCAACCAATCAAAAACCAGGACATTCATCGACCTACAAATAACTAGAAAACCTGTCAAAGCGGTAAAAAAAAAACTAAAAAAGGCACATGACCTTATCTAAATGAGTTTTCCTCTCATTTTATTCAGGAGATAAATTCAAAGGCTATGACGTCAAGGACGTTAAAGTACTTCTACGTTATAAGATTCCTCCCAAAAAAGGACAGATAAGAAAAGTCTTAACTTTTATCAGTGATAAAATAGAATATGAACAACTAGTTGTATATTTCTCCAGCCCAATCCATCCCTCCCATTTCCAAGGTTTCTCTGATCCTCAGCTGAGGCTTCATATATTTCCCCAAGTCAGACGCCACTACGTATACAGGCCTTTTAAGAGTCATCAGAAAACAAATATTCTTACCCAACCAGCTACTGTTAGTTCATTTGGAACATCACTGAAAATAATTCTCTCTGTTGCTAAGTAACTTCCGGCCGCAAGTTTGATTTGTTCGGCAGTGCAGTTCACATCCTTTTCAGTTTTATTCCACCATGATGCTGTATACCATCCCCTCAAAAACCAAACTCGATGGTGACCGTGGAACTCGTTTTTGTAAGCCTGAAAGAGACAATAGTGATGGTGAAATCATTTCAAAGAAATAGACCATCTCGTTTATCTTGAAATACTACACCAAGGGAGGAACAGGTAGGCTTTTATCAAACTCTCCAACACCTATCAGGATATCTCAGATGTTTTACTTTGCATTTTATGTTCTCTTAGACATCTTTCATAACGGAGTTCCACGCGCGCGATTAGACCCATACCAAAAGTTGATGTTACACGAGACGATTCGAAACAACTACTTTTAGCGCAATACAGGGTCGCAAATACATATATTTTATTGAGTCTCCCTTTACAAGGCTTTTCAGACACAATTAACTAATTACATGAATTTATAGGAATAAGATCTAAGATCTAAAATCTGTATTCATTAAAAATTCTATTAAAACAATAGATCAGATAAATAATAACTAATAACATTAAATATACAATTAATATACATTAAATATGCAATTAGCCAATCTTTTCTTAAAAACCTTAATATCTTTAAGGCTCTGAAAGTCCTTAGGCAGGCCATTCCACCTTTTAGCTCCGCAAAAGAAATACCTCGTTGCCCCGCTGACAACGGGCAGCGTGGAAGGCTCAAGTCTCCAGACCTTCTTAAATTTCTACTATGGATTGCCTAGCGTGTTATGAAATAATCATGCAGCTAAATAACTTGATGCCAGACCATTTAGACGTTTATTAAATAAAATCTCGGAACCATTCAGCCATTTTAAAGATCTACGACCCTCAGAAATATCGTCAAATTTCCTTAACCCTAAAACAATCCTGGAAGCGAAGTTCCGCAATAATTGCAGCTTAGGTATGTTTGATTTAGCTATGTTTCCCCATGCAGAGGAACAATAAAATAACTTGCTAAAATCAAAGCTATTTATAAGCAATAGGAGTGACTTTCTTTCTAAGAGCTACTTTTAATCCCTTTTACCCGTACCAACTGATGAAAACAAGTAGAAGCTATCTTATCTTGACCGCGGCAGTGTTAGCTCAGTCGGTAGAGCGTGTCGACTGCAGAGCGGGAGGTCGCGGGTTCGATTCCCAGGGCCGGACCAATACTCAGGGTCTTAAAATAACTGAGCAGTGAAGTCACTCCCTTTGCCGTGCAAGCGGTTAGACTTTGGCGTGGCTCGGATGACCACGTAAAATGGCGGTCCCGTCTTCAGTAGGAGACGTAAAATATAGTGTCCCCAATTAGTACTTTCGTGCTAAATACATTGACACTCAAATAAAGCGCATTTTTTTCAGTTATACAGATGTTATAATTGAGACATTGATCTAAGTATTCCTCAAGATCCTTTGCAACTAAACCCGGGGATATAGTTTTTCCTGATACAGTAAGTGATATAGGAGGTAACTGACAGGTGAGTTGGGGTAAACCAACGACTAATAATTTTTATTTTTTTCAGGGTTGATAAGCAAGAAATTAGTTGAGCACCATTAACTAATCGAGATTAAGTCATTGTTCACACCTGAGGTGGCGTTAGCTGAATCTGATACCTTAAACTTGAAAACAGCTCTCAGCCGCAATGTTGGAACAATGTTGCAACTATTCGAAACAATGTCGCAACAATGTTTTGATGCTTTGTTACGCTAAAAATTGTCGTTGCGAATCGTCTCGTGCAACATCACCTTAAGAAAATTAGATAATCTATCCATTTTGGTAATCACGTGACCGTACGTCCGCCCGTCCGTACGCACTACAGAGAAACCGATGTGAAATCTTCAATTTTTTAGTTAGTGTGGGAGCCTGTAACCTGTGTTTAACTTGATGATAGACATCCATATTATATTATTCGGGAAGGGCGCATCAGATCCCAGACGAGAAAGTTGATAATGAAAAGAAGGGCCATGATCAGAAGCGTATTCTTACGGAGCACATGAGCCTTCTACATCTGTCCTCATACATTAAAGTTATGATTATTCTTGCATCCTTCTCCTGAAAGAAAAAAAAGCAAAGAATACGGCAATGCTTCGGCTTATAAAATATCCACACTATTATCCACTTCCAGCCTATGGACAAGTAAAACTGACAGTGCCCCGAATATTCTTACTCCTGCCCAGGTTTTCGACATTAAAATAAAGCAATTACGTTATTGACATTGAAATCAAAGAAGTAATTTGTTTCCCTTGGCTCTTTTCATTCGGCTATTAATGTGTTTAACACGAAGCACTCGTCCCCATATGGAGAAGGTACCGCTATTTCTACCTAGTCACATAATTGCAATCACAAAACCGAAGACCAGGCAATCATAGATTGGGCGGTACAGCATACCCTACCAACCACCACACTAAAGAATCTGCCCCTTATGGAAAATAAGCATTGAGGATGAAGGACATTTTTTGATGAATTGTTCAGCCTAGGAGAACTCTGGAAGTTGGATACAATGAGTCCAGAAAGTAGCGAAAAGGTATACTTGCTCATGCGAGCTGTTCTTTGGGCTCCTGTGCTGCTTAAATGTTAACAACAATACACGAAACAATACCACGTACTTTGAGATCTTTGATGACATTATCTGGATTATCCACAAAACTGTTGCTTGCCAAAAGGGTGATATTTTCTTTCTTGAGCAGTGCTTGAAGATCTTCGTTGACCTAAAATGTGTTTATTGATATAAAAATGCTTGTGACCTTAAAAGTTGTTTATTTCAAAATTTGTCGGACGCACCGTGATCCGACCAGAAGAACGTTGCTGCCCATCAGCCCTGAGAGAATCCCCACCCTGGTCTTCAAGATTATATACCTTGCATTCAGGGATGGGATATAGAATTTCTGGGGACACGTGACATCATTAAAATGGCCGCCATCTTCCATTTTACTGAAAACTCTGATTATCTGCAAACGGTTTCGAGAAAAACCATTTTTCATGCTATAATTACACATTCAGCGGAATTTGCAACTTATTTATACCTTTATGCACAGAAAGTAGAAAAATCCCACATTTTTCATCATGCCGCTTTTGTCGACATATTATTACTAAATTTTGCCAATTCGTCACTTTCGCATTACACCTAATAAGGATTATTATTCATTCAAAATATTCTCCCGGCGCGTTTGTGGCAGGGGACCGCGTATGTTGTAAGTAGAGGACATAGCTCTCAACCAATGAATGCGCTAGAATATCCATGGTTATTGTAAAGAGAATTTGGCATTTAAAGTTACTCAAGATGACTAAGATATTATATATATATATAAATGTTCCCTAAAACAATGAACCCTTTAATTGCCATTTTCGGCCCGGTGGTATCTTTTGTCTACCAAAATATCCTTCTCAGAGACTTCAGTGAAGTTCTCACTTACGTCATTGAACATAGCTTCGTCTTGTTTTACGACTGCAACTTTTTTCCACTTAAAATGCTTCAAGAGAGCCACAATTCCTTCATTAAATTTCGTCTCGTCGGAGTTTAACCGAAAGACGGTCGGGTAACGTGCTTTGTCCGAGAGGCGTGGAGAACCAGCGCTGTACGAGATCTGTGAATAAACGAGAAAGTACCACTTTAATAAATTAGCACTTCTTGAGTCATTTCTATCAACATCATTAAGAAATACTTTCTTATTATTTATTTTCCATGTAAAGTCCAAGATTCAATAATGATTAGTCTTGCATTCATATGATGGTTGTCTCCAGTGAAAAGTGCTGGAGATTGTACGGCCTGAGCATAGCAGCATCGCTCAGCTCTAGCTCAATCGTGAGAACCATCAGGCTAAAACTTTGCTTGACCTCGCCTCCCTCATCCAACCCAGCTTTGTAGAATCTACTACGGGGTCAATTGGGAAACACCACTCTGTAAGCTCTCTTGATTTGCCCGAAATTCGCCCCCCCCCCCCCCGGGATATTTTCTTAGGCCCTACCCGACCTACTCTAGGCCGGGCGAGCCACCCTTTCCTAAATTTCCTTACAAAACTTTGGGAACCGTATGCGTGAGGGACAAAAATTTGGCTCGACTGAAGCCGGGTGACCCCCTAGCAGGTTCACTCTTCGATGGTAGGGTCACCCTCCTAACCGGGCCAAATTTTCTCCACAGACACACTCTGGCTCGCCCAACCGAGTCCACACAGTCAAGGCAAGACAATCAGAATATATATGCGCGACAGCGCGAGTTCTTTTGGCTCATTCAATATGGGTAAACGTTTTTCTCACAAATGCTCGCTGGAGATGACTAAGCTGCAAGGGAGGGTGATACTCTTCCCAGGGACAATGCTCCATATGAACGGGACCTTATTCAGTAGCCTGAACCACCTCAGCCGACTGATAAAAGGAACGTGACGACGATCCCGAACGAGAGAGCTATTTTCAAACTAGCCAATGTGAACGCACACTATTCTAAGAGATCTCCCCCTGTGATCTATGATCAAGGAAACGTTACGATCAATGATATAGTTTGCCAGAAGTATACAAGCACGAGGCTCATGTATTAAAAGCACGACAAGAAGATGCTACCACGGGTTATGGTGGCTACTACTGAAATTTTTTCGTTGTGTGTGAGCTCTAGCTACCTAGTGAAAGGTGTCAGGTGCACCTAACGTCAATTTTTGGAAAATATCAGTTCGGAAGACGATTTGAGATCTAGAATTTTCGGAACATTTGTTGTAAAATTTCTTCCTTGCCTGTCGAACGTCTAAAAAATGGTATAATTGCCCATTTTTAACGGATTTTTACCCTAAAAAGGTCACCTAGAATTTTCGGGAGCCTTTTTTCTGGCTGAAATTTTCAATAAGGTAAGTTTTGATCCCTATAATATTCGGATCACTAGACTTTCAGCTAAATACGTTCAACAATGCTATGTTAAAGTAGTTTTGAACTATATCCTCGTTGGGTGCCCCTGAGGTGATGGTATTAAGGAATTCATTTGGAGAATTTACCTGTATGAGGTTCCAAAAACGTGCCACGCTTGCAACTGGTTCGGTGGCAATGGCACATCCGGGGCCAAATAGGGCTATGAAAGTGAGCGGATCACTGAGATGCTCAATCAGGGCCTTGATTGCGTATGCGTCTGAGCACTGTAAAAAGTGAATCAGTCTGGTATTTTGAATAATGTTTTGTAGACGAGAACTTTTACATAGATCCAGCAAAGCATTTGAATGATAAATCAGTTATTGGTTTCAACTTTTGTACGGTATGAAGAACAAGTCGAACAATGCAACAACGACATTACATTTGAATGTGTATAAATGGTGTTAATCACCGCAAAGACAAGTAACATTATTCTGAAATGATGGCAAACTGTTACACGAGTTATTCAGAGCTCATCAGTTTACGATCACGTCCTCAGGGCTTCTTCCCATGGAAAGGGCGGGACCCCCCGGAAAAGGAATAGCCTTGTGGACGAGGTTGATCAGTTTTATCACCAGGTGCGCAACTGCGAGAAATGCTCTGGAGAGCTCTGTATTTGAGCGAAAAATTCATTTCTAAGACTAAGATATTTTAGGCAGTAGAAAAGAAAATGCATTTCATGTTCGATTTCACAGGAATCACAAAACTGGACATCACCTTTTGTCATGAGGATTTTGGCATGATATCTTCAGTCTCGATCATTGTTAGCGAGCTTAAGTAAAGGTGTTTTTGAGCAACGCCAGGAGTGACGCACGTCAACCGGAAGTGAGGCCTTTTCCTTTATAATATGTCTTGACGCTACCACATTTGTATTGCTAAGTGGCTTTACTCTCATAGAGACGATTTGGCCGAAAATTTGGGCAAAACTACTGCCCATGAATGAAAAAGGTCCACTTCTGGTTGAAGTGCGTCGCTCAAAAATGTCTTTGCTAATCAGACCTAATCAGCTCCCTAAATTAATGATTGCTGAGGCGAAATTTTACTAAAGCCTTTCTAAAACTAGCCTTTTCTATCAACTGCATTGTATCAAATTCAGATCTTGGAGGTTATTATATGTCCTCCTCTATTTGCACAATCCTTCATTTGGTACTCAGCCCGAGAAGAAATAGCAAGCAAACTGCGATAGTATTTCAGGCTAAGATGGTTAAAGAATTAACAAGGGTATATACTCATCCTCCTCCAATAGTTCCTTATTATTAGGATAGGGACTTGATTAAGACTGGGAAAATTTTTGGTCCCTCCGACTGGTGGTAATTAGACAATGAGGAACCAAAGTAGGTCATAACAGTTTTCAATTTTCATTTTTTTTTTCTTTCCAATTTTCTCCAGATCTAGACTAATAATCTATTTTACTACATACCATGGAGTCTTTAACATTTAGCTTCAAGTTATATCCAGGTAACACGTCATCTCGTTTATTGACATGATCCACTGCTAGTTGAACCGCTGGCCATACCCCAGCACTGTTCCATCCCCTATTTGTAGTGTTGAGCTCAAAGTATGCGCCCACGTTCAGATCCAGGGTAGCTGATCGGATGAAGCTCAGAAACCACGGACCAATCAACATTAAGCCAATTGTGGTTTTACGCATCGACATGCTACTGACTTGAGTCAGTGTAGAATCTCACAGTTTAGAGCCCTAAATTACAAAAAATGTTTATTTTTTTAGTTTTTTCATATTAAACGAAATCTGTTAGCCAGTCACAAAGTTGAAAATACAACCTTAAGAGTTATGCGGAGTTTACTGTTAAGTAGCAGTGAGTTTAAAATTCAATGTGTGATAAGAGACGTTCAGAATGGGGTTCAACTAAATTTTTTTAGGAAGTTTTGTTCCAAATTTGAATTATAACCCACTTCGAGAACAAATTTAGCTTAATATCACGAAAATATTTGTTTCTTCTCCGCAGGTTTTGTAAATTTTTGCGTTACGTTATGTTCGCGACATGTACACTCATTGTTCGCGACCTTTAATCGCGAAAATATCATGTTATAAGATAGTTGGATTTTGGATGTTTCAAGTCCCAACATTTGAAAAAAATTAAAAAGAAGCCCCCATCAAGCCCGTACCTTCTTGCCAAGTTTTCGCACAATAGCAACAAGAAGCTTTTAGGTCCACGGATGTAGGTGCAACAAACAACATCCACTTACCGATCATGCGTCAAGCCTTCCCGTACTAATACTAAATGTTAAATAACTATAATTGCTTGTGAACACCTGTACTAAGTTTTTAATATTTATATCATTGCTTTTAATGTGATGCTTAAAAACCCCTGTCGTTTCCCCTAGCAAAGGAATAGAGTTCGTTCTTTAGTTTCGTTATTTTTTTAGCAGCATTAAAAGCGACATTTAGGAGCAATTAATCGTCTCATCTTTGCTAAATCTATGACGAATCAAAAACGAGAATGCACCGATATTTCAGATATTTTATAGCAGAGGCATCAGCAAAATGTGTTGACTTGTTGTTTATAATGCATAACCGCAAAAGTGACTGATCTACCCACCTTCTTTGAATTAGTAATGTAGGTCGCTATCCACGGGGATGTTTTCACGAAATACTTTCAACGAAGAAATGAACATGGAATTCGCTGTCCCAACACGTATATAGCCAGACGGTGGCATAAAGGGAAAAGCAGCCCTGCGAGTTCCCGTTTTAGAGTGAGACCAGATAACTGCATGCGGCTTCAATGATCTCACTCAGTTGCCTGTAGGGCTGTTTGTTTTGTCTTCTTGTCAATTTACCATTTTAATTATATCAACACTTTAATAAGGCTTTAAGACGACCCTTACGTAAAGAATAAAGTCAGTCACATAACCAGCCTTTCTCGTATCCAATTGTCCAACCCTGTCCTAATTCTGTTCTGCCCGATCGTCGTGTAATTTCAACCGGTAAGAACAAGTATAATGCCTGTGGTTCAATATTATTCTTAATTTAATCCTTCTTTTGAGTATCTCTGTATGGAAATATATGCATGATAATTATAGGATAAAACTGAACATCAAAAAATTAATCTAGAACTGAGGATGAAATTGAATGCGACACAAAGAACCTCCAACACATGACTCAACGGAAGATAATCTCGCTTGAAGGAAAGAATAACTTGATAGAAAAGTGTTGTATCGACAAGAAATTAATTTAAAATGGTGTTAAGTCCCCTAAATCACACCAAGTTGCAAAAACGCTATTTTTAGGACATTTATAACGACCTGTTAAAGAATATAACAGCGTTTCCCCTTTTTTATTTTCTTTATTGATTTTATTAAACTGAAGAAGGCAACTCAGTAAAAACAAATACTAAAAATGCATAGTTTTTTTAGTTATAACTGACAATTTTTGACGGATGCAGATGTAAATAATAGAGGCTGGTGTCAGGTTGTACAACATTTGTGCCACTGAGTCAATTAAAATTTCGTACAAGAGTTCTTGCTGTGAATTTAATAGCGGCAACGAAAATATCAAGCTTTAAAAGTGAATTCGCTTTCTTTCAAATTTTTTCAATTGGCAGTTATGCCTACTAGACAGTCAGTTTAGTTCTCAAACCACTATATACTACGCAAATTTTCCTGGAATTTCATTCTTGGGGACCACCTGCACTTCAGAATGAGAGAGAAAAAATAATATTTGTCGCGAGAAAAAATAAGATGCAGTCAAGATGCAAAAGCCGGTGTTGAGTTCAGCAGTGAATTAAGAGTGATTGTCTGTAAAATTGGAACTTCGGCCTGACACGGTACCTCATCGATTTGGCTGATTTTTGGCATGTAGTCTTAGAATGGTGTCCTAAATACTGAATGCATATTCTAAGGTTCGAATTCTCTTCGGTTTCAAAGATAGAGGAATGACAGTTTTAACGAGGCCTCGAGGGGCCGCCATGTTGGTGAACTGAAAGAGGTTTGCTATAATTAATTCTAGCCTTATCATTGAAATAACTTAATCGTGACTCATACAGTCACAAAGAACAATCCTTCCTCCTTTCATTTACCTACTCGTATCTGAAAATGGTTAAGCCTGAGCTACGAACGGCTATAACTTCTCACGGCACTTTTTCGGTACTTAAGAGGCTGTCCGCGTAAGAACCGATAAGGCAAATTTCGGTCTATCAAGGATTGCCCTGATTTTTTCGGTGGAAGATACCTATCCTATCCCATGAAGAAATATCACATTTATTTGGACCAACTCAATATTTTCTCTATTTTACAGGAAGATTTTCTAGGTCACCTAAAACTAGCCAGTTTGCCATCGGAAGTGGTGCAATTTTGCTGAAACTTTAGGGCTCTGTCAAACCTACCTTACAAGGCCGAATACGCTGATTATTTTACACACAAAAGTTTTAACTCTGGTTAATAGTTTCAAGGTTTAATGGTTGCATTCTGTGGAAAGTTGGCTGAGATATGATTTTTTTAAAATGACCTTTAATTTGCTCAGCAGGAAAAGTAATTTACATAACTAGAGCTGAACGGTAATTTCGCAAAAGTGGCACCTAACCCAGACTCTAGTCTATGATAAATCAGAAGTACTAAGACAAGTCTACTTCTTAATGCAATAAAATTTGTGGGCACTCTCACTCCCGTGCTGTACAAAATTCCGTTAATGTTCCAAAATTCGCCATTTTGACAGCAAAGCTGGAATTGTAACGGTCCGCATCTGATCGACTAATTTCCACAGTTTTAACGTTTCTAATTATCGCCAAAAGTCATTTGACCGTTTAAATGTTGGACTTTTGAAAACATGTGGAGAAAACTTAGTAATCGCTTTTTCTTGTTATTTTTTTTCTTGTCGAAGATGAACGTGACTTTATTCTTCGTATGCAAATTAGCCTTAGATGCGTCGCTTGAACAAATTGACATGAAACATAATCTTTACATTTTACATTTCTAAGGGGAAAAATAACTCTTCTTTCCACAGAAAAACACAAACCATGACGCAGAATCCCCTTTAAGGTCTGTTTCTTTTTTTTCAAAGAGGAAGAAGCAGCTGAATGATATCATGATATACAGTGTATGTTTGCGTGGCTTAAAATAATTCAATTACTGTGGCCTGTCACGCATTCTTAAAGAGGGTCGGTCGATCAGAAAACAATAGCGTTGTAGTGACCAATTCTATAGTATTATCATCTTTTTTTAAATGATAGTTCCTGGTTATTGATAATAAGAAAAAAATAAAAGTTAAGTTGCAAGGTAAGTCCTCTTGTCAGCACAATAAAATTTGTGGGCACTCTTTTTTGCGTGCCTTAAAAAAGAGCGTCAACGTCGAAAGATTATTTGCTTATCAGAAGACAGTAGATCTTTTTACGTGGCCCTATGATAAAAAAAAAAATGCCCTACACTTTTTCTACCTTAAAAAGTTTTATTTTTCTTATTGTAAGAGAAAATCCATTTAATGCTTTGCAAAAGGCAAATTAGATGTAAATTTTAGTTCTATAAAGCGTTTATCCGTAACAGAATGAAACGGGAAAAGTAGTTCCTTTTTTCAGTGAATACACGCAAAAGGGATTATCTTTTAAGTTTTTGTTAGGGTATGACATCCGAATTCCCACGATGATCTTGTTTTGGTTTCAATCTAATTGAATCATAATGCAACAGGTGCTAGTTTCAAATATAATTATGTCAATGAAATCGCCGAAGAGATCAATTGTGAAAAATGGCTTATTCAGCTATTTCATCGCAAGCTGTTCTTTCTACGAGATCGTAAAGGCAGAGTTTGGTCCCAGTAGGGGTGTGGAGGGAAAAGTCTTGGTCACAGAGTGCATGGATGATATTAAGTCGCACTTAGCCAGCTGTCACTTGTCTAAGTGTAGCAAAGTGAATGAAAATGGACTCATTTTAGCGAGAGTAAGTATTTGAGGTTTTGGAGGTATTCGGAACTGAAATGACAATCTGCCCAAGGCACAGACATTAAATAGCCTGTGTACAGACCCCCTCCCCTCAGGAAAAAAGGGACCCCTTCTCCGAATGGGGTGGGAGTGGTGTGTACACAGGCTATATCTAACACTAAAATGACAATCTGCCTAAGGCACAGACACCTACTTGGCAGGCTTTTGCGAGCGCCAAGGTCTTGTTAATACACGCATCAGGAGTTCTGGACTTCCTGTTGGATCGCACAGCATTGTGGGTAGGCGGGCTCAGAAAAGTGGGCATCGACTTGAAGCTTCGCCATATTGGATTACATCGTGTGGCTTGGCTTCAGTGACCTTTCACGAAAAGAAACCCTCCTTTTAAGCCGAATTACACGCGCAGGAATATAGAAAATACAGTTGGGCTGAGACAAGTGGGCATCAAATCCTTGTCTGGTCGCCATCTCTGCTTGTTTGAAGTAGTTTCGCTCGATTTATTACCTTTGCATTCACAATCGAATCGAAACGAGACTCACTTACAGAAACTCCAGTGACAAGGTCAAAAGAGGTAAGGAGTCGTATTTCTGTTCTGTTTTGTTTTTATCTCGTAACTAATAAAATGGACAGAAGTCGGAGCCGAAGTGAAGCTCCAGTGGTTGAATATGTTTTAACTTTTTATTTATATTGTTATTATGTAGGTTTGATATGAGTCGTGAAGAGCTGCCTTTCGAGGTTATCCAGACATGGAAACCTGAGCAACTGAAAGAATTCTGTCGCAAGCGGGACTTGAAGGTTTCAGGACCCAAAGCTGAACTTGTAGCCCACGTATTTGCCGCGGCAGAAATGGGCATTGCCATCAAGCCAACAGCTCTGGAACGAATTGCTACTATCGAAAAAGAGAAGGCAAAATTACTCATAATTCCAAACGAGACCTCAGTTCCAGATCCTTTGACACTGAAGGATAGTTGGGTGAAGGAAAGCGAGAACATGACTTCTTGGCCGCCGATATACCTGAGTGATACAACATTGTTTTTGATGAGTGATCACCCAGGGAAGGATGTTGACTTCCACAAACGCGTCCTAAATGAATACAAAGAAGGGAAGGCGTATCGTTTGTTTGACTCTGGCTGGTTGAAAGAGATATCATATCATAAAATCATATTATTTCATAGTTTCACGTTACTGGTGTGATGGTACTTCAATCTTTTCACATAACAAGAAAAAGTCTTGTTACTTTGGCGATTTTTGCGGACTTCACGAAGTCATTCTTGACCTTTTCTCTTTGTAAGTGTAGAATTTTGTAAAATTTGTTATTCTTGCCATTTTTGCCATATTAATTACTCAATATTTTCACATAGCAAGAAAACGTCTTGTTACTTTTGCGATTTTGCGAAATTTGCTATTTCTTCTATACTTTTCTGATAGCAGTTTTCTTTAAATCTTTTTTCCTAAAATTGCGAAAAAAAAATTGCTAGCAAATTTTTGCTAACAAGATCAATCCTGGACATACCTGAAACTAAGCAGTACTTGGGAGCATCCCCAGACTTACTGATAGAGTGCTCTTGTTGTGGGGAAACAGTAGTAGAGATCAAGAACCCTTTTAGCATTGCCAATGAAATTCCCTCAGCACATAATCTGTCATACTTATGTATGTGTAATTGACAAGTAGCTTTAAAGCAGCAGCATCGGTACTTTGCACAGGTCCAGGGTGAGATGAGGTGAGGTAACAAAGAGACAATTGTGCTATTTCTTTGTATACACACAAAAGGGCTATCACTTGGAAACAGTCAGATTTAATGCCACATACTGGCATAGGCTTGAAGAAAATCTAACCTGGTTTTATAGTAGTTGTCTTTCACCAGCCCTGAAACCCTAGAAAATGAATCTGACTGAGAACATTTTATAAACAGGTAATCATATTTCCATGGAGCCTGCACAATATAATTGAACAACTATATGTATTATTGTATAGTCATTGCTTTATTTGATCCTTGATATCTAATGTCAAAAGTAGAAAACATTCATCAAGTTGTTAATAAAAAATTGCTTCCACACTAATTATACTGGTCTTATTAGACATCAACATAAATTTTATTACTGGGGTAGCCAGGGTTTTGTCAAAAGGGGCTCAAAGGGGGCCCAAGGCTAAAAAGGGAGGGGCCCGATCTTTTTCTGGACTTGATTGTCCCATATATTTACTATATATTACTTTTCAGAGAGGTAGGCCAAGCCCTTTGTTCCCCCCCCCTGGCTAAGCCCCTGATTATGCATATGTATGGTAATGTCATCCTATCAGTGCAAGGAAATCAGTTTCACTAAACCTGTGAACATACTATTGACATCTTGAATTGTATTATTCCAGAAGAGGCAGAAAAAGTCTATACCCAAAACCATGGAGGGAATTATTTTTCAAACGATCTCCCAACCCCTAAGGAATTTCCAAATGAAAAGTGTAGTGTTTTTATGGATGTGATTTCCTATAAAACAGGCAGCAAATTGACCCCAGATCCCTGGAATTTCCAATTTCCCTCCATGGTGGGGGTATGGATTTTCTCGTGAATGACACATTTTACTTTATATCTTGAGCCAAAAATAACGTGTTACTTGCAAAGAGGCTTTGTTCTTGATTATACGGAATGTTTTCAGCTGCCTGATGGCCTGTTCAACAAAAATGCGTACATTAGCTATGGTCTTAGTTTTCTGTACATCAGCTTTCATGAACTGTTCTTGTCCACGTTTCCCTGGCGGAATAAAAAGGTCAGCTCTGTGAAGCAAAAGATCCTCTGCAATAGTGAGTCCACGATCTGCCATTACTGCATCATACGGTGTTCCGGGTTCTTCTTTCTGTCGGGAACGGGAATAATTTGAAGGGTACAACTATGAAGTTGACAGGTCATAGCAGCCCATTTCTCTAGCCTTTGTCCACTGGTAGGACAGCCTAGGACAACACAATTTCGGTGGGCGAATCCCATGGACAAAGTGTCTACATTAAAACAAAAGAAATACGACAGAAGTCTGAGTATAAAATAAGCATAAAAAATCATACTCGTAGCATCTCAAATCGACTACACTCTGCAGCCTAAAATCGTTAGAATGATGTTGCCAAAAGTTAATTAAACAATACCTTACCTTTAAAATACCTTGTATTTGGTTTTTCTGTATTCCTGCACGTGTAATTCGGCTCAAAAGGAAGGTTACTTTGTGTGAAAGGTCACTGAAGCCAAGCCACTCGGTGTAATCCAATATGGCGAGGCTGCAAGTTGATGCCCACTTTTCTGAGCCCGCCTACCCAAAATGCCGTGCGATCCAACAGGAAGTCCAGAACTCCTGATGCGTGTATAGGCTCGATTGGAAGCCGCTGTTCTGAAAAATGAGCCCGCAACGGACCGGGAGAAGGCAGAAATCGAGCCTAAGGTCTTGTCAATACCCCGGTCATACTCTGGATCATACTGGCAAAATAACTACTGTGGCAGGAAGACATGTCGTGAATTTCCAGATAGCCATCGAAATAAGTCAAAGTTTTGTCCCATCACGTAAGTATCATTTCTTTTTCCTTCTTCATGCACAAAATATTCTAAACGTACAGTAATATTCTAATTTCTCTATTCAACATTTTATACTGCGATGTTTTGTGATGTTCGTTTCCTGTTTATTTGAGCTTGCAAAGATAGTTTATTTATTTCTATTTTTTGACAACCGTGAATCTTGCCCTAATCAATTCTTACCTTTAAAATACTATACATAAAGGTTAATCCGTGTTTTGTAAAACGTAGGTTTCTGATGATTGTTTGAAGAGCATTATAAAATTAATGGGAAAAAAAGAAAGAAATGTCTACACGGAGTCAGGATTCAACCTCTTCCCCAGGGCTTTCCCGCCCGTGCCGTTTTCTAAGAGGAATGTCCTGGCGACGAGGCTAGGAGTGATTGCGGTCGAGGTGTCGTTCACGTGACTGTATGAAAAGTATTTCATTCTTGTAATAAAAATATTTTCTTTGAACTTAAACATGTCTCTGGTTTTGCAAAAATTAGTGAGACTTAGAAGTACCAGAATGTTCAGTTCAACTTTATATAGCCGATTTGCTCCTTCTGTTGCAAGAAACTTGAAAAAACTTGACGCCAAAGGGTCGAGAAGAGTACGATGAACAGTCAGCAACCATGTCCACACCTTTGCCGGAGAGGTTTATTGGACAAGATTTCTCTGTTTTTCATGTTTTGATAAAAAAAAAAAATTCTCCAGATTCCCGTTTTTTTTTTTTTTTGTATTTGTACTCTCTTGAACAATGTACCATCCACCCTCTCTCCTCCCTGTTCCACCTCTACCTTTACAAGCATTTGTACTTAAAGGGGTGGAATTTCTCCTGTGTATATTAATTTCTGAAAAATTAAGTCCTTCTACTTTTTCCTAAAATTCTTAAACTTAGTTCTTTTTTTCTTTAAGAACCAGGGTCCTAAAGTGGTTTAGGGCTCCGGACCAAAATAAACAGGGCTCCAGGGCTCCCGAGAAATTGATCAAGGGCTCCAAGCTCCGATATGCTTTTTTGCTTTATTCCAAAAGCAAATCCTAGAATTGAGAAAATACAGCAATTTCTATTTTTTAAACGCTGATTTTATGTTTTTCTCCACTCTACTCGTGTTTGACAGTTATCTAGAGTTATTTATCAATCATGATCAATAGATACGTTTATATAATATTTGACACAGTGAATGACGTGTCAGGGTTGGAAGGTTAAAACGTGGCAAGACCACGACTTCTTTCATAATGCAATGTGAGAGATCCAAAAGTTTGAAAAGTTTTTCTTCGTCGTGGCATTTTCGCCAGTAGTTTCAAGTGAAAAAAAAAAATCATGTCGATTGCAGAGGAAGAAAGAGAAGGTGAAGGATCCAATGAGCCTACGTTGATCCGCTATGTGGATTTTTCCATTGTCTAGGTAGGACAAAAGCTTAAAAACCTCAATCAAGCAGTACATATCTCAGTAATTTGGAGTTTAAACCTGTATAAATGATGCAGTTAAAAAGTGTGGATTGCCGCGCACGCCCAAAATAGCATCAGTACAGTGAAAAGAACTCGAATGTTAGTTATTTTAATTTTTGGGGTTACGGGCTCCGCAGCAAACGTTTTGAGGGTTCCAGGCTCTACAGTATAATAGTATTAGGGCTCCAAGCAACGAAGCGATGGGGCTCCGGGCTGCGCGGAAAAAAAATTAGGGCTCACGGGCTCCGGGCACCCCCACTCCCCAACCCCCCCCCCCCCCCCCTTTGGGACCCTGAAGAACCGCCAAAGACGCTGCTAAGGCTGCAATAAGCGCACTCGGCCTTTTCTATTCTTCACATAGTGAAATGCCCACCCTTTCATATACATGAAGCCTGGAAAAGATACCCCATCATAGGGAGTTCCCTCCACCGCCAGGCCAAGTCCGTGTTCACCTATTGCCAGCCCACGTTGGAGTCTAGGCCCGTTTGAGTTAATACCTAAACCTAGTCCTAAGCGTAAACAATAAGGCAACGGACGAAATAAACAATGTGATGAGCTTGAATATAAATTGAACTTGACCATAGAGATCTGTTGCAAGAAGACGAGGAGTTCGAAATGCAAAAGCTTGTTACACAAATCGCTGACTCAGAATTGAGACCACAAGACCCTCAGTCAGAAGCTTTCAACCTATGTGTACGTCAAAATCAACATAGTCAGTTCAACGTGGTAATGCTAAAAAAATCTAGTGTCACTTTGAAATACCATTCAAATCCAGGGAAAGAAAGGGAGACTTAATTGACAAACTTTCGTCTTTCATACAAGAGTGCACGTGCTTTTCTTCATCTGCTCAGGAGTGAACACAGGGATCCTTAATTTAGTGTGATTGACAGCCGGCAAAAACTTTTGGGATTATCGTAAACAAAAACTATGCCTTTTTCTGCATGCCAAATTCCTAATTTTTACTGAAATGTTGCTAATTAGCGATAAACACAATGCTCTGTTAATACCACCCTAAAGTTTATAGGGTAGCCTATAGTTAGCTAGGGATCTAGGAAATGTGTATGTTGCCTAAAGGACTTTGCAGGTGTGGTCTTATGGTATCGCACTGGTATTCCTGAAGTTGTGTGTGAGCTATTTCCAAAATATTAATTGTTAATTCTGTAATTGAAAATATTGTGCTACTGCTCGTGAATAAGAGTGGCCGTGTCCAAGCGACTACTTCGTACCTATTTGTCATGTGTTACACCATCGGCTGTCAGGGGATACTGACTCAGTTAAAACGGTCGTAGAATGAATAAATACAACAGCACGGTATTTCCACCCAGTAGAAAATCGGAATAAACTGTGATTAAATTGTATGATTATCAATAACTATGACTTCAAACAAGATACAATAACATATAAGAACTCATCGATACACGGCCCCTCTGGGGGAATGCGTGACGGGCCACAGTAATCAAAATATTTTAATTCGTGTAAACATATCTTCTTTTGCTGCTTCTTCCTCGTAAAAGAAACAGACCTAAGGGGATTCTAAGTCGTATATCTTTCGTGTCTTTCTGTGGAAAGAAGAGTTATTTTCCCCTTAAAAATGTGAAATACAAGGGTTATATTTTCTATCAATTTGTTGAAACGACGCAGCTAAGGCTAATTTGCATACGGAGAATAAAGTCACGTTCATCGTCGACAAGAGAAAAACCCTAGAAAAAGCGATTACCAAGTTTTCTCCACAAGTTTTCAAGAGTCCAACATTTAAAGGTTCTAATGACATTTGGCGATAATTAGAAACGTTAAAGCTGTGGAAATTAGTCGATCAGATGCGGACCGTTACAATTCCAGCTTTGCTGTCAAAATGGCGAATTTTGGAACATTAACGGAATTTTGTACAGCATGAGAGTGAGAGTGCCCACAAATTTTATTGCATTAAGAAGTAGACTGGTCTTAGTACTTCTGATTTATCATAGACTAGAGTCTGGGTCAGGTGCCACTTTTGCGAAATTACCGTCCAACTCTAGTTATGCAAATTACTTTTCCTGCTGAGCAAATTAAAAGTCATTTTAAAAAAATGATATCTCAGCCAACTTTCCACAGAATGCAACCATTAAACCTTGAAACTAATAACCAGATTTAAAACTTTTGTTTGTAAAATAATCAGCTTATTCGGCCTTGTAAGGTAGGTTTGACAGAGCCCTAAAGTTTCAGCAAAATTGCACCACTTCCGATGGCAAACTGGCTAGTTTTAGGTGACCTAGAAAATCTTCCTGTAAAATAGAGAAAAAATTGAGTAGGTCCAAATAAATGTGATATTTCTTCATGGGATAGGATAGGTATCTTCCACCGAAAAAATCAGGGCAATCTGTGATAGACCGAAATTTGCCTTATCGGTTCTTACGCGGACAGCCTCTTAAAAGGTACACAAATTTGGTAGAAATTGGAAGGTCAATATCACCCATGCCACATCGATTTAGACTAAGCCATTTTAACTAAACATAGTTTGTTTATAGATAAGTTAGACTGCTGAATAAAATAATTTGGCAAATGTAATGTAGCAGAACTATAATTGCATGAAAGCGCAATGGTTCAGCCATTTGGCCGCTAAAACTTCCAAACGAAATTCGGTGAATATTTGAAAAGAAAATTCTTAAAAATTGATCGTGCCTCTTAAAGCCTATCTATCGCTTAAAAAACCTTCACTTGTAATGTAAAAAGATGATCTTTTGTTTCTGATCTTGCGAAGAGCTTGAAATATGCGCTAAAATGAAAATTATACATTTTGTTACACACAGTACTAGCTCAAGTTCGCTCTTCGATTTGCCAGACCAATCGGGCAAATGAGTCGCGAATTACTGATAGGTTTTTAGTGTAAGGGCTCGTGTAAGGGCCCTTACACCCTTACAACCTGACACTCACACATAAAAGGAGCCTGGGCCCAAGTATTCGGAGAGAGCTAGAGCGGATCTAATCCTGAAATGTCTGACTTCATCGTTTCTCGATAAACATTACTACTTTTCACCCTCTTTCAAGGTTAGTTAAAAGTGTGGCTAACGTGCTTAACGGTACTCTTAACAGTTAAGTTAAGTCTGCCGGTTTTTTCGATGTTTCCATAAGTCGGTTAGCTTCGGTTCGATTCGTAAACAAGAAAAACATGTCATATCACTTGCGTTGATTATTATAATTCCTCTTTCCATATAAAGCCAAACCGCGATGAACGATGAGTGAACACAATATTTTTTTGGTTATTGAACAAGATGTAAATAAGTGACCGGGTATTGTGAGGTTTAGCCGAGCCAACTGCGCGAAATTATTTACACGGGGAAGTAGTGAATCAACTTGAAAATGACTGTTACGATCGACAGGACCGGTAATTACGCGTTTTGCGTCAATTGTTCCGTGAAGCGGCTTAGCATCAAATATTTTTAAGACCCAAAATTTAAAAGGTTGTAAATTAAACAGGTTTTCGGTACATTCAGGGAACCCTCGCTCCATCTAAACAAATCCAGTAGGTTCAAAAGCAAAGTGTCTCCATCTTAAACAATAATATGCCGCCATACTGAAACTAACTTTCGAGTCGAGAGTTCAACATCAAAATTCAAATGTCACGTATCCACATGCAACTTCGGCCGTAACGACTATTAAATTGGTCCCTTTTTAGCAAAACCGTATAACATTCTAGGCCAACATAAACAATGTTGAGTACCACTTGACTTCCGCCAAAACAACATGACGATGGAAGAAATGAATCATGGAATAGTGGAATGGCGGTGTATGACATTTGCAGACTGCAGACTGCAGACCGCAGACCGCAGACTGCAGACTGCAGACTGCAGACTGCATGAGGCAGCGATCAGTGTACCACATGGCCATTGTAAATTTTGATGTTATCATTCCAAAATTTTGGTCTGACTTTCCAAATCCCATTTGCAATTTTAGCTTTTATTTCGTTTTTTTAAAGTTCTTAGTTTGGTTTTCACGAATATTTTCTGGTCTTAAATTCTGCAATTACGTTACGTTTTCTTGAATTCGTGATCGACCTTCCGTGCCTCAACGCCCGGTCTTTTCCTGCATTTCTGTTGATATGTTGTAAGGTTATTGTATTTAGTCTTTTTCATTCCGTAAATATCTTGCCTCGTTTGAATTTTCGTATTTTGCATTCTGTAATTTTGTTGCCTCGATTTCATGTTCCTTGTTTTTTCGAGCGCCATCTTCCGCATAAACTCTGGAAGAGAGGGACATACCAAAAATCTTTCCTTGGAGGCAAATTACGCGCTTTTTGTGGGCTGCACCTTATCGCTAAATAAAGTTGCTTTATCTATGTTATCTCGGATTTGTTCTGTCGAATGTCCATACACTTTTTTTTTAAGTTGCCTCGATTTAAAGTTTGATGCAGTCATGACTCAATGCCGGGAAAAGGTAACATGACCTAAAAAGGCGGGAAAATTGGGAGTTTCATTCCGAATTATCTAGCATTATGGCGGATCTGGTTCAATTGGATTATGAAGGCAAAAGTGTGGGATTGACACCAATGAATCTTAGCAAAACAACAATTGCTCGATGTTTTAGGGTGCATGAAGACAGTTTGCACCTTAAAATCGTAAAAAACGGCAAGTGCGAAAATGTATGGCCGCGATGGAACGGCAAGTTTTTATTGCCAACGGGAACAAAAAATGCACATGTGGTTGCCTTTCCTGCTGAAGATCAAGATTTACAAGAGGATGATGATGATGATTTTCAGGGAACATTTGGTGCTCGGTACGTATGCACGTTCTTTTGTGTTTGCGATTTTTTTTTTTTTTTCAATGTTTTATTTCGGTACTTTATAAAGAAGAAAATATTTTAAAAGCGCGATTTGAGCGCTTACGCTAGAAAACTTTAACTTAACTTAAACTTATTTTACATTTCACTTTCTTATTTTTATAATCATAAGAGCAACCTCTCATCCAATTCCTCGCCCATCAATTAGGGGCTGCGGCCGAGTCTTAGCCCACCAGTAACTAGTGCTAAGCCCGTGTGACTCTGTCGGAGGAATCATCAAGCCAGAAAGTTAGATAGAAAGGTAATGCAAAGAGATATAACTCTTACCAGGAAAGAGAACTCGGAGTCTTTCACTAATGGATTTGTAGGAAAACCCTCGTTCAACAAGCTCTCGTATAAACGCCTCGTCCACTCAGTCCGCTAAAATCATGCTAAAATCATTTTGAAGGTGACTTTTTTCAAATAATTCTGCTTATCGGTTCCAGTTTCTCACGCTTTAGCCTCGCTCACATGCTATTTCCAGGCCGCCTCGTTCTAACTCTATGGAATCGAGGCAACATAATTACCGTGTAGTAAATACGTTGAATTCCAAATACGGTGCGTAAATAATCAGTGATTATGGAATCGAGGCGACATAATTCCAGAATACACATACCGTGAAAAAAAAAAGGAACAGAGAATCGACGCAACATAATTCCAGAATGGGGAATACCGTAAATGAAAGAAGGAACATGGAATCGAGGCAACATAATTCCAAAATGCAGAATGCAAATGTCGTAAATAAAACTAGAATCATGAAATCGAGGAAGCATAATTCCATAATTCAGAATGCACATACCGTAAAAAGAAAAAGGAACATAGAATCGAGACAACATAATTCCAGAATGGGGAATGCAGAAGAGGCAACATAATTCCAAAATGAGGAATGCCAAATGTTGTAAATAAAACTAGAATCAAGAAATCGAGGCAACATAATTCCTGAATGCAGAATGCAAAGACGGTAAATGAACAACCAGCATAAAATCAAGGCACCATAACTCTAGAATGCCAAATACCAAAAACAAAAAAACAAATGGAATAAAAGCATACAAGGAATGGCCATGTGTGACACTTATTGGCAGCAAGACTGTAAATTGAATGAAACCAAAAATATCGTAATCAAGGTGGCGTCATCATCAACATTACCTTGTTCCGAGAAGTACATGTAAGGACTAGAAGTGAAGTTTTTTCACGCAAATTACACCGACCTGATTCCTGAAGGAGTTGTTGGCTGTTCGTCTCGTATTGAATTAGAGCAGAATAATGTCTGCGGATGTCACAAACTCGCTCATGAATCCATAGCAACAGGCCAGCAATTTAACCTGCACCACAGACGAAACTAAACTCTGGTTATATAAGTCTGTCTGTGAAACAGTGGCGGAATCCTTATTCTACGGGGGCCCCAACTGTGTACTAGGATTTGAGCATGAGCAATGATTGGCCTGTTAAAAAAGCCATTGTTTTTTTGCCTATTTAATTCAAAATGCACTTCCGGTAATTCGTCGAGTCCAGGTAGGATCTGTTCGGTTTAGATTGTCTGGCATATCCTTAAATACTACTTATAAGATGAAATACGTCATTTAAAAGGTGTTTTAAAATGTCCGTGATCTATCCTGGTTGTTTTTGTAGACGTAACTGTAGTGAGCACGAAGTGCTCGCAATCTAAACACTTGTTTTTACAGAGGACTACTATTTAGACAGGCATTAATGGGCATTGCTACTTGTCATTATCAATTTACAATAATCAAAGAAGAATAAAGAATCAACGCAATTAGTGATATGCCAACAGCATAATAGCCAACAGCATCTTGGAAATGAGGCCTATGTAACTTTGTGTAAGAACATCAACCTTGTTCCCAGGCCACTTTCTCACTTTCACACGATGTTATATTTTTTATGGTGTCACCTTCATTAGAAAGATTTTTGGTGTCTTTTAATTTACAATCTGCAATCTGTGGTCTGCAGTCTGCGGTCTGCAGTCTGCAGTCTGCAGTCTGCAGTCTGCGATCTGCGGTCTGCAGTCTGCAGTCTGCAAATGTCATACACCGGTGGAATGGCGGAGTGGCGGAATGTCGCCCCCGGTGTTAATATAAAGTTAATTAAAAAATCAGTAAAAAAATAAATGTCTTTATAACAGGTTAAACATGTCAGTGGTGAGTTCCTGGGTTTTTTGCGCCTTTTTGGTCTGAAAACGGGTACAGATTTTGCCCATTTTGGTCTGGAATCAGGTATGGTTTTGTAGGGAACTACGGGAGTATATGAACGTATTTATCGTTTCAATTCCAAATCAGAGAGAAAGAAAGACGGAGAAATATGCCAATTCTAAATGGACTTCAAAATTTTTTTTGTTTGCGGTCTAATCTAAGTAATGATGACATAACTTCTGCCTACAGGCCAGGCCATTTCTGGCTCCCACCATGAATTCCCAGGTGTACACACCCCGGGGGAGGAAGTTGCTTTCTGTCACACAACATGTCTAGTGAGTGTCTTTTCCTTTAACTCCATTTTTTCGTATGTTGACCTCTTTAACATCTGGTCTCGGATCTGGACAAATGTCTTAAACTTTAATTTGCGTTAGCAATCATAAAAGTGGTAAAATAGTCACATTTATTTGAACTTAAAGTAAAAATAAGTAATTAATAAAAATGAAAATTAAGCAGATGTATCCAAGCTGTGCTGTTGTCTCTGACGTTGTCATTAATTCTGAGTTGAGGAGGTCTGGGAATATGACTTTCTATCAACAAGAAGTATTAAATGTTGGAGGTAAATATGTTTCAATTCCTTTAAATAGACGAGTTTTTTACCTTCAAATGGGCATCAGACCAACAAAATTACTCTAGCAAGTCCATATCTCGTAATTTTCAAACATTTAGAATTTTTTTTTAGTAAAACTCCAAAATGTCCAGTTAATACCAAACTTTAATCTATTTTGTAAGCTAGGTTTTATGTATCCCATTATTATTGTTTTTAAATTCTATGTTGTCTGTCATTTTTATTTATTTATTTTTTTTCTTTCAAAATTAAGGGAGACATTCCGTCCTTTAGCATTTGGGGCTATTTTGTGCCTCTCAATCATTTCATGTTGTACGGTCGCTCACAAAAATGCATGATTCTGTAAAAACAGTAAACGGACGGCGAATGGGGGACGGGAGAATATAATAAATAAATAAATTTATAAGATAGGTATATAAGATAGATAAACAAATAAGGCAAATTAATAAAAACATAAGAAATTAAGATATTAAAAATCGATGTTGGTTCCAACTCGTAGCCTATAAAAGAGAAAAGATCTGCAGTTTCTGAAATTATTTTGCGGTAAGGTCTGTGCCTATGTCGCAGAGAATGTACAAGGGAAACTACGGTGATGTATTGTATTTGGCCGGTTGGTACCCCAGTATGTTAAATTTTGCGATGTCCATAATTTTTTTGTTTGCTGCAGCTTATGTCCACTGCCTTAGATTTTTTCCAGGTCAACTGACTTCGATAACAAAAATACAAACAAAACTTTAAAACAGAGCGGGCTTGACATCTCCGCCTAGATTCAAGCCCTTTTAAGAGGGGTGAGAGGAGAGAGCTAAAAAAGATAGAGTAAGCTGAACTTTAAAAGATTATTTAAGTCTCAACGTTCAAGGTGCATTATGTTGTGGTTCAATTTTATCCTTGGTCCAAATTTTATTTTTCTCTGTTTCAAACTCATTATCATATATTACCATACCCCAAAACAAAAGAAAATAAAATTTAAACCAGGGACAAAATTGAACCATAACATATACATTTTTTTCAGAAACCCTACGACAGATTTTTCTCTCACTTCAGCAAATAAGCCTCAGAGCTCTTTTGTTTTATAAGTGCAAGATTGAAGTCAATCGTGACCGTAGAACTTGCCGCACAAATAGCTGGTCAAATTTAAAGTTCAACTATTCTTTATTGAGGATGCCAAAAATCATAGAAATCGGTTCAATTGATTGTTCCTACCGAAAAAAGCGATTCAAAAACATAACCAACGCGCATATAAATAGGTTCGGGCCACCTAAAAAATTTGTTCAATGAGTAACTTGTCAATCTGCAAAACGGTTTTTGTTTTACACTTCATTAAAAAATTCACGAGTTTATCTTTAAAAGTGGAAGAAATTCTGTCTCTCGTGGCCAGAAGCCTGCTGAACACCTTGTGCAAGCCTTGCTGCTGATCTTTCTTTGAATGCTCTGATATCCTCTTCGCTGAAAATTAACGAGAAAGAGTTCTTACTAACACCTTTTTCAGTACAAACATTGACATATTTCAATACTGATTTTTTTCAATATAAAACTGAATTTAGTAGATTTTCCTTACCTCTTAACCAAAAAGACTGGTTTCACATCATCATCATCATCATCCGGCATCAACTCCTAATCGTAAGTCTTATTCTTCCTGCATCTGACAGCCCGGTAGGGAGTATCAAGCGTGCCATCATTTTTTGGCAAATTCTCCCAGGGTTGGAACATTCTTCGGGGTGTCTGTAAAAGCCAGAACAGGCCCGGAACACCCCCAGAAAACCTTCGGACACCCCGGAATAAGGGTCGGACCCCCCGGAACACCCGTAATTCAAACATTGGGCAAAAAATTACTTCATCAAAAAAAACTAAAATATCATCAATGAATCAATAAATATGTTTTACCAAGAGAAAATTTTTTTGCCTGTAACTGGAAAATGGAGATTGGATCAAACTGGCGAATTCACGCTACTTATTATAACGACTTCTGAAGATTTTAAGAGAGTAGTCCCATTGTAGTCCGTCACTTTATACCAATACTTCCTAGCTTTTTGGAGGAGGAGCTTATCGAGGTGGACGAAACAAGACCGGAGAAACAAGTCTCTGGTGGGGGTGGGGGGGGGGGGGGGCGACTAGGTTGTCTAACACTAAGGAATGTACAATACCTCATTGCTAACACATTATAATGCCGCATTTATCAGACCATGGCTGCTTATCATTTGTAGTAAAGGCAAACTTATTTTGCTTTGATCCTCCAGGCGGATCTATCTTACCGAACATAAAAGACTATTTTAGGACATAAACTCAAAAGACAGACTGAAAGATTGCATGCCTAGAATCACAAAGTCCACAAACAGTCCAATGTAGTTTAGAAGCCGCCACAAATCATGATAATATTGATACTGCGTCCGAATTACTAAAAGTGAAACTTTAGTGAAAGCAATTGCAATGAAGCCGGATTGAAAATCTAAAACAGCAAAACCAAAAGCAGAACACAAAATATGTGGATCGATAAGGAAAGCAGAATAGATAAAGAAAATTACTTTAAAATCCCTTTGGGAGCAAATTTCATCATATAACACTTATAATATCATAGGTGACGAATTACTCCTTAATTTTGGCGCGAAATTTCAGCGTTAATTTGTAATTTCACATGTGAAATTACCAAATTGCCATGGCAACCTGCCGTAGGTCTCCGTTTCAAGATGGCGACGAAGTTTTAAAATGTCTTGAATGAAGATGTCAGGGCATAAAAAGACGCTTTAGAAAACCTGAACACACGAAAGAGCACATCAAGAAGGATTCTTAGAGGTATGTTGTCGAAAAATTCTGAAAACTTAAGCCAAATTTCAGTTCTAAACGTTGAGAGAGTGGAGTTCACGATCGATTGATACGATCCAGGATAAACAAGTCAAAAATCCTCGATTGCTAACGTAATTCGTCACCCATGATATTAATAGGTAATCAAATGGTATACTCGTGAAATTAGGGAATAATTTCACTTGCGTTTTGTCCAAATCCTAATAATTTCCCTCGCCTAAAGGCTCGGGAAATTATAAGGATTTGGACAAAACGCGCGTGAAATTATTCCCTAATTTCACTCGTCACCATTTGATTACACATACTAATTCCCAGCTAAGACACCGACTGAAAGATAAAGGGAAGAGATTTACCAAATTTGTAGGTGGAAGAAACAAGAACATATCAGAGGTATTTCAAATATCGATCTCCAGAACCCGAACGTACGAGACAGCTGGAGGCAAATAGGTAGAATTTTTAACGACCTATGAAAAAGAAAAACACAAGGAGCTGAAGCATTGAACACAGAGCAATTAGCACAACGCGATTTCTCAGCAAGGTACAGAGACTGATGTGAAAACCTCTGGCAACGAAGTGATCGCGGGTCCACTTGACGGAAGTTAACAAACTGAAGACAAACAAAGCTCCAAATGAAGAAAAATCGGAAAGAATATTCATTAAAAGACACTTACTTAATCTATTCAATCTCATCTTCAATATTGGCAAAAACCCTATTCGCTGGAGTTTTGGCCTCATTGTACCCATATACAAAAAAGATGATCAATCTAACGTGGAAAATTATCGCGGGATACTCCTTAATAACAGATTGTACTCCTACATGATCGAAAAGCAGATCAAGGCGACTTCTGAAAATGCATGGCACAGTTGATTGCATCTTTTAGTTTAAAAACGTTTAAGGCCGTTTCTTAGAAGTATTGATTTTTAAACTCGAAATATAAATCGGCAGTCAAAATTGATAATTCTTTTCTTGCTACTCCCGCGGGGTAAAGCAAGTTTGCATGTTATATCACCCACTCTCTTTAACTTTTATCTAAGTGATCTACCCAAACTGCTGTATTCTACAGCGAGTTCAGAGGACATAACTCTGGAGAACAATCTATAAATTGCCTCTTATATCCTGACGACCTAAAATAGTGATGTTTTCTAGATAAGCAAAAGGCCTGCAAAATATTTTAAGTAGACTGGAATCTTTCTGTGATTTTGCTGATTTAGATGCCAACTTGTATAAAACAAAAGTTATTATTTTTCATAACTGTGGCACTCAAATTCTTAAACAACTGTTCGTTAACATGTGGCGCAAATAAATTAGAAAACTTCAAATCGTACAAAAACCTCGGACAATATTGAGCCCATACGGAAATTTTAATGTCGCTGCCCAGGAGCCGGAAAAAAAATGCAATCAATGCTCCGTATGAATTGCGAAAAGAGATGGGAGACCGCTACAGAGAAAATATGAAATTAACAATAAAGTTATTTGACACCGCTTGTATCCCCGAAAGCGAAACATGGGGCATTGACTGTAAAGAATCCCGCAAAACTAGTGCACAACAAATTCTTAAAATGCCTACTGGGTGTAACTACAGACTGTAATAATAATGCGTGCAGGCTGGAGACGAGAAGGTTCCCAATAAAAATTGACGCCCAGTGTAGGAATTTAAAGTTCTAGCTATCTCTGACAAAGAAAGAAAATAAATTCTCGCAAATAACAAACGATGATATAAAATGGAATGAAAATAAAGCTTTCTGAAGCAAAAAAAATCATGAGCACATAAAGACTGATATGATATATAGGACTAGGAGAATTTTGGATAAAAGCACATTATATATGGACTCAACATTAATAATCATTGGCATAACAAAGCGAATGTTTAATTAAGGATATAGAATTGCAACAATTAATGAATGAGTGAAATGAATAACGACATAATTAGAAGAGATGTTGACCATAATAACAAAATGAGCCGCCAAAGAATAACGTTAGCGAAAAAAAATGCGATTAAACAACCACAAACTCGCCATGGAAACTCCAAACGGGGCTATACTTAAGACCTTAAGGTGATGTTACACAAGACGATTCGCAACGACGTTTTCAGCGCAACACAGCGTTGCAATATTGCTGGGACATTGTTTCGAATTGTTACAACATTCTCCAACATTGCAACGCTGTGTTGCACTACTGAAAAATTGTCGTTGCGAATCGTCCTTAATAAAAAACCTGAATAAATAATATTATGTCCAATTTGTAAAATTGAGTACTTCCGAGCGCCTGCTATGCAGGCTAGAAAAAGCATGGTTTCGGGAGGTGCACCTGTAAATTTCTTTGAAGTCCCATAAGTCGAGTTTTACGTCTCTTAGCAAAAAACGGTTTACAGTGTTTTAATTACCGGCCGGCTCCTTCAAAAGCTCTTTTAGATGATCTAACTACTGACGTTAACAAAACAACGAACAACAATTCAAACCATCTTCATTTGGTGAAGTTAGCAGTTAGGACTTTGTGTGTCAAAAAAAGAACCAAAAATCACTTGGTAAACAATCGTAGTCTATCTGACAAGTTAACGCAATTTTACCCTTGCTTTGAGAGTTGGTTTTAGCATGGGCTCCTTGTTTCAAGAACTTACCTAATGAATTTTTCAGTAGTATCTTTCACAACCACTGTCCTTTCTCAACAGTCAAAAAAGGATATAAGGTATGCTAGGCTGTAAGGGCTACAAGGGCTGCAAGGGCTGTAAGGGCTGTAAGGCTGTAAGGGCTGTAAGGCTGTAAGGTTGTAAGGGCTGTAAGGGCTGTAAGGCTGTAAGGGTGTAAGGGCTGTAAGGCTGTAAGGTTGTAAGGGCTGTAAGGCTGTAAGGGTGTAAGGGCTGTAAGGCTGTAAGGGCTGTAAGGCTGTAAGGCTGTAAGGGTGTAAGGGCTGTAAGGCTGTAAGGGTGTAAGGGCTGTAAGGCTGTAAGGGCTGTATGCTAAACTTTCAACTGCGGCCTATCAAAATTGCTTAAAGGAGGCGTTAGTAAGTAGGGAAATTTGTCTTTTTGGTAGGCCAGATAATAAGTGCCTTATGGGCAACGTAAGCTATTTGCATTTTGGTAAGAAAACAAGCGCGGAAAAAATAACCATTTAAGGCCAGAAATCATGTTTTTTGCTCTTGCAAATGAATTGCAACATGGATGTTGTGCATTTTGCGCAAAATACCTTGTCCACCCTTGTTGGCTAATAAACCACCTGGCGGGATCAATGTGATGTAGGCCATATTATGCCAAAAAATATGCTGTTACCATGACAACAACCATACGCCTTCAAGAGGTCATAGGATCCGTACGCCATTTTCATCATTGTTGCGTTGATAAAAAAGATTCAAGCGTCTTATTATACCTCGCATTATAATCAAAAACTATTGTAAGGGTGTAAGGGCCCTTACACAAGCCCTTACACTGAAAACGTATCAGTAATTCGTGACTGGTATACAATCGGGAGCCGCTCGTGTGCACAGTTACAATTTTCTCTGTAGTATTTCGCTGTATAAAGCTACAACTTACATATTTTCTCAGGCAAAGATAACGTAAACTTTGTCAATTTTTATCAAAAGGCTAGAACAACAAACCGTGCACTGCGGCTTTACGCGAATTATATGGTATTCGATATTACACGTGTAAACAGGAACCTACCTTTGCTTCTATGCACATTTGGCAGATCTTTCCCGCGTAAGATATAAAACTAGTACATGAAATGAAGTTAAAGAACTCATCAAGTCAAATTACGTGATCGTACCGTCATTACTGAATAAAAGTCGGAAAAATATGACATGGAATGATCGGTGGGAAACGAAGCTATTTTTAGGAGGTCAAGCGCAACTGCACGCTGGAACGGAAGTGAAATGAACAACCTTAATCCAATTCAGGCCCGTTTCAAACGTCGTGCTACTGCCGTGCCGAACTCAATTGATCGAATTAAATTCGACTTTAGCACGGCACTAGCGCGACGTTTGAAACCAAGTCGTGCTATTGCCGTGTAGCACGGCAAGCCTTGCCGCGCTACACGGCAGTAGCCCGACTTGGTTTCAAACGTCGTGCTATCGCCGTGCCGAACTCAATTCATAAATTACAAATGCATTAGAATACATTTAAAAGTTTGCTGAGCCGTTTCTTTATTATTGTGTTTTGTTTTGGGCAACAGCCGTTCTATTCGACTGAATTAAATTCGACGTCTGAAACCAAGTCGTGCTAGTGTCGTGCTGCAGTCGAGCTACAGTCGAGCCAGCTTAGCACGGCAGTAGCACGACGTTTGAAACAGGCCTCAGTCTTCTTGACGCTATTAAACGTTTCACCCGACTTTAAACAGAAAGTTTTTTTTATTCTCTTTCTCCTTCTTGCGTGTATTCTGCATTTCGCCCATTTTTTTCTCGTACCTTTTAATTTTCTAGCAAGCTAGAACTGTTAAGAATTCCTTCCCCCACCCCTCGCCCCCCTATTTGAGTGAACTTTCACTCAGTCTGATGCACAATAATTTTCGAACGGTCACAAAGTGAAATTTGAAATTAAATTTTACTTTGGTATATTAAGCTCCTTCTTTTTTTTCCCGATAGCCAGAAATGTTTTGAACGTAAAGGCTAAAGTGTCGGTGTTTTTCACGACTCGGCTAGTAGACTGACCTCACCACCAGTATTACACCATACGGACATAAATTCTGATTCCGGAGAGGGTCAAAAAGTAACTGATGGGTCTCTGAAAAGCAAAGTGCAATCACCTTGGGGCGAGCAGGCTATATAGATGATGAACTCATTGTTTATATTAAACTCTATGACCGTATCCCAAAAGTCGAGCCAGCCCGGGGCGAGCGAACACAATTTTGGCGCCACTCCACGCCAGTATGTTTGGCGGGAAATTGGCTGCTTAGTCAAATCTCCTAAACTCCATGACCATGCACCTTTCCAAATATTGCCCTTCTAATCATTGTATAGTTAGGGCCTCCCTTAAGCATTTGCAACTATTCTGATTTGTATATAGAAGACTGTTTAACAGTTTCCATATCTTTAATGTCTCGTAAACAACACGTGGTGCATGTTCTGATCTCTGCCCCCCCCCCTCCCCCTCCCCCATCCATAACAAAAAATTTTCAGATCAACACTGAAGGTACAAACAAAAAATGACCATCTCAAGGCAAAGTTCATCACTGTAACTTACCACATAAAAGTATTTTCGTTGTTTGCCATCGACTGATTCTGTTCCGAATACTAAGGTCCCATAAACAACGGCAGCGTTTAGAAAGAGCCCGCCCTTTTCAATCCAAGAAAACCCAAGTAGCAATTTCACCAACGGACATAAGCCGTAAAAAGAGGACCGCGTCAAATAGTTCATAAAAACACAATTGCCTCATGACACCTTTACTTCAGCCTTTCTTCAATAAACTAATTTTTTAAGGATAAATGACGCCAGAATGCGCGCGCGATTACAAGCATAGTAGCCTTATGAATAGAAAATTTAACCAATGCACATGAAAGCGCTTAAGAGCGGATGTCAGTAAATATCGACCAGAGGGCTACAAAAGTGAAAAATCGAAAATCCTCAAAAAAATTCACAAGGTAGCACTAGGTAAGCTATTAACATAAATGTAATTTTTACTTCGATCCGATAATTATTTTCCACGTACGGGGGGGTTATTGGTTTCGCGGCTCTCGGACCGGGTTTTCCAGGCCCGAAACCATGTGTCACAAAAAAATCGGTTTAAAATTCAAATCCATTGTAATGCGGACAACAAATAACTTATTCAGAAGAGTACATAATTGCACACATTTTAAGTGATGATTTACTCGGTTTGAACGAAAATGTAATATTTTGAAGATTTTTCATTATTTTCAATATTTTGAACGTTTTCGTTCAATGAAAAAATGGCAAATTTCAAAGCCCAAAATCGTCGACTGGTACCTCGATTTCAGTAACGAGTCTTATACCACATTAAAGAGCGCTATCTCTTCTTTCAAAATCTGTTTTCAAAACTATGGGCAACTTAAGAGAAACTTTTTGAGGCCAAAAAATACAAGTAGTACTTTTCTGAAATTTGAGCTTTCAAGACTCGGTGGGCCGATGCTAAAAACTCGGAAAAATGCAATAAGATATCAGTTTGAGCAACAGAGGTTTCACGTTATCAGCTTTCAGAAACCAAGACGTGTTTATACAGCGATCTGATATAAATTAATGCCGTTTGCTATCAAGAAAGGCAGATTTAAACTGTCAACTCCTGCCAAGTGCTCCAGTTGTCGAGTCAAAAGCACTAATATTAAAAAGTCTTAAAATTCAAAACGTTTTACGTCCATGAAATCAGATTTTAGCGTACAAAACAATGTTGTGAATGTCTAGTTGTTAGTACCTTAGCATGGTGTTTCCATATATTGGAAATGTCAAGTATCCACACGGAGAACATACCAACAACTGCAACAACAACGTTTTAAATCCAAGCGCCGAAAGATCGTAAACGGCAAAGATTGCGTTACATTTCACAGAACGACCGCTTACCACTGTTGTCACTCCTTTTTAGCTCATGGATGACGTAGTCATGCCATGGGCTTTTGGAGGCACTCGAATGGCACTCGATCACTCACTCACTCACTCACTCACTCACTCATTCACTCACTCACTCACTCGATTTTCATTAATTTATTCATTAAAGTCAGATAAAAGACTTTACTCTTACCTCCCCTACTTAGTATTACTTTTGTTTCAAGTGCCTTTTACGCATGTGTTTGGAATATTCTAGAGGGTACTAGTAAGGCGAATTTTTTTCCCGACACATCAATTATAGAGATGGGTTTTGTTTAAATGGAAATATTCTTTTAAAAACACTAGCTGATAATATCATCCGCAAGAAATGGACTTAGAATTGTTAAAAGGACATTGAAATAATTGAGCGTGGATCATTGTTGTATATTTGGACGAATTGTGCTCATTTGTTCCCGATATTACGCTTGATATGGAGAAGATGCGATCAACAGGAGTGTGAAAGAGCTATTGCAGCCTGACGATGGGATTTCGTTCAGCGAAAAGCGAATAAGCCAAACAGCCTTTTAATCACTGCAAAAAAACGTTCCTCGTATTGTTAAAGCGACATTGAGGAGTATCTATTGTAGTTTATTCAGTTATTTGGACGAATCCATTCGGCCATATGTCTTCGTATGCAAACAGGGAATGAATTAATGTTGTGTCAACTAGAAGCACAGGTCAGCCTGACAGATTTTAGAACCAACAAGCGTTACGCTATTTTGCTTGAATTCTTAGGTGATCTTTGCCTTAAAGTGGGCTTTTGTTTGTCGGGTGATTCCATTTAGCAGTGCTATTAACGTTTTGTCTACAAGAAATGCTGCGCTGGTATAAACAAGTCTCTGGAACATTCAGATGGAGAAAGGCAATCGGATACTTCGATTGCGTTCTGAAAATTACTTGGATAGGTCAGAGCACGTACTGCTCTGAGCTTAATCCTTTTTATTAAAATAGTTTTTAGGTCGTGTTTATCAAAAGCGCGTTCTAAAGCAGTTCAATTTAGCCATCAACGCCTGTATCCTGTATTTAATATAGCTCGTACTACATATACTAACCGTTACGTACTTATCATATGGAAACATTGATTTAAAGCATCGCACTTTTAGGAAACCTTCGAGGTTCATTAAAATAATTGTTTAAAACCACGGTTTAAAGAAAACTCGTGCTTATGTAAAACTTGGCTATTTTACAAGAAAGTGCACTGTCGTTCGGAAAGTGTTTGACAGCCACATGAGAAAGCAAATTATTTTACAACTAAAAAGCGTTAATAATTGCTTTTAAAAGTGATTTCTTGAATATTCAGGTGCACATACAATCGGATACTTCGAGCCACGCTGTATTTTGGCAAGTCCGTACACAACGAACCGTTCAAAAAGATTTATATGTTTTTCTTTGATAATTGAACTGTCTTTTCTACACTAATTCAATTCATCCATGAGCTCGCTCCTAGGAGCCTTTGATTTTCGCTGGAAGCTACGAGGAGTTTTCATTCCGTCATGAGTGATTCTTGATCAAGATGATAACTGAGGACGTTTCGTCAAGACTCCTGTTGTTCAGTTTCAGGCTTTAGCAGGTGCGTAGTCAGGATTTTTCCGGAGGTACGCCCAACTTTTTCTACATCGGCTTCCCCCACCTCCCCAAATCTCAACATTTTTTTAAGGTGTCTTTATTAAAGGTGGGTTTAACGGTTGTAAGCAAAAGCAGTTTTGCTGTTTATGAAATGACACAACCTCTGAAATTCCTTAATTGCTCGTTTTCAGTGTCACGCCATTCAAAATAGATTAAAATAAGACTCAAAACCATTCGACAGATAAAGTCTAGAATCTTGGAAATGAAAGGAGGTAAATATACAAAGACCCTTGCCAAGATTTGGGTCGAAGGAATAACTCGTATACGAGATATCCGAAGAAATGTTTTACCCAAACTTATAGAGCTTTGTATGGAGACACCATGCTGGAGCTCATCCGGATGAGCTCTAACATGGCGGACGGAAACCAACAGAAACATCTGTTTCCGAGTTTTGCTACAAAAGCGTGAATTTATTCTTCGAGAGACTCATAAACATAAAGTAATACTTTTCCTAATACATGAACTGTTTAGATAGCAAAATTTCCTAAAATAAGTCATTTCAGTTTAACCTACATGACAGCTAGTTTGGCCGTCATGTAAATGCCGCGTCACGCAAAAGCTTAGAAATTTAAGCGTACTCTATCACAAAACCAAGAACCCTTTTGAAGCGGAAATTTTTATGAAAATTAGTTTTCAGCAGCTCTAATGCATCGTGAAAGTAAAATCTCGGTAGGATTGATAGCTTTTTAGTTTGCATTTTAGTGACGTCATGTGAAAACCAAGCATACTGTCGGCTTGTTATGTTCATTGACGTCAATCATTTTTCATTAATTCAACTATTAAAAATCCAGCTTGTAGTACCTCCGACTTTAGTTTACAAAGGACTCTTTTAACCCCTTTTTGTCACATTATTTTTGACCGGCAAAAGTACCACACGTTGACGTAACTTCGTCTACTGCGAAGATAGGTCGTGGAGAAAACAACGCGTTCACGCTTTACATCATCAAGCTTGCTATATAAATAAATCATCCAAGATTCGGTTCTCCAATTGATGTCGTCGCTTCTGTGGAAACCGATTTTTTTAGTTATGTTTATTTCATTTTATTTTTTCTCCTCAACTTTTTCGGGTACACACGTGCGAACCGTGCGTAAAAGTAGCTACTCCCTGTTTAGTCTCCTTAGCCCTGAGCGTTCCTCTCTTGCTGTTTTCGCGGGAGTTCAGGATGTGGTCCACTCAGTATTTCACGTCTCTATTAAATGAGAGGCAGCACTTCTTGTTTACCGTTTCGTTATCAGACATCGCTTAGAGTCTTAGCCTTTCATTTAATTTTGATCATTTAGTCACTCAGTATACGTTCGATCCTGGCCTTGTAAACTTATACTTTTATACTTTAAGGGAGATCGAGCTTAATACCTATATTAATTTTTTTCTTCGTTAAGTGTCGTCCAACAGACCCAGTTTTTTGGCATTTTTTAAAAACAGCAAGAAAAAGAAACGACAAGGTTCATTTTTTGTTGGACTTCAATTAATTCTTTTCATCTAAAAAATGAGCATTATAACAGCATTTCCAGGCATAAAACGTTCGGTGGTGTATCTTTTTTGCTTTTTACCATTTTTGGGCCCTCTTTTTTATGAAATTGACCATCACATTTTCAGCCATATTTAGTTTGTGTCCATTTGGTGACCATGTCTTGTTGTTTTCATGCTCCACGGCAATGATGCTGATGTTTCAGGCCTCCTGTTCTGAGATTTCTTGTGATTTGTTTTCATCCCACCAACCGACCGACCCAAAACCAGGAAACCTATTCGACGCTAAACGAACGAAAAGGGGATGACCTAAGCCTTATGGTTTCTTTTTGGGCTTCCTCGCCACATTGCTTCTGCGTATTTTTGTATACTTGTCTTTTGCTTTGTTTTGTTCTTTTTTGTCGGTAAAATAAACTGAAACTGTACAAAGACCCTCTCTATTCCCTTTGGAGAAAACCGCGATGATTTATTGACCGCAAGGGCAATGGGGTGGGGTTAGGGCTCGTTACTGCGCTCCGGTTCACTTGTGCGCTGTCAAATGGTCCCGAAATACAAAATGAAAAATAACTGTGGACAGACTATTCACGTCTAGACATCAAGCATCTTTTAAGATGGGACTTATCGCCTCTCCCCGTTCATGGAGTTAATTCAAGGTGTTGACGTCAATTTCGTGATGCCCTGTATGTTGCCGGGACATGTTTCAAAAGGCCCTTTCCACAGCTACGGAGTCCGCCGTCACCTTGTTAACCGTGCGAGAAATGATTTACTTCACAAAAACAAAGAGAAGTCATTTTCGATTTGCCCCGCCCCCTACCCCCGAAAGTCCCCGACAGGACCGTTTCAAAGTACTCCCTAGCCCCGGGCCCAAATTGCTGGACTTGTTCCTGTGGTTGCGCGATGGATAGTAACAGGTCTAACTAATTGCACCGTGCATCAATGACAGTTTAGCTCAATCAGAAGCCCCTTTTCCCTGTCTATTTCAAGGTGTGTGCACCTCCTTTAAGCTGTTTTTTTCGGTTCTTACTGAAATTTTTGATCTTGAGGAAATTCAAAACGACAGAAGCAGGTTATGGGCCTTTTTCCTACCCCTAATCCTAGATCACGAGAAATTGGGAAATCCCTCAGGTTAGGCAAGAATTCGATAATCCTTCCATAATCAATCCATTTTTTCACCGCGTGAATTGGGTATTTTTTAGCTTATTTCGAGGAAATAATTTTTGCTTCAAATCCAGGGTGCAGCTTTTAAACACATTTTTTAGGCCAAATTGTTTTTGCGTGAATCTGCTTACCAGATCTTTTTGTAGAAGAAACGACAAAAACCCGAAAAAAGCTCGTGTTGTTGGTGGTGGTGGCATATTCAGCCGTCCCGCGAGTCACACGAGGCAAGCGTTCCGTCGAAATGCGAGCCCAAAAACAAATGGTAAGCGGTCAATCTGTGAAAAGTAACGCGATCTCCGTAGTTTGAGAGCAGCCGAAGATGCTCTTGCCGATGCTGTCCTTGATGTTTTTTGTTTCCAGGAAATTCCAGTATCAAGGAAACGGATGCTAAGGTATGAAACATGCTGCTCGTAGGCATTGTTCTGTCCGCTAAAGTCTAATTCCTGGACGCAGAAACGTTATGCTTTTTGAAGTTTAATATTGTGCTTTCTTTGACAACCTTACGTGACTCGTGCGTTTGGTAGCAGACAGAAGATGGCTAAACTATGCTTTTCTTGTTGGAAAACGGCTTTAAATTTTATCAGATCACTCGATAAACACGTGTTGGTTTCTGATAGCTGGTAACGTTAAACCACTGTTGCTCAGACTGATTTCTTATTGCATTTTTCTGAGTTTTTAGCATCGGCCCGCTGAGGCTGGAAAGCTCAAATTTCAGAAAAGTACTTCTTGTTTTTCTCGGCCTCCAAAATGTTCTTTTAAGTTGCCCATAGTTTTGAAAACAGATTTTGAAAGAAGAGATAGCGCTCTTTAATGTGGTATAAGACTCGTTACTGAAATCGAGGTACCAGTAGACGATTTTGGGCTTTGAAATTTGCCATTTTTTCATTGAACGAAAACGTTCAAAATATTGAAAATAATGAAAAATCTCCAAAATATTACATTTTCGTTCAAACCGAGTAAATCACCACTTAAAATGTGTGCAATTATGTACTCTTCTGAATAAGTTATTTGTTGTCCGCATTACGATGGATTTGAATTTTAAACCGATTTTTTTGTGACACATGGTCTCGGGCCTGGAAAACCCGGTCCGAGAGCCGCGAAACCAATAACCCCCCCGTACGTGGAAAATAATTATCGGATCGAAGTAAAAATTACATTTATGTTAATAGCTTACCTAGTGCTACCTTGTGAATTTTTTTGAGGATTTTCGATTTTTCACTTTTGTAGACGTCTGGTTGATATTTACTGACATCCGCTCTTAAGAGCGTGTCTCTGTAAGAACCGACCAGTGATTTCGGATCAAAAAATCGATTTCTCTTATATTCTGGGATATTAAAGTCTTTACCAAATTAGTTACAGAAATGCATTTTGTTTGACCGAAAATGCGAAATATAATTTTTTACGAATTTTTGAATTTTTGGCCGGTTGGCACCTGCGCCATAGCCTGTGAAACTGCAAAAATCGCCTACATTGCCGGCGCTACAGTAAACAAGCAACTCGTTCAAGAAGCCCGATTTTCTTTTTAATATACGGATACACCACTCTAGATGTGCTAGCCACATCACAGTTCCGAATTATTTATTCATTTTAACGGCAAGAATCTTTTTTCTGACACGTGTTATCGGCCTTCCATCAAAACACGAAAATAGCTCACCTTTGAGGGCAGTTTAAAAAAATGTGGCACCTGTCTGAAACTTGCTATCTGCATTAATACAAACTAGAAATGATAGTAAAACGTAAAAGGAATAAAATTTTTGTGCTCTTTACGTTTTCGAACTTGACCGCTGTTTGAATTTACAGAAATTTTGAAGACCTGATAATTAACGAACACTTGTCTTGTCGCTTTGCTCGTGAAAGGCCAACTTCACTTGATGGTTTGATCGATCTAACCTTAGTTCTTTTTCATTTTAAAGTTATTTCTTAATCATTTGAAACTATATTGACCGATGATTCCGCGTTTATACTTGTTTTGTTGCTATGTTATCTGGTTTGTAAAATGTCGTATCCGTGAGCGTGACTGGTTCGTGACACCCGACCTCGGGTAAAATAGTTTTTTTTTAGTTTTTTTTTTTAGTTTTTCATTAAGATCGACTCCTCAAGATATGGCAGTAAAATTTCTTGGACAAATAAAACTAATTTGTTCGCAAATTTGACGCGATAAGACGCTAAGAAAGCGATTTAGCCCAGTTATCTATTTGAAATAATGTATGCGTAGTTGTATGCGTGACTTTGTATTTCATGCCCAGTCCTCGTGGACTGGACACCAAGCAGACAAAGGGTAGCAATTTCTTCATCAAAGTTTTCCTTCTCGGACTTGGGAAATTCTACTTGAAGAGATTTTTGAGGTTCGAAATATTCAGTATGTACGTTGCAAAAATGACAGGAAGATATAACGAACCACTTTAAATAAGAACTGATATTCGTCAGAGCGGGTCTGTTCCTTTATGTGAGACATACCCTTGTTAGTTCTCTCGCAAGGGGTATTCTACGACAGATGCCCTTATATATATGCCTTAAGCGATCTACGAGGCGTCGGCTCGGATTTTCTTCGCAGATTTTTCGAAGGGGTTTGATTTAATTAATCATTCAATATTGATGCAAGAACTGGCAGATCTTGAAGTTCATCCAGTCCTTTTACCTTGGATTGCGGCATTCTTGACATCCCGGAAGCAAGCAGTTAGAATCGGAAGAACTCTGTCAGATTGGTTAACACTAAAAGGAGGAGTTCCCCAAGGAACTAAACTGGGTGTGATCCTCTTTACGGTGATGACGAACAAACTGATCTGACTGGCGGCTGCGCATCAAATAGGTCGATGACACCAGTGCTCTCGAAATAATTCCAAGGAACTCCCCTAGCTTACTTAATGTAGTGGCATCAGACATCCACAATTTTGCCATTGCTCATAATATGAGACTTAATCCAACCAAATGTAAAGAAATGCATATTAATTTCCTACGCAACTCTGATTGACTCATTAACCCGATAATAATTGGCGGCAATGTCATCAAGTGTGCCAGTACCTATAAGATCTTAGGAGTTATTATATGGACAATGACCTGAAGTGGAACTGTCATGTTGATTACATTATTACTTGTAAGAAGTTACACTCCCTTAGAGTTCTCCGTAGAGCACAGTCCGGCCAGTTTTAGAGTATGCTGTACCAGTGTGGCAGAACATCCCTGCTTATCTGTCCGAAGCCATAAAGCGAGTGCAAAAAAGGGCGCTTAACATAATCTACCCCGAGGCAGAGTCATATGCTCATGCCTTACAGTTAGGTAAACCAGATAGGTTAGATGATAGAAGAGTACTCCTGTGCTACAAATATATGGCGAAAATGAAGTCCCCCAGCCACCCTCTGCACCACCTACTTCCCAGCCCACTTCTGGACCCGCCTAACTACACCTTAATAAAGGCAGAAAACACAAAAGTATTATCTTTTCCGGAACGTGCAGGTCTGTAGGACAAAGAGAGTGGAGGACTTCTTTACATTGAAATTTTTTAAGTGATTCAATTGTCATTTTAACTGTTATAACTGTAAATTACTATACTCTAGATAATAGTTGCCTTATGATTGCAAAATTTACTCGATAATTCAGTCCTTTTTACTGCAAGAGAGTTTGAATAAACTATTTATTTATTTATTTAACTGATCATAAAATTTGGGCTGCAATTGGCTCGGAACTGGCGCTCTTTAAGAAGATGTCGATATTTCCTTCATTTAGGAGCAATGAAAAGCTAAAAAATGATCATGTAACATCACTCAATTTTTGGTAACACAATTCCCACTCGGTCAGGTAGGCTTTCTACTGCGCTACTTTGCGTTTGCATTTGCTTTTGAGGGGCAAGCATTGGTACAGTTGGTTATTGCGTGGCCTGCTATGAGAGAAGTCCCGAGCTCGATCTCCAAATGTGACCTTTTTTCGACTTCTTTCCTTTCCGTGTTATTTATAAGCCTGCGTAGTTCTGGTCTGGCGCGCAGTACAAGCTGAAGGCGGGCGAAGGCTGTGAAACCGCGAGGAGATTGGAGCGGGAGAAATGATCGTTCGCGCGAGCTTCGCGTAACAAAACCGCCATGCTACGCAGCCTAGTTTATAAGAAGTTCTGGATTTTTCCTTGATGTTAAGTTTGCACGGAAGGTTTTTACAAACTATTTTTTTTTTGCATCCAGATTTCTAGTATTCTTCAAAGTCAACTTAATATTAATCGACATTTCGCTTTAAGTAGAGTAGATGAACGTGACTCAGGAAACAACGCGGAAATTTGACAGTAAAGAAAGAATCATTGACAAGGGAATACTATGAGGCAGGTGGAATGAAGCAACAGACATGGAAAAGAAATATGGGTTGCTGAAGTAATAGCGCCAAACGCTGGGGATCAACGATTTAGATCATGCGCTCCATTGTCAGATCGAAACAACAAAAATCCTTCCAGTGCCTTGCTTGCTCTTCTAAATATGCCCTAACAAAGAAATCTCAAGACCCAGGTTCTTAGTCTTAAAGCTTATCGGTACCTGATGGAAAAGCTACAAAAGCTACATGAGCTCTTCGGATGCATAATTATGTCGCAAATAAAGAGGGCAAGGGTTCACGTTTCGTGGCCACGGCCCAGTACATTAGCCCTTGCCCTTGTGAATCATTTTATAGAGCTACACACATTTTTATTACCTTTATTGGGTTTCACTACCTATACATAATTACGTAGAAACGTTTTTAAAAAAAACCTCGATGTGTTAGTCCAGTCCAATGATTTTCCGCGCAACATTGGGGCCTGGAACGAACTTTAGTAACGTCACCTCATATTCTCTTGGTAGAGTTTTAGTGGATTCTCAATTTCCTTCTCTAAAATGTGTCGAGTCAATTTTTTCAATGCATCTACGTTAAACTAAAGAAGTAAATTTATCGATGTATGGCGATTCAAAGGCAATTACGTCTAACAAACAGCAGAAAAAAATTTGAATGTCACGAAACAACCGTGTCACGCTCGCGGCAAGCAACGAGTGCCATTACTTTTATCACAAACAAGGCAAAAAATACCGTTGGAGGACTAATGTTAAGAAAACGTATATTTGTATAGTCAAAACGATTGCTTCAGGCACAATAGTTTCCTCCACAAACCAAGAAGGACATTACAATTAGCGAAGTTAAAGGAGGAGAATAAGAAAGCAAGTGTTCGTTGATTATCTTGTCTTCGAAATTTCTGGAAATTCAAACGGCGGTCAAGTTTGAAAACGTAAAGAGCACAAAAATTTTATTCCTTTTTACGGTTTACTATCATTTCTAGTTTGTATTTATACAGATAGCAAGTTTCAGACAGGTGCCACACTTTTTTAAACTGCCCTCAAAGTTGAGCTATTTTCGTGTTTTGATGGAAGGCCGATAACACGTGCCAGAAAAAGGATTCTTGCCGTTAAAATGAATAAATAATTCGAAACTGTTATATGGCTAGCACATCTAGAGTGGTGTATCCGTATATTAAAAAGAAAATCGGGCTTCTTGAACGAGTTGCTTGTTTACTGTAGCGCCGGCAATGTAGGCGATTTTTGCAGTTTCACAGGCTATGGCGCAGGTGCCAACCGGCCAAAAATTCAAAAATTCGTAAAAAATTATATTTCGCATTTTCGGTCAAACAAAATGCATTTTTGTAACTAATTTGTTAAAGACTTTAACATCCCAGAATATAAGGAAAATTAATTTTTTGATCCGAAATCACTGGTCGGTTTTTACAGAGACACGCTCTTAAGACAGGGACTGTGGGGAATTGGGAACAACGTGCGTACCGCTGGAAAAATATTAGCTAGTTCCCTGAATAGACACAATTAAAACCGTTTTTGTTCAGTAAGGAGCTGTTAGATCGGGGAAAGCGACATAAAATAGATCACATCAGAATACGGCACAGGACTAAGCCTCAAAAATAGCAGGATAAGCATGCAAGATCAATCATTATGTAAAACAAAGAAAAATTCCTTGAGGGAAAAACTTATGGCTAGGGAAAAGACTCGAAGGTAGAAAGTTAGGATTGTAGCTTCTTTTCAGGTAACATTTCCTCAGGCCCGTATACGTACATGCGTAAAAAAATCTATAAAGGTTAACAAAAAACGATCTTCTCCCTGATTAAAAAAAACTTAATTGACTGGACAGTGCTCTAAAAATAGAAACTGAGCAACGTTTTTTTTTTCTATATATTTGAAAGAAAAGCTATAATGAATTCAGCCGAGCTCGCATAAAGACCAAAGAAGCATATACCACTAAGGCACCAAGCCAAGGGAAAATAGAGCAAAAATTTCCAATTTTTCAAATGACGAAAGCACTACGTTACCTGTTTGACACCAACGAACCTATGAAATCAAGGTTATCTTCCCAAGTGACAGAATATATCTTTCATTTTTTCTTTATTTTCCAAGCAGTTACCGTAAATGATCGATTAAGCACCGCTTCTCGAATAAACGCCGCTACGGAATAGGCGCCGCAGCGCTAATTTCATTTACAAATAAACGTCCTACCTTCGTTACGGCGCTTGATATAAAAAGATACCAAAACCATATCGCTTGACAAACAAGACCACGACCTACTAGTGAGTTCTAAAGTTTTAATGTACGGGAACTTTCGAAACCAGGTTCATATAGCAGTTCGAGGTGTGCATATTTGTCCTTTTTCTTGCCGAAGTCTGAGTTCTCTCTATATTCCCCTTAGTGTTTTTACCCGTAGTTGAAATAAGCGCCGCTCCCTACTGAATCTTCAAACGCTGTAAATACATGTAGCTGGAACTATCATCGCATCCTCGCTCACTAATAATGATAACTTATATCAATGCCATTATTTATTGCCTGGCTACGATTTTCACGGATTCTTCAGTTCAGTTGTTTGAAACCAGGCGGTTTCACGTGAGTTGTAACGCCATGCAAGGAACGTGACGATCGACCCGCGATATGCGTGGGAAAATATTACTTTTTTTCGATCAAGGTGGAAATTGGCATCTTTGTCGTCGAGTAAGGTAATACATTTCAACTTTCATTATTATGGTTAATTTTAAAAGCTCTGTTTTCGATAAAGGAACTGGAGGAAAATCAGGAAAATTCCAGTTTGACTGTGATGGCTGCATTTTACTTACGCGTCGTAGCATAAATATAACAAATTCATTTTCCTTTTCCTCATACAATCTGCCTTTTTATACTGTTTTTCGCAGCAGAGCTATCGCTTATATTACAGAGGCTAATTTTGTTGTATAGACCACTCAGATTTAGTGACAGAATTTCTATGATCGATTGTAATTTTGGCAACACCTGGCGAGTAATCGGTGTAAAGCTCATTGACAAAGTCGCTAGAACACTCTTCCATTCATTACTTTTGTTTCTGCTCCATTAAATTTGCCCAATTTTTTTATTAACGAACTAGATTTAACTACAAACGATGAGTATTCAGGTTGAGTGGCAACCTTCAAAGCGATGTGGCAAGAGAGATATACGCCTTTGAATTTCTGTTAATTTTACGGGTGTAAAAAATTCAAAAAGTATACCCACCAAAAGTTTAATCGATCGTTGCGAAAATGATGTAAATTTCGAAGTAGTTTCTAAAAATACAATAAAGAGTAGTAGGGTAGTCGCCCGCTGATCGTTATTAATCCACTCCGGAAATATGGCTAAATCAGCTATGAACAAATTATTGACAGAAATCCTCTACGGTATCGAGAAACTAATTTACATCCGATTTATAGACAAACACTAAATAAAGAACATTTTGCTCAATAACTACGCATCAGCAATGTTGAAATTGACATTGTTATTGAACCGTGTATGTTAATTTATTCTGACGTCATAGCGAGGAGCTCGCGCCCTTTTTTATTGCTCGCCATGTTTTTTGACTTCTTAACGTTGTGTTCAGACTTCTGTTATTTCCTGAAAACTAGACTTATATTAAAACGTTAAAAACTCAACAGGTTATGGGCCCAGAGCTCGTGGATTTGCAGCTTGTTTACCGTGTGGAAGTTGAGTGGTTTTTGGAGATTTGTTGTCGGTGCGAACGACTGTGAAGAAAACATGGCGGAGGTGAAGACGGTTTCAATTGTACCGTTGAACGAGTCCAACTATGGAACTTGAAAGATCCAGTGTCGGATGGCGTTGACCAAGGACGGGCTGTGGGGCATTGTAAGCGGGACGGAAGCTCCCCCCGCTGAGGCTGATGCAGACAAATTCAGAAAATTTGTTGCTCGTCGGGACAGAGCACTTGCGATTATTGTGCTGTCGGTGGATCCTTCGTTGTTGTACTTGCTTGGTGAGCCCGAGGACCCGGGAACAGTGTGGAAAAAGCTGGCGGACCAGTTTCAGAAAAAGACTTGGTCTAATAAACTGGCCTTGAGACGCAGATTAAACAATCTAAGACTCAAAGAAGGAGAATCAGTGCAGAAGCACGTGAAAGCTATGACTGAACTTTTCAACGAGTTGTCAGTTATTGGTGCGCCGATGGAAGAAGAAGATAAAGTTGTTACTTTGCTGGCCAGCCTCCCTGATTCATTTAATATGCTTGTTACTGCGTTGGAAGCAAATGCAGAAGTGCCAAGTATGGAGGTTGTACGAACCGAACGATTGATTCACGAAGACCGAAAAGCGAATGAGCGGGAAACTGCTTCATCCGAAAAGCTATTCCTTGGGAAGAAATCGAAGAAGAAGGGACCGCAGTGTCATGGCTGTGGTAAATTCGGTCATATTAGGCGTTACTGCAAGGAACTTGACAAGAATAAACATACCAAGGAATCCAAGCCAGAAAAACATAAGGCAAATTCTGCACAGGATAATATGGAGTCTGACAGTGAGAGTCTAGGAGTTGTTACTCAAGCTTTGACAGCGGATGAGCGTGACAACAACGGTGAAACGTGGATTGTTGATTCTGGTGCTACCTGCCACATGTGTAACAACCAAGAGTTAATGTGTGACTTTGTCAAGTTGGAGAAATTAGTGGAAGTTCAGCTCGGGGATGGAAAGGTCCTTAAGGCAACTGGACGTGGAACAGTTACATTATTCACAGTTCTGCCTGGTGGAAAGCACAAGAAATGTAAGCTTCAGAACGTGCTGCTTGTCCCAAAGTTAAACTACAACTTACTCAGTGTCTCAAAAGCTACTGAAGCTGGCTACTCGGTCAGCTTTGAGGATAGTGTTTGCAAGATTACTCGTGGTGATGGAGTCATCATTGCCATTGGAAGAAAAGTAGGGTGCTTGTATTACCTAGACTTTCAGCGAGAAACGGAGAGCTCAAATTCAGCAAAGGCAAATTCTGATTTGCCAAAGGAAATGCTCTGGCACCAGCGATACGGCCATTTGAGTGCACAAAACTTAAACAAACTAGCCAATGATAACCTAGTGACCGGTTTTGATTTTGATGTGAAGACGGAACTGAACTTTTGTGAACCCTGTGTGCATGGAAAGCTTCACAAATGTCCCCTACCAACTAATGGTGCGAGGAGGGCTGATGAGCCTCTCGGTTTAGTTCATAGTGATGTGTGTGGAAAAATAACTCCCAAATCAGCTAGGGGTGCAGAGTATTTTTTGACCTTTACTGATGACAAAACTCGGTATGTTTGGGTCTATGCTTTGAAGCAGAAGAGTGAAGTATTTAGCAAGTTCTGTGAATGGAAAGCCTTAGTAGAGAAATCCAGTGGACACAAGTTAAAAACCCTGCGCACAGACAACGGTGGTGAATTCATGTCAAGCGAATTTCAGAACTTTCTTAAGATAGAAGGAGTAAGGCATGAGTTAACAGTACCTAAAACACCACAGCAGAATGGGGTGGCTGAGCGCCTGAATAGAACTCTTGTTGAGTCAGCTAGAACCATGTTGATTCAAGCAAGATTACCTCAGAAATTCTGGGTAGAAGCACTAAATACCGCAGTGTATCTTCACAACAGGAGTCCTACCAGGGCAGTGGATAGTGCCACACCTTTTGAAGCCTGGACTGGGTTAAAACCTGATGTAAAGCATCTTCGTAGTTTTGGCTGTACTGCATATGCACATATTCCCAAAGATGAGAGAAAGAAATTCGACTCAAATGCCAGAAAGTGTGTGTTCCTAGGATATGGAACTGAGACCAAAGGCTATCGTCTCTATGACTGTGAGAGACAGCGAGTTATTTTTAGTCGTGATGTAAAATTCAATGAGAATGAGTTTGGAATTGAGAAGGAGCCATCTGATGGAACTGATGAGCTCATAACTATAGAACCGTCAAGCAATGATAGTGCAGCTCAGGATAAAGAAACCACTAAATGGCAGTCAACACGGGAGCGACGTCCACCAAACCGCCTTGGTGAATGGGTCACGGTTGCAAGTGAAGATAGCTGAGCCAACAACTGTACGTGAGGCATTAAGTGGTCCATATGCAGAACAGTGGCATAAAGCCATGCAGCAAGAGATAAATTCACTCCATAAACATGATGTTTGGACACTTACTGAATTGCCTGAGGGTCGGAAAGTAATCGGAAGTAAGTGGGTCTTTAAAGTAAAGCATAATGCTGACGGTTCGGTTGAAAAGCACAAGGCAAGACTTGTTGCTCAAGGGTTTTCCCAGAAGTACGGTGTAGATTATGATGAAACCTTCAGTCCTGTAGTGCGATTTGAATCTATAAGAACTGTTATTGCACTGGCTGTTAAAAAGGGACTGAAAATTCACCAGATGGATGTAAATACTGCTTTTCTCCATGGAGAATTAGAAGAAGAGGTTTACATGAGACAACCTGAAGGATTTGTAGTTGAGGGACAGGAACACTTAGTTTGTAAACTAAACAAAAGTCTATATGGTTTAAAGCAATCGCCCAGGTGTTGGAACTATGTATTGGATGAGCACTTACAATCAATGGGATTTGTTCAAACTACAAGTGATCCTTGTATTTATGTTGCTGAGGGTGATGACCCCTTTATGATAGCGGTTCATGTTGATGACCTGATTCTTGCTGGCACAACTGATGCTAAGATTGCTCAAGTTAAGCAAAGCATTGCAGAAAGATTTGATGTTAAGGATATGGGAGTGCTTAACTATTTCTTAGGAATGCAGGTAATTCAGAAAAGTGGGAAAGTGTGGATTGGACAGCCCACTTATGCTGAGAAAGTGCTTAGTAAATTTGGGATGGACAATGCTAGACCAGTTGATACACCTGTGGATCCCAATTCTAAGCTTATTAAAGCTACGGACGAAAGCGAATTGCACAATCAACAAGAGTATCAGTCAGCTGTTGGAAGTTCGTTGCATTTGTCATCTGCAACACGACCTGACATCACTTTTGCAGTCAACAATGTAGCAAGATTTTCTGAAAAACCCACAAAGGAACACTGGAGTGCTGTAAAGAGGATCTTCAGGTACTTGAAGGGAACTGTGAACTATGGTCTACAATACTCTAGAGATGCAAGAGAGGAGTGTGTTGGTTTTTGTGATGCAGATTGGGCTGGTGACACAAATGATCGAAAGTCCGTTTCTGGCTACCTTTTTCAGTTGAATGGTTGTTCTGTCAGTTGGAGAAGTAAAAAGCAACCATGTGTAGCTTTGTCAACAGCAGAGGCGGAATACATTGCTCTGTCTGCGGCTGTTCAAGAAGCTTTATGGATGAAACAGCTTCTTATTGACTTAAATGTTAACATTGAAACCCCAATGACAATTTATGAGGATAACAAGGCTGCTATCTCCATGTCTAAAAATCCGCAGTTTCACGGAAGGGCAAAGCATGTGGACATTAAGTGTCATTTTGTACGAGATCACGTGTACAAAGGTTCAGTTAACATATTTTATTGTCCCACTAGTAACATGCTTGCTGACCTGTTTACAAAGGGACTCCCAAAGGGACAATTTCGTAAACTGCGTGAACTGACTGGTGTTACACTCAAGCCATCTTAAACTTTTTCAATTACAATGAGAAGGAGTGTTGAAATTGACATTGTTATTGAACTGTGTATGTTAATTTATTCTGACGTCATAGCGAGGAGCTCGCGCCTTTTTTTATTGCTCGCCATGTTTTTTGACTTCTTAACGTTGTGTTCAGACTTCTGTTATTTCCTGAAAACTAGACTTGTATTAAAACGGCAAAAACTCAACAAGCAATGCATTCTATGCCAAACTTTGCGGTTCTTGAACGGGAATCAAGACACGAGTCGAGCGCCAAACAATAACAAGCAGCCATGTTCGTGTCAGACATCCTTGAGAAACTTGCTCTTTCACCTCGTTCAGCGCATCAGTCTCCACTTTAAATCACCAGATCTTTACTTATCTTGTACAAAGAAGGTCTTTCCTAAGTTCCTGCTACTATTTCAATGTCAAGCAAGCTTTCAAAGTGAACAATTTGGCTCCTATGACTATGCACCACGGTCGCTGTCACTGGTCGCGTGCTCTTTGTCAAGTCAGCGGTCGCACATGCTCATGCAAAAAAAAAAAAAAAAAAAGACCCCTGTTCAGGCTTGTACGATTTACGTTTTGGATGCACTGCCTGTATGTTTTACGTCCACGAGCTGCAGATTAAACTGTTGACGTCCAAGTTTGAGTGCTGTCCTGTTTTCCAGTTGTAGCGGCAGATCCTAGTACCTTGGAACAGTGACGAGTTCCTTTCCCGCTAGCCAAGCGAGTTCCAGAGTTAGTTTTCCCCCTAACGCCTTGTTTTTCACACGCCGGAGTCGTTCGAATTCCATTTACGCTTATTTTCCCCGATTTGTGCAGTTGGAAGGGCAAAACCTATCGTCACACTATTCCGTACATCAGAGGCACCTCTGAAACTATCGTGCGTATACTACAACCTTACAAATGAATATACTTGTTGTACACAAACCAATAACCACTTTACGACGACTACTTACTAACGTCAAGGACAAAGACAAAACGGAGGGCAGACAGCAAGACAGGGAGCAGTATGCAAGATCAAATGCTGCAACTGCTGGGCTACTTACATTGGTGAAACAAGCAAGTTAGCCAATCTAAGCAGGAAACGATTGGCATTATTTTAACGAACCCCCCCCCCCAATCTCTCTGCCTCCCCCCCCCAAAAAAAATGTAGCCGACCACCCCCTCCCCACTCCCCCCCCCCCCTCAGAAAAAAAACACCTGGAGCTTTCCACTGCAACAGAAGTGGGTGAGAAACGTGTCCTTTTGTTACAGAAGGGACCAGGTCATACAACTTCTCTTCACCAACGAACAACATCGCATCCGCAACCACATTACCTGTTCCTCTTCCAATCTCGTTTACATGATCCAGTGCAATGAATGTAATATGCAATACGTCGGCGAAACAAAACGCCAGCTCAGTGACAGATTTGGAGAGCACAGACGCTCCAGAGTAAAAGCAAGAATCCACATCACTTTAGTCATCCTACCGCCGTTTCAGACCGCTTTTCCCTTCCAGATCATTCCGCTGGAACGCATTCCGCTATATTAATTCAGACAGGGACAGTATCCATAAGGCGCGGGAAGGTGTTTTATTACGTTAAGGCAAAACCCTTGAACCCAATGGAATGAACATACGAGATGAAATTTAATTTTCACATTTATTTTTATACTACCTCTTTATACAAGTTTTCAGCTTTTGCATTCCTCTACCAATCACATTTTATTTCTATATTTGTATTATTTTAAATAGTCTGTAACCGTTTATTCTATTCTCACTTAGCTTTTCCAGCCCCTGATGAAGACTAGTTTTGTCTAGTCGAACTATTGGGCCAATAAATTTGTAACCCTTAGCTGTCCGATCAGCCTTGCCTTCAATTTTCAGTGATATTTTGTATTGCTGATCTTGATCTACTACAACATCCGGCTTTCCCTCGCTGCTGTTTGACGTTCAGTGCTCCTTACAAAAATTGTTCACAAGGTTTTATGGTAGCCTGGGGTGTGTACAGCCTCCCCCCCCCCCCCCCCTCAGAAAAAAATCGCCCGGTGGCAGCCCAGTTAAAATTGCCTTTCGAAGATTCTTGTTTCCTTAGATCTACACTCCAACGATATAGAGTGTTTTCACTCACGTGGCCAGCATCTATGCAAATTTATTAGAACAAAAGAAATCATTTGCAAAAGAAAAGAGTACAACTCCCAGAGGATTGTTTTGGGACACCAACATGGCCGCCGTTTCATTGTTTTGGGACACCAATATGGCCGCCGTGACGTCATGTGAAAACACTCTATAACCAGATAACTCAAACTACTCGGATAACTCGAACAAAGTGTCATTTCCCTTGTATTTCACCCCACATTTCAGTGATTTTTACTTGGTTAACTCAAACTCGGATAACTCGAAATAAATAATAATTTAATAATTCCAATCCTAGTTCTTTCAACTCCACTTGGATGTCATTCCATCAACTCAGTCTTCTTACCGTATAATTGCTAAAAACGCTAAAACGACTACGGCATTGGTTTTGATTGGTGCTACGAACAGATCACGTTTCACTGTCATGTCACCGTTTCTCATGAAATGAATAAATTTGTTCGGGACTATACACTGAAGTGCTGAAAATCAGTAACTGATAATCATTAAGATGGCAAATTTGACATTCAACCGACGGCCGATAACTCGAACTCCCGCTAACTCGATCTGTTTTTCGTTTCCCTTCAGAGGTTCTACTGTAGTCTTCACTCATCTTCACTTTCATCTCATGAAGACAATGTTCGCGAATCACTAGTCAAACACATCACCGATTTAATGAGATTTATAACTGATGTCTTAGAGTAGAATTTTATATATTGGATTCTTAACTGAACGAATACGTCCGAAATACGCGCGCCCGTCAAAATATCATTGAACTTACTAGAAAATATCTTAGAAAAGGGTATTAGTTCACGGATCATAAGCAATCACAAGCTCATGATGAGATTTATAGATCTATATATACAACCATATCAATCACAAAAGAGACAATAGTAGACTCTGTCGTGTTTTTAGACGGATGTGATCAATTTGAAGACAAAATTCATTCTTTGTTGTACTGCTCACCAATAAGAGATAAGTTTTAAAGAAAGATACAGTCGTTAACGAATGGGGACACGCTCGACTTGGTGTTTTCAATCGATTATTTTGTGTCCCTAGGGCTGGGCCTTGAATCTCTAAAAGAAAACCGCCGACGAGCGGCGCGTTTACCCCTTTCAGAATCATCAGAAAAATCTCTTGTTAAAACAAACGAAACTGAATTTCCGGCCGGCGCCATGTTGTTTGTTTGTTTTTGCCTCTATAGGAATGTCCGAGTGAAAGTAGGTTCGATTACAAGCGCTGTTCGAACCAAAAGAGAGGCGGAAATCGTGCGAAGGCAGTTTATATGGTGCTAGGATTCTCATAGCGCTAAAGCCATGTACAACCTTTTGCACATCATCAGTGAAAATGAAAAGCATATGGCGCAAGGGTGATCCGCCTTATTTATCTTTTAGCCACTGAGGAGGGTTTGTCTTGCAAACCCGTGGAAATGTCGCGCAAATTTGTTGGGGTTTTCGCCAGCTTTCTACCACATTTTGCTTACTTCTCTAACGCTTTGCCACTAGGATCAGTTTTTATTTTGATCTACCTAGTAAGATTTTCCTTCCCAGTACTAAGATATCCCCTCTATAGTTGCAAGCAACTATTAAATAACACCATAACATGTCTCCTAAGGTACGATCTTATACTTATTTTTTACTTTATTTTTGATTTCTGAGGATTTCATATCTGCTTTTTATTTTTACACTTAACTTTAATGTTTTTGGCCTGATTTTGATTCTGATTCTTAAACTTAACACTTCAAAGAAAATGAAAAACAATCCTTCTAGTGCGAATGAAATAAAAGCCAACACGTGGAATGAGATTCAGTGGTGACTAGTAGAGGAAACGGTGTCACTTTTCGCTCCACTTGAAAGGAATTTATTTGAATCTATAATTTCAATTGTTGTTTTATCTCTATTGCATATCCAATTACTGGAACATAGACTATTGCTTTTCCTTGTGACAAACAAGCCACGAGGTGTTTCTCAGTTGAGTACACAGATCCGACAATGAAAATAAAAAGACGGCTTTGTCTGGCGTGGTCATCGTAGCATGGCATGGCGTAGGGGAAGTCGTTCGGACCTCATTTTATTGTTCTCCCAAATGACAGATCAATTTTCATGTGATAAAACTTTGCTTTACCTCTTGTACTTCATTTCGCAGAGTATAGTTTTTGATTTTAAAGCTCCTTAAACAAAGTGCTGATTTTGACATCACAAGAAAAATGTCGTTATATTTTTATGTTGTTTTGCCCTCTCTCTCTCTCTCTCTCTCTCTCTCTCCTTTACTTTTTGTATATTACGCACTATACTAATAATACACCCTAATAATAAACCAAATACTATTTGTTTTACCAGTTGACTTAACTCATTCTATTTCCACTTCTAGCTCTACCACGCTAACAACTTATTGTGCGGTTTGCATTATGAAAAGTTCCAGCCGGCCTTACATATTTTAATGTTTGTTGGATGGCTTGCTTGACACTCAGAAAGACTGGATCAGTTGATTAAACAAAGTATAGAGTACACCGTGGTGTAAGACATTCAGTGGGCCTCTAAATTTGTTTGTAAGGTGTTGTAGTCTGAGTTGTAAGCCTTTTTGACGCAGTGTTTAAATGCGAGGGTTGGCCAAATTCAAAAGGCCCTTGGAACGCACCGGTTTAACTCTGGTTTAATAACCGACAGCCTAGTGTGTCGACATGTCAGGATGCACAGGTGGCTTAGTGATACACCCACCAGCGCTATTTTTCAGGGTGGGAACGATATCTCACCCAAGGCTTTAAGTTGAGTTATTAAATTGAACCGTAATACTGAACTGCATGGAACCCGCAGGCCACAGAGTGTCATTTCACAGGACAAAACTTAAAGATATTGTATTCCGCTTTCCTGTGGTTCGTTTCGCGCTAAGCTAAGCACATGTATTACCTCTTTCTTCGTTTTAAACATGGGCTTGAATAATTGTTTTAAAGGAAACAGGTGTTATTCCGTGCACTACATACAATTGATGGCAAACCACTCTGTCTGAACGACGCAACTAGCTGAACTACCAAAGAAGCACAAACATTTAACATAGGTAGACAGGTCAAGTGCAGAGAGAGCCCAAAGAGTGAGAAAACTCATTTGATAGACACATGTGTTCCTCCTCATTTACAGTTTGCGCAGAAAAGAGGTTGTATCAAAGCAGAACCAAAATAAACTTGTTTTAACGAATTTCCAGGGTGCCAACCTCGTGCGAAAGCAACTTACCCCGCTGAACAAACAATAGCCTGCGAATACAGCTGCCTCCCCTTGCTTCTCGTCGAGCGTCTTTAGTGGCAAGAAACGAGGAGAGACTGCTGTATATCCATGCTGGAATAAACGTAAATGAAATGTGTGTCACGAATAAATTGGGAAAGTGTATGAGATCCTGTTCAACATTTTTCGTCTTCACAACTGTTTAGAAGGAAATTAACCGTCATGTCTCCAAGCTCACGTTGAATTTGTGCATTTGTCGTTGTTGTTTTGCAAGGGGGGAGGGAACGCTGGACAAAACAGTTGATGTAACAGAATGTGAAACGCACGTGTCATCTGGATGGGTTTCTTTTTTCCTTCTTCGCTTTCCGAAAACTGCTGCTGGGTTCTTGATTGAGAAAACACAGATTTCCATTGGCCCTAACCGAACGAAACACATCGTTCGATCTAAAGCTGATCTTTTTCATTGAAAATGCCGGCACGCATTCCAAAACGTTCTCTTTATAGGTACCCATTCTTAAAGTTGAATGCGCTATTGTGTCAATTTCGACAGCCAAAAATGAAAACGAATGATTGACAAAATGCTGATTGCAATCCCAATCATAATCCAATCTAAAGTCACGTTCGAGAAGTAAGGTTCAATATGGCGGATGGACCTCTCGAGTTCAGGCAGGTTGCTTTCTCTTACTCGCAAGTTCTATCACATGTTAGAGAATAACTTATCAGAAGATGGATGGATACTGTTACTTGAGGGAAACCAGTGATCGAAGCTTTCCAAGTTTTCTGTCTTTTTTTTTTTTATTTTTTACCTTTTGTTGGTTGGTTAGTGATTCAGTTTTATTGTCTGTGCACATGCATGGATCTTGCTTCCAGTTGCTGCTCGCAGATTTCAACTGGGCTTTGGTGATGAGTTTGCCATGCTTTCTTAAATTACTATCGAGAAAGTCAGGTGTACATGACATGCAATTCCTTTTTTGAGGAAAGGTAAAAAAGCCGTTCTGGTTCCGCCATTTGTGAACGCGAAGCGTAGAGGCTGAGGATCATTTCTGACACGTTTTCGATAAAAGTCATAACCCAAAACGTAGAACCTTGAAGACACATTGTTCAGTCTTCTCTTCTATATATAATGCTACTCCGGCCCAGACATTCAAGACTTGGCACAGGCCGGGGACCTACCAGAAAGTGATTTAAGTGGAGATGAAGTCATTTTAGGATGGGTAAGTTAACTGTACGTCGCATTTCTTTTAAAATGTGTCTTCCATTCATTATTTTGTTTCTTTTTTCTTTAAAACTAAGGGATAAAACCTCAGTTACGCTTGCCTCTCCACTTGTCTGGCAGCTCGCGTGAAATCGTGGCCATCTTAACTTTATATAAAAAATCATGGCCAATGCTAGCAAAACGCATTTTTTGATAGCCTTTGTAGCTCGTTGTATTTTGGGTGTGTTTTTTCGTTTGTGGTTCGGAAAGTAAGAAATATCGCCTGGCGAAAGCTGAATCGAGGCGCTTTCTTGTATGACATCGCGCGCGCATTTAAAAAAAACGCCAGTTACGCACGCCAGGCTAATTTTGTGATAAACCTGACATTTATACACACACACACACTTTATTATTATTATTATTAACAATCAGCATTTACATAAAGTCCATTTCCGCCCGCAAATAGCAGGTGCTAGTCGAGGCGGGTACAGCAGTCAGTAATAAATTACAAATAAATAGATGAATAAATAAGTAAATGAATAACTAGATATATATGAATAAGTGAATAAGGCTTAAAGTAACATAAATTAATAACATTTACAAAATCAACTACTTGAAACTCGTAAAATTAACTGCGACACTAAATTAAGATATGTATACTTTATAAATTACACTCTGTATTTGCTCGATATTTAGCTATTTTTTGAAGCAGAAATGGCGATTTAACATAATCTTCCTCGGCCTCTAATAACGAAAATAACATGTTATTGAATTGTTTTTTGAAAGATCTCTTGGAGAGGTGACAAAGTTCATCGCAAATAGAGTTCCAAAGCTTAGCTCCGAACGTAGCAAAAGAACCATGGTTTTGATTCAGTCTAAATCAGTTAATATAAAAATTGCAGGAGGAGGAGGTTACCTGGTCTCGTGATTATGCTTTTCATCAGCTTTAATGAAAAGATACTAATGTTAGTGGGAACAGTTAGACGTGAGACGTCGAACATTATTGAGGAAACTGTTTCAACGTATAACATGTTTAAAGAAAGGATTTTTGAGGAGGTAAATAAAGGTACCGCATGTGCTCTGGTTTCAGAAAAATACATCAACCGAATGACACGTTTTTGTAACACGAGGATTTTTTGTAAATGGGATTTAGCAGTCTGACCCCAAGCAGCCAAGCCATAGGATAGGTAGGGTAGTATCAAAGAGCGATAAATACTTAATAAAGTGGTAAAAGGGACGAGGTGCCGAAGACGGGCACTAACTCCAATAATTCTACTTATTTTTAGTGCTACATCATCAATGTGGTATTTCCAGCTCAAATGACTATCCAGTAAGACACCTAGATATTTTACATGATCCTTACACTCAAGGGAAGTTTCCCTGCTAGCAGAGGTCTCTTACGTTGACCAGGACGAAAGATAGCAAAGATAACAAAGTTTCGGTAAGATTGAATGATTGACGGTATCAAAGGCCTTTTTTAAATCCAAGAAGATGCCACAAGTAAATAATTTTAGGTCCATATTGTTTTGTATGATATTAACAATGTCAATAACAGCGTGTTGAGTCGAATGCTTTTCACGGAAACCATACTGTGATTTAAATAGAATATAGTTTTTATCAAACAAGTTTTTTAGTTGTCGGTACATCAATTTTTTAAATATTCTATTAAAAATAGATAATAACGAAATAGGCCGATAATTTCCGGGTTCAGTGTCATCGTCACTTTTGTAGACGGGAATAACTTTCGCTTGCTTTAATTTGGATGGAAAGACGCCTTCTCGCACAGAGATATGAAAAATGTTGGATAGAGAGCCAGAAATAATGTGTTTAGCACCAGATAAAATATGGATCAGACAGGAGTAAAGACCGTAAGTTTTATTTCTAGGAATAGGCAGTATTTCACGTTCAATATCTACTGGACAGACTGCATCAAAAAAGAAGGAGTTATGATAATTATTGGGTGACAAATACTCAGTAAAACTGCAAAAAGAAGGTGGTACGCGCGACGTTAATTTTTCACCAACGAAAGAGAAGTAATTGTTGAAAATATTAGAAAATCTCAAGGGGGGTCAGCGAAGAAATAGACCGAATTTTTTTCTTTTTCCGTTAATAAGGTTATTTATGCCATTCCAAGTGTTCTTCATTTTATTCATCTAATAAAAGGACCTGGAAGTTTTCAAGAGGCTCCTGACATTATTATGTAGAACAGAGAAACATGAATCGTGACTAGCGCGTCTGGGAAGTTCAGTTTTAAATTTGTTGAAGCTATGTGGAGAGTAGTAACGGCTCCGAATACGATTGTAGTAAAGATTATCATTATCAGGGTTAGGGGTTTTAGCTGCATTGAGCCTAAAACGATCAAGATCGTAAATACTAGTAAGCTTTTCCAAATACTTTTTGATCGGCAAATCAGAAGATATACATTTATTAAATTGACCATGAGCTAAGATATAATATTTTGCCCAAAGTATGGAAGCTCAGGAAATAAAGAGTGAGTACTACGAGCGATCTGATGGTCAATACTCTTGAATGAGACTAAGATTCATTAATAGTAGATACTTATCTAACTTGTAATGATTACGTATCCGATGCAAGACTTCGTAGTGTATCAGTGTCCGAGATTTTAATCACACGGGAGCTCTCATCCTTTCTTAGATAAATGGTGGAGTTTTTAGCCCAACAAATTTGATAATGATTCCTCTCTTTGAATTTTTTTCGCCTCAAATAACAGGTTCTGCTTCTTCGGGGTAAGATGATCAAAGATTCTTGCTCCACCAAACTCGTTTACAGCAGACAAGCCGATACTTGTGGGGTTTACTTGGGAGGCACGTTGACGAACTTCCATAACTTTCCCCGTCGGCCAAACGCCTGACAAATTTACATACCACAGGTTTTGGACCTTCGCTTTCGTTCCTTGTTGATACACGATGCGCTATATCGATGTCAAGAATGGATACGTCAGCTCCCATTTCCTGGAAGAGTTTTACACAGAGAGAACTTGTTTCGGGTGCAGTTTCACAAATGGCGTTAGCAACACGTTCCACCTGGGCACTGAGTACATTAAGGCGGTGAGATATTTGCTTAAGCTGTACCGAGACACTTGAGAGAATTTAGAAGCTGACAAGTCAACATACTCGTCGCTCAAGTATTGGAAACTCTTAGCAGTTTCGACGTTCGAGGCATTAGTGACTGTAGTGATTCTGCTTTCATTAACAGCCCCCGAGGCGGCAAACGTTTCTTTCAAGAACTTAAATAACTTCTTTGCACAGAGCGTCAACCTGCTGTTTAAGTGATTGGTTTTGTTGCTTAAGAGAAGCAATCGTCTCTTTAGGTATATTAATTATGAGTATCGGAGTAAAATAGTTCAGAAATTAAGTGGCCAAAAAACTTCTAAAGTGTCAGAAGAGACAGAGCTCAAAACTTCGCGTCCATCTTGTCTCCTGCCTGCTGACCACATTTCATAGGTTATTCTAAATACATTTTAAAAGTAAGGGTTATGCCAGTAATTAGTACCAATGATTAATAAACGTTCTCAATTCAAATACTGTTTTTTTTTTAAAGATAAAAATGAAAAGTGAAACAATGGTATAGCTACTAGCCTGTTCGGCAGGCTAAGAGACAGTCGGGTCTGAAGAATTGAAAAAGCGCGAACACGAAAATAAAACGGTAGGAAACCACCACCGTCCCCTTTTCCCATTACTATAGCTCATATTTCCCGCTTGCCTTTCGCTTGCGCGTCATCCCTGCCATCTGAGAGCCCGGAACAGGATATATTCCTACAGGTCCTCTATCAGGGTTCTTCAATCCCAACACGTGCACCCTAATCGAAATTTTTCCTCGATCCCGCAATCCATCCAGTTGTCATACGTTAATCTGATCCCGAACAAACGTTCCACAGAGTTCAGCCTCTGCTGAGGCTCCAGATTCCCTTGTCCAGGCTAGGAGAATCAGCTTAGAATAGTTCGGACGAAAAGGCACGAGACAAGGTCGAGGAAATTTTGGCATAGTTCCCGTTAGGTCAAAATGAAAGGACGTTATTCAGCGTTAAAGAAATGTATCCGACTTTCCTTATCGCTTATTGTGCCCTTGGAACAACATTTCCCTGATCACCAAATCTCGCATCTTTCATAATTCAATTTCGAGGGGCTCCACGCAAGGACTTCTCCTGACCCACTCAGTGTTTCCGTTTTGGAGGAGGACGTTTTTTTTTTCTTTTTGGGAGCCCTTCAACATTTATCCCGAATCGCGCTCCTTCTTTCTTTTAAGCCATTAAATCTGCAATTTCGCTGTCAAACGTACTTGCCCAGGGAGAGTTGGTCTTTCTCATATATACTAGTACTTGGGTAGAGAGTATATGATAAGTGCGTGGTTTGGGCAAATTTATATGTTTTCCGTGAAATCCATGTGAGAGCGGCTAATATCGGGGAATAACTCATTTTCCCTCTTATTAGATTTCTTGATTTGTTAACTAATTTAAGTAATTCACTAATTGTGGAAGTTGTCAGCATGGATATATGAGTGCGCTATGTTTACAATCCGCTTCAGCCGGAACCACAAGACCACAATGTCATACATTCTGTAACGAAAGTAGCACGTCTTGTTAGATGCAGTTTAAGATGGACTGTAGTTACTTAACCCTTAGTTAACCTGTTGTTACTAACACATGAGCAAAATCATTTATTCAAACATTTATTTATTTGTTTGTTCATTTGTAGATTAAACTACATAACAAAAATGTTAAACCACCCAGGTTACGGCCCTTAAATTATCGCGGCCGGTCAGGATTAGTGTGTGCATTTTATTTGAGACACCTCCGCCCTACCTTAACCCATTTTTTTTCCTCGGGTGATAATCATTTCCTGCTGATATGATTTAAGCATTCTAATCCAGCCAGCGATTAGGAAAAAGATCAACATAGTTGTTGTCGTTCATGTTGGCACCAACTGGCCAAGATCTTTTTTTTTTTTTTTTCTGGTAATGAGATAAACCATCCAAAAAACAGTGATTATCAAAGGCTCTGACAAAACTATCCATATGCACCCTTTCTATTGAAACTAAACCAGTGATTAATTTGTGCTTTGCCAGGGTCTCCATTAATGCCCTTGCTAAGGAGGACCTCAAATGAAAACAAAAATCTTTAAAACAGACTAGAAACAGTTAACAAATGTACCTGATCAGATTCTGCAGAAGACGTGTTTGTTTGCAAACTGAAATTTAGTTTCTGACAGATTGGTTTAAAATTTAGCCTGAGTCCCTTCTCAGTATTTTCATCGCTCTCTTCAGTCTAGAACGCTAAAACGTCCCCGGAAACCCTGAACCTACATAAAAATTCCATGGCAACCTCTACCCCAGAGATCTTCTGCTCGTGAACTCCAGTCGCAGGACGCAGGGAGAAAAGACACGCCGACTCAGCAGGTACTGTAGCCTCCCACGCAGGCGTTTTTAGGGGGGCTCGTTTTTTCATCCCTCCCCACAAACTGCGCCCTGCTCAACCGAAAACAACGCTCCTTTCAGTTTTCCTTCTTTTCTTTCCTTCGCTAAGGTTATGTAGTGCATGGAGTATTTTAAAATTTGACTAAATCTTATTTTTACCGCCCTAAAGCTAACATTTATTCAGGTCAGAAAGCTTTCCCAGTGTTTCATGCAGATCGAGTAATTATCAGATTACCTTGACGTCAAGGTCAACTTTCCAGATTTAGAAAGTACAATGTGATTGGCCAAGCTTGGGAAAGGAATGTTGTCTTCGGTTGAGCAGGCGTTTGTAGGGAGGCATGAAAAACGAGCTCCCCAATAAACGCCTTCGTGGGAGGCTATAAGCTCTGGGGTTCCATGGCTGCCACTACCCGGGTGGCATGGCTCTGCGCATGCGTCAGGCCAGCATGGTTGCCACTTTCCAATCACTTTCTGCTGCTCTTCTCTATTGCGCATGACTAAGAACTAGAAGCAAGCCTTCGATTGGGTTTCCACTTCAAAGCGAAGGAATCACGCAGCCAGTAGGACCTGACATGGTAATTGGCTTCTCAACCGACCGGCTCCGATTTACCACGCTTTTTAATACTCGGCCTCCCTCGAATTTGCTCGTCTCTATCTAGCCTGTTCACAGACCTTCTGCTTCTCTTGGAGATCATCGTGCGAGATAATAGAGATAAAAGCGCGGGGAATCCCCCCCTTCCCCCCCCCAAGCGATCTCTGTTGCGCTCGCTAGGATTTGAACTCGCCAAAGTCGTCTAAACAACGAAAAAGTAAAAAACCTCTGTCGACAGGCCACTCTATATCCAAGCAAATCTCATCCTTACGGTGACTAGAAGTAGGTGAAAATAACATAAAATTCAAAGTCTGTGAAGCGTTAAACACCACGATATCAGGCTCAATAAATGAAAAAAAAATGTTATATTTTGATCTTCTTCCGGCTTCACCGTTAGGAGTTTGTTGGGATCAGGTTGCTTTTTTATTATAGACTGGATTATGATTAGTAGCTTACAAACCCAATTTTTGTGCCTCATGTGAATTACTTATCGCAACAATCTTCGTTCATCTGTGTGCTAGTGATCAACAGCAGGAAAGAATTATAGTATGAAGGAAATAATAACAATTAGCTTGAAATTCCAAATTCCCTCTCATACACAATTTCCTACTCGTAATTACTAAAATCAAGCTCTAAAATCTTGCTTCCCCGTCTTTGGGACGTCATTTTTTCTCACTGTCGTGAAAAGTCCCGAGCACAGGAGAGATGCGAGAGGTCCTGTTTTCGCAGGCTATTACTTGTATCTTATTTGTGCCTTTCATTTTCGATGTCTTTTCCCAACCCAACTCAGTGGTTCGTAATCCTTGTTTTGCTGTTCAATTTGTGAAAGACTTAAAGTCTCGTGAAAATTACCAACAAATTAGATTAAGGATTTGTATTAGCCCTAAAATTAAACTGGTTAACAAGGTGTTCACCCTTGCTTCCAGGAGCGCACCTGACAGTCGTAGCCGCGGCTTTAGGCAGCTTGTCCCTCAATTTAAGAAAAAAGAACGAGGGTTCTCTGCATATGTCGTAGATAAAAAAGTCCGTGAATGATCGTCACTAGCACGCTGCTTAGGCACGATTTTCGGCGCTCTCTCGGGTCCGATCGTGTTCCTCCGCAAGAGTCTCTTCGCTCGTGGGAGGAGCGCGGGCTCATTTCTCGCACAGCGGCTGGTAATCGAGCCTAGTCAACTCTCGCACTGCGGATTTCCCGATAATACGGACAGCAACTAAATCCCCGGCAAAAATAAACTACAGACGTTTGACTGAAATAAACTGCCGCTATTACGGACTCTCGGTAATGAGGACACTAACTGGAGGTCCCTACAGTAAAGGGAGTTGACTACACTGTTTCACTGAGAAATCATTTGACATAAAACTAGACAAACATACGCGGCGACAAAGTTATTGGCTGTACCGCCCTGCGGTCGCCGGTTAATAAACCTAGCGGACTATTTTAGGCTCATCCACCTGTAACTTAACTAGTGTGCTACCTGCTACTAAATTATAGTACTGCCTCACAAGAGAGCTAAAACAAACATGTTTCTATCTAACTAAGGAAGTCCAAAACAGCTTTTCTTCGCAAAAATAAACATTGGTTTCTCCGACCTTTGATTGCGGGGTCATTTGGGGGTCAACATCAGTCTCCGAATGAGAATTTAGGGTCCATTCTCTAAACAAGAACTGAACAATTCAGTTTTCACGAAGATTAAGGCTATGATTTGCTCCAGTGTAAAAAGAACAGCCTTGTTTTAAGTCAGATCAGTGGCTTTTAAGGGGGATTTTGAGGAATTCGTAAAAAGGTGCTATGAGACATCTTATTCAGGACGTGTTCAAGATTTCAATCTTCACTGATGTGTAAGTGAAAACTGCATCAAGCGTCAGACACCGTGAATGGTAGGTTGCCAGAAACGCCGAAAAAAGAAAGTAATTTTACATCGCAATTGAAAACGGTTGATCCAATAGAATGGAAAGTTTTGACAGTTTGCAGTTTGGTTTTCCTACCGTCTCTGTTCATTTGCAATTGTTTTGCAGGAACTTTGATCCTAAGAGTTAATTGCATAACAGGTATTAATCAAAACTCCACAGGACGTTCGTCTTAAGTGCAACGGTGCAAGACCTGTTTAACTTTTTGTCTCCCATTTTGTTACTTCTAACATGTCTAAAGATCTCCAGGACCCTCCAGAATTGCGAAAAACCATGTGGAAGGAGAAGCCATGGCTGCTGGGATAAGGATAAGGAATAGCTGGTGGGGTGTTTCTAAAACGAAGAGCCAAAAGCGAAGGCCTATGAAGACGTGAGGAATTGAACATGATGGGTCAATATTGAGGTCATCGTGATACTTGAAAGCCGCCAGGCTTTATTTTGTTTTACCGTTGGGCTTTAATAATTACCTTATTTATTTTTATGGCTAAATGAATTCGCCAAAAGGTTTGGGAGGTTGATTAGACCAACGCCATCCATCAAGACCCATCAACAACGGTGAAGTTCTTCTGCATTGATTTCCGGTCTCGAAGGGAAAGTGATGCGGTCCCCGGTGTAATTTTTTTGAGCAATCTTGGAAGCATTTGTTGATTTTAAATTTATCTCTCTTTCACGTAATTGATCAGTTTGTTATTTCTCCTAACATACATGCCCAGGTTACTTGTTTATGTTTTGAGGAGAAATTGTACAATAAACAAATTTGATAAAAATAAACTTTTGCGGTTTGCGGAAGGCTTTTGACAGATTAAATTATTTTGTTAAGTTTATTTGCTTAACGAGAACTTTCAAGCGTTCGATCTGTGACTTCTCCCAGTCGCAAGAAAATGGCTCAAAAGGGTAAACATGGTAAACACTAACAAGAAACCTTTCTTAGATCCCCGGGGGGTAGGTATGTGCCGCCCCAAAGGTAGGGTTTTTGCGCCGTTTTGGTCTGAAAACGGGTATAGACTTTGCCCATTTTGGTCTGGAAGCGGGTATGGTTTTTGAAGGAACTCGGGAAGGTATGAACGTTTTTATCGTTTCAATTCCAAATGAGTAAGAAAGAAATCAGAGAAATATGCGAAGTCGAAATGTATTTAAGAATTTTTTATGTTGTTGTTCTAATCTATGTCACTGACAACGAGTATAGATTTTAGAGGCGTGTGAAAATGACATTTTTCTGTCTAAAATAGGGTCAGGATTTGGAGAACCGGGCGGCACATCCCCGCCAAGAATTCCCAGGAGTACCCCCCCGGAGCTTAGATCTGTATGAAGTTTCGGAAAAATCGCTCGTTTTTCAATATAAATGAACAGAAAACATACAGTGCCTTGTTGTAATCGATTGTTCTAATTTCGATCCAATATAAATCTTGCAATTTTTTCCCGCCGTGTTGTGACGTTTTCACCGTGTTTAGCGTGCTTTGTGAATTGGCCTTGTTATTCAATATTTGCGATTTAGGCGGTGATTAATAAACTTCGTTTATGACGTTACAACTGCAGGAAATTGACTCATGAAAAATAAGTGAATTTCATCGGTATTAAAATTAACATCATTTGACTGAATGAACTATTCCTTAAGTCAGGCAACAGGAAATTGAAAATATTAAGTGCCTCACAATCAAGGAGTAAAAGAAAATTTTTACTTTCTTCCCAAACCGAAAATCATAATTAGAGGTAACAGACCGGAAATCCTCTTCTTTTTAAAAGTCATAACAAGAGGTATTTGGCAGCACAAGATTTCGTAATCCGCCAAGCAGCTTTCATCTCACATGCCCAAACTGTCGTTTCAGTTGCGAACAGACCAATCGAACGCTAGCGGCATCTGTTTGAAGGTGGCGAGAAGCCTGGCAAGTTTCCCAAATCGTCTGAGAAAAAAAAATGACACGCAAGTTATTTCCTGCTGCCTTGCGGGCGGTCACTTTCTGAACGGTGCAGTAGTAAACTTGGTCCCATCTGGGCTCGCGAGCGCTAAAAATTGTCCGTAGAATAAGACTGTTCGCAGATGCACTTCAGTTAAGAAAGATAGGAGAGAAATGTGACAACTAGCTTGCAAAGGGCTATTATTCTTTCTGGTAATGATAAAAGTTAAGATAACAGCTCTGTCAAATAATCTGAAGTGTTTTTCTTAGCTATATGGACTTTTTCAATTCACCTAGTGTTTGTTTACCCTCGCCCTAAGTCCCTCGATAGTGATCAATCTTTTTAATAGATCCTATTCATCCCCGACAAAACTTGTCCCTTTGAATTTCTAGATAGATCTAATTCGAGTGCAAAACAAGAAATCCTTCCTTTTTGTGTTGAACAGAATAACAAATATATAACAAAGAGGTTTTGCAACAAGTCCGGGCAATTCACTTTTTTCTCACTTAATTGTGAGATATCTTTGATTCGAACAAGTATCGTTTGTTCTCTTTGTTTTGTTATATTCGCCGAAGGGCAAATTCAAAATGGGCGGCAATCTAAAGGAGTTCAATCACAGATATTTTTCTCGTGTAAAAAATAATAATAAATGCAAGCGTTAACCAATGAGGTAAATAAACTTAAAAGAAAAGTATTCTTCCGAAAATCGTTTTTTAGAGGGGAATTTCACGTCAACTAATGTCATGAAACTGAAGCTTGCAAAAGCAAGGAACGCTCTTATCATCACTTCTCCATTTAGTTTGTTTGATGCTTTCAATTGTCTCAGAGTGTCACCAATTCACAGTAATTAAACTAATTAGGCCTGCTGTTCTTATCGTAATGCCAAAAAATGGCCAGCACAAGCAGCTATTGGTCGCTGTTGATTGTCTAGGCAAACATCAAAGAGAGTTGCCGCTGGCGTCCTTCCCACAAGACGTTGCAGCCCCCCTAGCTTCCCTCGTGAAAATTGATGAGGGAGTTTCTGAACTGGTGGCGTTCGCTTAGTGTTCTCCTATTACACAGTTTAGCATTTTCCACTTTCCTCTAGCAGGTTGAACACGCTGAATATAGTATCCACGGTACGGAAATGTGAGCTTTAGCTGGGCGGAGTTTTAATTCGTGAAGTTATGAGGCCGTTGCATGAAAATAGGGTGAATTTGCGAACTTTCTCTCTCTTGCAGGCTGCACTAGTGACCGCTCTATCTGTGGTTCATTCGATGCGATGTAAGACGAGTCCCGTAGTTGAAGCGCGAGTTTTGATTGCAAGCGGTGAATGGTGAATTAAGGTAAGTTGAGTACTTCATTCTCCTTGTAACTGTATAAATGGATCGTCGGCGATATTTATTTTTGTGCGGTGTCGCTTAAGTCGTGACTAACAAAACACGTGTGAATGCGAGCAAACTCGCGAAGTGACACCATGAATTTTAGTCAAATGCATTTTGCTCCGTAAACGGGAAGAGCCTTTTCGGCGTTGTGCGCTCTTGTTTATGCATTTTTCCTTGGGAAGTAGATATAGTAACGGTCTTCCGCTCGCTATGTCACTACGCCACTGTTTTAATATTTGGAGGGTCTTGAGGAAGCGCTCCAGTGCATTCAGCTGAGTTTGATCCGAGAATGCTTGCACAAAGAAACAATAGAAGTTTTAATTGCTCTGTTAGCTAACAACAAACCTCAGCTTTAATTTGTCAACTCGTATGAAAAATCTAGGAATTCTCGTCCGGTCGTATCCGTTGGTTTGATGTCGTGACAAATATACCTTGCTTCTTTCAAATCGAAGTTTCTATTCATTTCCTTTTGTGGTTTCGCCGAATGATGTTTAGAGCTGCGTAAACCTTGCCTCAAATAATAACTAAACGGCTCGTTCATCCTTTGTGGAAGTACATAACACGTGCTTCACGGTTTTTGAAAGTTAGTTGTCACAACGAATTTCTTGTTTATGTGGCAAATTACGTCTCGAAGCCACCCCGAAACAAGCTGTTTTAAAAAGTGTTCAATACAAAAAACGCTCTCAATTCGTTCTTACTTCAGGTGTATTTAATGTTTCAGGACAGAATTTGTTAGCGATTAACTTTCGGCACTTTTAACACCAATGTTCATTTTCATATAATTTTCTCTGGAGAGTAATCAGATGTTTAATTCTTTCATTTGACGTTTGTTAGTGTCTGACGAGTTGAAAGTGAGATTCAATGAATGATTCAAGTGAAAACAACAAGCAACTCTCCGAAAAGACATTTTAGTTTTGTGATGACCTGTTATGAAACGAGGTTTTAGTTAAGTTTCTGCCCATATCGTACTAGTAAATTGTTTTGATCGAAAGCTATAATATAAACAACAGTATTGGTCCATTTGGGAACCCTCCTGTAACTTCAAACATATTTCAAACATCGTTGTCAAGCTTCACGTCCTGTGAGATTTACATAATTACCTTGACCTGTTAAGAGGACGTTCTCCATACAAAAGCAGAACAATTGTGCATGCCGTTTACTATTATGCTAAATTATAATATTTGCGTGAACAATTTTATGGCTTAAATCAAAAGCTATGGTGTAAGACAATAAATTAAGAATGCGGCGAGTTTCGCCGTTTGCGCTGCCTGACGTTGGTAATTTCGGTTTTCTACTATTGTCTGACAAATCGTCTTACGAGACCGCTCTTGAATTTCTTTCCCCATTTTGTATCAAACAGCAGCTTTTTATGCCTTCTGTTGTTTATGTTAAGCATTAATTTTGCGCTGGAAAAATATGCGTGGCTAGTTTTCTTCGTCGTTAAGCTCTTTAATTGCAACATTTTTAATCCGATTCAATGCTTTTGTCAATTTTAGAACAGTGCGTGTTCTTTTTGTATAGATTACTTAAAAACCGCAAGAAAACTGTTATCGTTTATGGTCAACTTTTAATATGCTCGTCTTTAAAATATTTTGTCAATATTGTGCCTTTGTGCAAAGAGCTTTTGTTATTGTACAAGACAAACATCGACCAAAACAATTTCCATAAGAAGTTTGCCCGAGTAAATTAAACTTTTTTGAGGAACACGCGTTAGTTGTCTTAGTTGCAAAACCGGCACATAAAAATTGAAATATTTAGAGCGCACAGGAAGGACGATTGTTTTTGCTCGTTTTCATACGCGAAAGAAAATTGTTTCTGTCGATTTAAGCTTGGCTTGAAAAGTATATACAGTGCCCGTGTTTTGTTTTGCGTTTTCCAGGGAAGTCATAATTTCCCCCTTAATTTCGCGTCCTGTCCAAATTTCGAAGCAATTTCCAACATGGGAAATTAAACGAATCAGGGAAAAAGTTTGTGGAAGCACGAGTTTACCCAGCCTTGGCAGCTGCCTGTGGATTTGTCTTTTTTCTTTGTCATTAAATAAAATATCTGTCATTGCATCCTGCCATGACTTTCTTTCATCAAGTTAAAAAATAGAAAATTAATTTGGGTCTGCAATCATTGAATCTGTTTTAAACAAGAATCATTATACAGTTAAGGATTTTTTTGTCTTAGGTTTTCTGAGAGAGAAGTTTTTTTGGCAATAACAAGTTCAGCTGTCCATTGTACCATCCTTTCTGCTAGTTTTTTATCTTCTGAGAGGAAATAGTAAACAAACTTCCCTGTTTTTTTGGATCAGCTTTTAAGGTGTTTTTACAAATCTCATTAAATCAAAGGACAAACAAACAGTTTATTTCACATCTTATGTTTTCAAGTCTCAAGTTGGATTTGCAAAAGTGCAAACTGCAGCTATAGTAACGTATTGCCCCTGTTTGGCACCCAACCGAAAAAAAGCGTGGTACTTGTTAATATCTGGTTTTGGCTAAAGTTTTGCCTTCTTTTCTTAACTGAATAAAGCTGATTAAAGTTATAGAATACCAGCAACCTTCTTTGCATCACTGAATGGCTCTTTTGTTTTTGGCATGCTTCTATATACAAATCATTGCAAGGTCTATGTTACAAGTGGCTACCTGAATATATATATAGATGTTCTCAGAGTACCCTTAAAGAAGACTGACTACTTGGTCACTTGGATATACTGGGCAGCTCTAAGTGTTTGCTGGTGTGACCTCTTTCTATGATATCAACATTTAGGTTGTGAAGTTAAAAAATGTAAAACTGATTGAAAAACTTGGAAGGGTAATCTAGGCCAACTTTTGTTCTCCCAAATTTTAATTCTTCCTTTTGTGGGGAGATTTATGCTATCTAGGCATTCTTGTTCTGACATCTGCTGTAATTTTATGAAGCTCTTCCCTTGGTGCGTCATAAGATATTTTCATTTTGTTAATCTCACATTTGATTTTTATTTTAAACAAAGAGCAATGTTATCCTAGATTAATTTTAAAAACCTGAATGAAAATTCGAATGCATCTTGTTTGGCTAAATTGAAAAGAACTGGTGCCATTTTATCATTATGGTGGAGTGGGTGGAAATAAAGCCACCTCTTGATAGGAGCTAGACAATTCACCTCAGGTGGTTGAGTTTCCCAGTCAGTCAGTATCTGTTTACAGAAGGCTTCTGAACAGATTTAAGACTGAAAGAACTTAATCTATATAAAATAAATGTTAGAATTGATGCCAAATATTCAGATCACTGCAAGATCATTTCACTATTCATTTAATAAAATGAGATTTTTAGTGGGTCATTATTTGCTACTTGGGAGCTTTAGAAGATTATGAATAATAAATAAGCAATTTAAACTGTCTAATGCAGTTCAATTTCATGTATAAAGGTACCAGCTATTAGGCAAACAATAAACTTCAGAGCCAGTGTTAAACTATTAAATTTGGAATTCAATCCCTGGGTTTTTTATTAAGGCTTCTTAACTTATTTTTATTGTATATATATTGGTCCATGGACAATCTTTAGCTTGAGGGCTTTTCAGGTAGGGCTCATTTTGTTTAGTAGAGTGGAGCTGTGCGGGTCTCTTTTTCAAGGATATGTACATCTTAGAGATGAAACTCCTTTTTTTGCTGGGTGGAAAGTGGGTGATTTTGAGGAAATGGCACATTTGTGAAGTTAAAAAGGGAGCTTATTACATACTGTTTGTAGAAATTTCATGAACCAGCATCAACATACAGCTACTAACTTTTCAGTGTTTGTAGTTTTCCTGTTATTTTTCTCTTGATCTGAACCATATCACCCTTGGGAACAAAAACCCAGTCACATGTTCCGGGTCACACTCCTTCAAAGCCAATAAATAATGTTAATGTTAAAATCCAAGATTAATACAGTATTATTGAGGGCCCTTCCTTTATCAAGGAAGACTGTACATGTAGGTTTAGGGTATAAAATTGAAAAAGAGAATAAAAACAATAAATAAATAGGCACTTAAAATAACTGTCATTTTGATGAACATGTACTTAATTAAAAAAATTATTAGTGCTAACTTGGATTGACATAAGTCTAATTGGACCTGTTGCCAATATATATACATATGTATATATGTATATGAAAAAAACATGTAGGGATCTGGTCTGACTAAAGAGTGAAACAGAAAACATATTTTCAGTAGCTCATTTACCTTGTCAGTGTTTCAATGTTGATGTTAAATTGAAGTACTGGTATTCTGTGATTGTGAAAATATCAGAGTGTAATTTGCAAGATTAATGAATTTATACAATTTGGTTGTTTTTGCTTTTCTTTATGAATGTGTTGGTGAAATTAGGTGCATCTAAATCTTTTAATTGTATTTCTATTATTATTTCATCATCAACGGCAATGAAACTCCTAGTCTCTCTGATACGAAACAACAACAACAGCAAAATAACAGAACAAAACAAACAACCAAAAAAAACGGTGTTGAACCAATTTATCATGCTCAGAAACCTTATAGGGCTCCAATTGTGACTGGCAGTACCATGAATATTAACTCATAGACTAGACCTTGACTCTTTTATCCTACAATTTTGAGTCCTTGATATTTACATGCTGATGGGTTTCAGTGCAGTGTGAACAAAATCAAATATTTTAATTGGTTTCCCAAAGATAATGAACATCATTTTACAAAATAAATACAAGTGCAAACAGTTTACTTGGTGCAAAATTTAAAACTCTTAAAAGAAAACTAAAAATACTCAATTCTATAAATAATAATCCAATTAACAGATATTGACTGGACAGTGGTAACTTTCTAAGTAATATATGGTCTCAATGGGAAGTGTTGAGCCCATGATATGGTTTTGATACTGGTCAGCGGAACAACTTGAAATCAGTACTCTGTGATTGAATTTTGTTAGCAGATTCTCTATGTCAATATGTGATTTATTTTGTCATTGAAATGCATGAAGGAAGAAAATTTAGAGCAAAGAAAACAAAGGTGAAATAATTATTTTCAATTTGTTTCAAAAAGCACAACACATTTTCAGGAAAGAGATTATTTTTGCATTTTAACTACTGTTGTGCACATAGAATACATGTATTAAGAATAAACCCAGTGGTACCACAAAAAAGTGGTCACAAGACACACATCCCTATTGTTACAACTAGGAGCTTGTAAGGGTTTCTTGTTGAACAACTCCTTTGGAGTTTTTGGTAGCAAAAGCAAAAAGAATTTACTTGGAGAGGGAGTGAAGTTTTTGTTTCATGAAAATTAACAAACCTGTCACGCAAAGCTGAGAGAAACTATTGCATGTGGTGAGTCAAACTCGTCTGTCTTACATAAGGCCATTTTACAGTTGTGGGCTTAACCCTGGCTTCTTTACATGGAGGTAGGGGACCCCAGGTTGGTGCAGGTAACCTGCTCAGCTGGGGAAAAAAAATAACCCGTGTTTACATGCCAACCCCACCATCCCAGGGTGAACTGTCTCTAGATTATTGACTTTTCACCAAAGGCAGTCAGTTGTCCAGTCAACAAATTTGATGTAACATGAATCTGACCCTGGCTAGGTGATTACCCCACCTTGAAACATTTACTTGGAAAATATGACCCCAGCTGAGAGGGTTGTTTTTGAAGATTTCACTTTGTCAGAACAACATGTAAAAGGGCTCACAGTCCACATGAATTTACTAGAAATTTTCAATTTGTCTTACGGTACTTCTTTAATTTAATTCCCCAAAAACTTCACTCGCTTGTCAGGCAAGTTAAGAACAGAATTCACTTATCCGGTCACAAAATTCACTAGCCTCAGGCTGTCACTTGCAACTTTGTTTGCAAACTGAGGCTGGGTGGTGGGTGGTTCACATGAGGCTTTTTTAAGAGCAAGCTGATGTCGTAGAGCAGGGCTATCTTGGTGGCCTGAAATACACTTACTGTGTACAGCTGTCTACTTTTTGCTAGTGTATAAATAATTAAAATATACATTCAGTCTAATCACAGGAAAATTTTCTTGTGAATCAAAACCTAGTTTTTTGGTGTGATTATTTGACTGCTGTACATTAGAATTTTATGTGAGCAACCTTCAGCCTTCTTAAAAACATTTGGTATCCCAGTATATTTCACATAAAGAAAAACAACAGCAACGGAAAAAAACATGTTTGTCGACCCAGTTGGTTCCTTTGAAAAAACCTTTTCTTCACAGCTATTCCTTCTCAGTTTTACATAAATAATGATCACAAGTTAAATCTTAAGATAAACATTGTATTGACTGGTATAATAATCTTTAAAATGAACAGGTTTCTAAAAAAGGACCCTTTTACCCTGTTAAGTTAAACAGTTCCTATTGTTAACTTGCTTCTGTTCCTTCAAGCTTAACTGTGACGAAGACATACTCAGACGCATGGTCAAATGTTTCTTTGTGGTTCTAGATTTTACCCCATCATGAGGCACAAGGTATTAAGTTAAATTATAAACTTTAATTTGTTGTTAAATTTAATATGTTAATGGTAACTAGTTCAATTTTTTTTTGTCTTTTAATTCAAAATAATACTTCCAGAAAAGTTTCTAGCCATTTTCAGCAACTTGCTCAGTTAATAATTAGTCGTTTATAATATTATAACAATTTTTTTTTTAAAATTAAAGTCTCTATATTCACAGAATGTTTGGACTCTTGTGTTCCAATATTTTGATTCTGTCACTATATTTTTCTTAATTTTTTACAACTGTCAATAAAGATATTAATATATTGAAAATATAAAGCTTAATATGATACATTCTTTTTCTATAAAATTTTCAATGAATGCTGAAATGACCCAAGTTATATTTTAAGGGGTTAAATTTTGTTAGCCGAAACTTAACCTGATGATCGTAGGGTTTTCTTGAATGATTTTTGATCCTTGTTCCTCCTGTTAGATTCAATTCTTGTTTCTTGTTTGACATGTTGCAAGATTTACCTTTAAAGCCAAGTCTGCTTTCTAACAAGAGGAACATTGATGTGGCTTAAGACAGGGCTCAGTTTTATAGACACCCAAATTTATCATTGATTGAAAATCTACCATACTGTTTCAGTTTCCACACGAGTGTTTACAGTAATTTAGCTAGGTGCAGGTGACAAATTGATATGCCTGCCAACTCCATTTGTAATTATCATCACATTTCTGCATCATGGTGGTCTTAGAATTTCTAAACAGAATCCAACCAAGCCATTCCCACATTCCTTTGAGCGCAAGTTGTGGCTTCTGGGTCCAGTTGTTCGAAAAGGTGGATAGTGCGATATCCAACATTTGAACAACTGGGGCCAAGACTCAGCAAGTACAAGTCTGAGTATGAGTGTGAGTTTTCATTCCAAGATTTTTGAGCTGTAACAGGAAATCTCATCAGCATGAAGTTTTTTCATTGGCTGGTCAACAACAAGAATGATTTAAAGTTCTAAAAACACTGATGGTTTGCAATTTCATGGTCATACTTGTAGTCAATCTTGTACTCTTAGTCCAAACTTTAAAATCTTGCTAATGTTTAAAAAAACTCTCGATTTCCCAAGAATTGTAACAGAGTTCCAAGGTCAGCTTTTTTCAAAGTTGCCTTTTGATGACCTAAAATTGTAGAATGGTCACCAGGCAGAATGTAAGGGCCGCCAGAAAATAAGAAGACACCGCGGTGAATTATTAAAGAATAGTTACTGGGTATTTCAAAAATGATGAGAATGGCCGCCCATTGTTGGATATGGAGGTGTACATGACATCTCAGCACTTAATTCCCAGACAGCTAAGGTTGCTGATTTGGCCACTTTTACTGCAGTTTGAGTCACCAATAATTTCTTGCCTTGTCGACCAAAACAATCGCTGATGGGAGGGCTGTACAACAAAGTCATGTATTTCTTGTATGTGCCCTCCAGCAGTGATGATAATGTGTAGTTTGAAATTTTTTTGTAGGTGATGGCAACAGATCCAGTGCAGTCAGAATCTAGCAGTGTCCTAGAATCAGTGCCAGTAAGATAACTTATTACTGCACTTTTCAACAACATGCAAACTCTGAAATTTAAAAGCCAGCTTACAATTGCACTTTTCTGCTAAATCCACCAATCACAAATCAAAAACCATGAACTTTTGAACTCGTTGAAGTAAGCTTCTGTTTCCTAAGAGATCTAAGGTGATTGGCAGCAGCAAATAACTTAAACATAAGTTGGCTTTGAACATCAGAATTCGTGCATTTTTGAAAAGCACAGTGAAGAGAACCAAAATCTACATGGAGACTATTTTCATGTTTCAGTTTTACGAAATTTGTTTGTCATTGCTCAGTAGTAGTTGCATGTTACAGTCGACTCCCAATAATTCAAACATTAGAGGGAAATAGAAAAATGTTTGAGTTATTGGGAGTTAGAGTTATCCAGGGTAAAACATAGAAAACTATCTGAAGGAGATGAAAATTGCTTTGAGTTAGCAGGAGGTTCGAGTTATAGAAGGTGCAAGTTACCAAAAGTTGACTGTATGTAAGCCATTTGAGACCAAGTGAAAACCTTTCTAGTGAAAATGAGTTTCTTTACATTACATTTAGAAAAATCATATTTGTATCAACGACTTTGAAGTTACCCCCCCCCCCCCCCCCCCCTCCTCTTTTCTGCTTTGGACAACTTAGAAAATAGAAAATGCTTCTTATTTTTACTATCATTTGCTATCAGAGCTGGTGCTTTGTACATATCTGAGTTTTGAATATCATTAACAATTAACCTTGACCTTGGTAACTAAAGAACTTGTCCTTATACAGCATGTGCTCCATTTTAGGCAAAAAGAGCCAGACAAGAGAACAGTGATGATGAGAAGGAGAGGTAAAATGTTGCTGTTGTTTGTCTATTAGGGTACAGTGTTGATGTAACATACAGCTCAGTTCAATCGTGATTTAACTACATTCAGGTATAAATTGTCTTATTTATAAGTTGTTTATTTGATATAAGCTAAAACAGAAACCTTGGTTTACAGCAGTGATGATTCAAGCCAAAGTGGATCTCCAACTCATCATCCCGTAAATGGCCCACAGAGGGAAAGCAAACCTTCCTTGGGAATGACAAGTGTCATTACATGCCATGAATCAGAGAAGAATGACTCTTCATGGGATGGAAGTGAATCTACCATTACTGTGACCAGTGCTGATCTTGGAGTTGGAGGACCAAACATTGTAGCACCAGTATCCACAGTAGCACTAAGCTATCCCACATCAGACGGGTCAACCACCATGACGAACTTAGATGGGTGTGGTTTTGGAAATCAAACCATTGTGACTGGAGTAACGGACAGCTCTGGTCAGTACCAGCAGCTTCAAGGACAGTACACTGCTAATACTGCTGGCTACTATGGTCAGCGTCCTTATCCTCATATTGTTCCTGCCCCGCAACAGGGGATGCAGCAGTATAAGACAACTGGTGGCGTTATTCAGGGCACTGGAATTGCCCAGGTTGCTGGGTATGTGTACCCGCAAACTGGACCCCAACCAGGATACCCCATGGCTGTACAGACTGTGAGATATCCAGCTGTGAATCCAGCTGCTGCAAAAACAGCAGCTGACAATAGGAATGTTTCCCAAGGGGAAAGCCATGTAGGCAACATTCCAGACATATCAACGCTTCGACAACCAGCAAATCCAGCTTATGGCAATCCTTATGGAACTGTTGTTACATACCCTGCTATTATCCAGACCGGACAAGCAGTATATAGTAACCCATATCAAGCACCTTACGGGACAACATACGTAGTATCCACAGGAACCCCAACTACTAGCACCACTGCATATTCTGTTCAACAGTCAGACCAGCAGGGTTCATTTCAGTATGGATACCGTACTAATCCACAAGCTTATCCATACAACTATCTCAACACTCCACCACCAGCATATTCGCCATCCCAATATATCACACAGATAAACAATACTGCACCTCCCAATGCTGTGGCTGGTCAGACCAGTACCTACCAACTCACACAGCTTGTATCAGGACCGGCAAATCAAGCTGTAACCACTAATGGAGAAAGAAACCATTCTGCAAGCACAGGTATTTGATAAATAATAGTATTTGGTTAATGGTCTTGATTCATTGTTATTCACCACTACGTGTGTATATTGCAATGACAGGAAACAGATCAATTTCACCTGTCACATTAAAATTTTTGAGTTTAACAGCCAATAACATCATCACTTAACTGACAGATGACCAGTGACATCTTGACTTAATGAGCCAATCAGATCAAACTTCAGTTACTCTCAATCTAAAGGACATCAGGAATGCTGATTGTTCAGTGACTATGCAATCACAACAAAGGTCAGGACTCGCAAGCAGACCACAAAACTACTAACTAATTGCTGTTGATGCCATGGTTTAGTTTCGTCATGCCTGATTGGCCTAATTATTCTTTGCTACATAATAACATTCCAGAAATATTTGCAATATGACTCTCTGTATGGAGCCGGACTCTAGATGTGTCTCCTGATCTGAAGGGTGTCTGCCATAACAAGAGTTAAATAAGTTAGTATATACACTGTAGTGAGCGGATTGCCATTTGCCAAAAATTTGTTGAGATTTGACTGCCTCTTTTGAAGACAGTGATTTCCCTGTAATGTTTTAGTCAACTGCTAGAAGTGCTAAGTTAATTGTGTCTGACTTCCAGCTCAGCTGTATTCTTGTATCAGTTAACATACACATGTACTGTTATTGTTGTCAATTCTATCATTGACAGAAGATTGATTTTTGTTTAAGCCTACACTGTACATGATTGTACATCTTAGGGTGTTTTACCTGAGCTGTTTTGATCTTGCTAATTTAATTGCTCTGAACTTTTACAGTCAAACCGGCAAAACCATGAACACTTGAAATATTTCAGGAATGTTTTATTGTGTGATGACCAATCACAGCAAAGATAATTACACACAAACTGGCCACAAAACCACAAACTAATTAACATTCTTGATCCTGGTTTAGTTTCTCAAGCCTGATTGGCTTTTTCCTTGTAACACAATAACATTCCAGAAATATTTCTGGTGTTCACAGTTTTCCCCTTTTGACTCTTAAGTATGGAATATCTGTTTATGGTGAAAAACAATCATTTAATGCAAAACAATAGTGATGATAAAAATATATTTAGTTATGACTACATGTAGTAAATATTTAAGAGAATTTGTTATCTCGTCAGTTACTTTTCCCTTTACAAAAATCCTGTTTAGTTCATCAGATGATCATGAATGAGCAAATTTCAATTTTAGTCCTCTTTGCTTTTTTTTGCACTCAAACTGCCATTTTCAAGATAAACAACCATGTAGTTGCATCGGCAAAGGTTGCTCACTTTTGCTTAATTGTAACATGACTGTTTTTTAAGTTTTCAGAACAAGATATGATCCTGTTATGGATTTTTAACACTGCCTTTAAAAATTTTTGTAGAAGATATGAAGAAGGAGCAACTTATTTTTTTATCAGCCATAAAGAGTTGTCTGCTCAAGTGAGCTGAGCCTTTTATGTATTTTTTCTCTGACAAAATGATATGTTTTTCCTTGACTCATAAGCTAACAGGTTTTTTATCAGCTGTCTCAGACTTTTGAAGTGATGCAGATGTGATGTGATGTGACCATATTATCTTTCTATTGTGTGCCTTTTAAGAATAATTTGGTTCCATTGTCTTATTTTGATGTTACAGTTTCTTTCATACTGTGTTATCCAGTTATCTTTTACGCCCAAAGTGTGTGGTAAATTTTGCCTTGCTCCTACAGATAACCGAAATTAATTGTATTTTTCAATTTGACCCTTGAACCCCCAATATCCCCATACAAATTCTCCAGCCTGATCTCCATAAATTTCCTTACAGAATTAGTTGAGTTGGTGAAAGAATTAATCATTAATGATTGAGAATTGGTGATCATTTGATTGATTCTCATTACTTTTTCTCCTGATTATGGATTGATTTTGTTTGGAGAAAAAAGATGTTTGTCACTCTTGGGGACTAAAAGGTTAAGAGACTGATAACCATAGTTTCTTTATATATGTTGAGGTCATCAACATGGCTGTCTTATGTTCCAAACAGGTAACATAAAGAAGAGTACGGTATGTTATCATATTGAAAGAATTTTGCAGTGTGATTTTTAAGCTCTCTGATTTTTTAACATGTTAATTGAAGGTGTTCCAGTTGTTTCTCAATGATAATTTTGAGTGTGTAAAAAATAAAAATTATATTAATAATAATATGCTTGGGTTTATGAAAACAGAATGATGTTATCAACAAAATTAATCAGGAAATGAAGATTATAAGGACATTGTAATGGAAAGCCCACTTTGCTGCATGGAGGAAAAAGAGCAGTTTCTGTCAAAGCTAAAATAGACTGATTTTCTCTACTATTTCTTTTTTAATGCATCTTGGCATGTGTTCCTTTCTGTGGAGCATTTGTTTGGATGGAAATCCATTTAATGTGCCAAATGTTTACTTTACTTTGTAATGAATTAATTAAGACCTCTGTGGTGGCATAGAAGCCATTAGCAACACATATGTTGCGTTTGAGTTTTTTTCAAGTGTATGTTTAGTTCAACTGCAAACTTGACTTAAATGGGATTTATTCAGCTTGGGAATTAGTTTAATTGAAGCTTTCTTCATTGTTTTATTAATGTTTTTTGAGTAAGAATCCTTTATTTTTAATGCTTTTGAGAAAAGTAAACTTTTAAAGGAAGGAGACCATTAGCATGAACAAACAGATGTTTTCAACAGTAAGTGCATGCCATGGAGTCAATTAAAATAACAATGGAATAACAACTCAACTCCAACTACACATGTACACACACATCTGCAGTGTTTAATTGATGCTTTTACAAAACATTATTTAACCAGCCAGGAAGTTTGCTAAACATAGGAAATGTGTTTCTTGTTTGTTTGGTTTTTGGTTCAGAGATGATCTCTTTAATAAAAACTATGAAGTTGGGTCTTAGTTTGCCTACATGTGAGAATTAATTGCTTAAAGCCACATACTATTTGTTGGCCTCCTGAAAGCTTTTGGCAGACATTAAGGAGTCATAATTGTGTACATACACTGATAGAAACAAGTAGTGTAAAGTAGTATAGGTCTTTCCAATTTTATGTAAAACAGGCTTTGGTCATGCTCGCAGTCATTTTCATGTAAAATTTGTTCTTCCAAGGAGGAATAAATTAGGAATTTTGTCAGGAAAAAATGCTATTGTAATAGGTTTGGCGTGAATTGCTGCTCAATGTGTTGTGTTGAATATTGTGTTGACATCCCTGATGGTTTTAATAATGAGTGATAGGAAACAGGGGAAATTATATTATGCTTATCTCAAAAAGTGTTATCTGCGTGCAGTGAGAATGTTCCCAGTGATCAATGCTGAACATAATAGCAAAATTGTTTTAACAATGGGGAACAATCTATTTAGATCCCTTGGGGCTAATATATGTTCAGGCACTTGGGCATGGGGTGGGAAGGGTTTGGGCATAGTCATTTTAAACTTTGCCGGAATGAAAAAAAAAGACATGCACACATTTCTGTTGGCCAGCTTTATATACTTCAAAACATTGTGCATGTACTAAATCAGATATCTTATACTTAAAACACGGTCAGTCTAAGATGCAAGTGAGTTTCTGTCAGATGGGTGGCCCTATGTAATAAAACCAGATTAGCAGAAGACAGCAGATCTACCTGAAGACCGAGTAACGCCCTCAAAACCGCCTTTCACTTACATGAGCGTTGACTGCTTTGGGCCTTTTGAAGTTCGTTGCGGGAGATCTGAAAACCACTTCACAATAAATCAGGCTGTTTAAACGCCGTGGAGTCTTTTCTTGCCTTCAAAGTCATCAGCACTTGGATATTCGTGTATTTTCAAAAAGGCTTTACTATGAAACTTGGCAAAACACCCAGCTCACGACAGCGATTTTGTTCTGCTTTATATTCACCGCCTGGCGCGGTGAATATAACGTCATAGTCCGAGATAACTAACCAATCAGATTGCTTGAATTACCAAGATCACTGAGTGTGTGTATACTAAAACATTAATATTACAGACACTAACTTTTAGTCATAATGGTGTCAACTGTAACAATAGTTTAAACACTTTACAAATGCCTACTCTCTCCCTGGACTATCAAAACTACTGAGTTACTAATACCATGTACATGGAAAAACCAGAAATTCCAGTTGGGAAATCAAATGGTCCGCATCATCCTATTTCAGAAAATATGGGTTGTGATTTCAGGTGATACAATTTTTCCACTTCACTTTCAACTGTCCAGCTATACTATACTTTGGGGCAGGTTGTTTTCCCACCAGGTCAAATTTAATAGTCCTTTGTTTATCCAGGTGGTTTGTGTAACTGGTAAGCACCCCTGGTCTCCTTTACTGGCCACCAAATCTCCCGCATAAAGACAAAATTTGATTTTTTTGAGCTTTTTGGTTCAGTTGGCCATTAAGTTGTTTAATAATCCAAAATTTTTAACAACGTCCCACTACAAAAGACTAGTTTTTCTGATGTGGAAGTAGTTACCAGATTGCTCTAAACTTGAACAAAGGTTGTAGATTTCGCAGCAATCAAGATCAGAGAGCAAGCAGAGGCCTTTATTTAGTGTTGAACAGTACTGTAGCTGGTTTCTAGCCAATGACTATCCAATTGCTTGGGGTCAGGATTGATTGTGGACAAGTATGAAGCAGGGGGCGTGTCAAGTGAGCTACCATAGCTCATAGGGGACAGGTTTGGTGGGTTGATGAGAATGAAGGGATAGCAAAGAAAAGAAAACCTCCAGATTTCAGATCTGCAGATGTTGGAATCTGTGAGCATGGTGTGAGGCTGTGAGGCAGTTACTAAACCTGAAAATATTGTTATTTGACTCTTTAGTTACCAGTAAAAGATGTGTTTCTTATGCTTTAATACTCAGGCAATGCCTCCATTCAGTATTCGCCCAACCTTCCATCAACCCCTAGCCCTCCTCATTCGCCAGTGACAGGAACAGAGAACTCTCTCACCAGTGTGGCTTTAGTGTCTGCAAATGTCGGAATGCCTGGACAAGATGGAGTAGGTGGGGTGCAAACCCTTGTTGATTCAGGGACAACCTCACCAGGGATGTTAGTTCAGGGAGGGAATAGAGGGCGTGGCCGTGGAGGAAGAGGTGGAAGAGGTCGTGGAGGTGGCAGGGGAAGAAGATCAACTTCTGGACCACCGCCTGAGATTGACCATAACATTGAGGTAATAGCATCTTTTCGCGTTTTTTTTTTCCAACTTTTTTAAGGACTAGCTAGTGAACATTTGTTGACTCCGCTGGAAAGTAAAATTGCCAAGTGATTTGAAAGTAATTTTTTGAAAACTAACAAAGATATAGCTTCATAAAGATGCAGAATTGTACAGATATTTGTACAGTGGGAGCACAAACTTGCCCCCACCATACAAACATCTGCAAATTTTTGCTTTGCTTGTTTAAGATATCACTTTCAAACTTGGCAAGTTCACTAATATTTAAGAATCTCTTTCTAGTGGTGTTGACAGATCTTCCCTAACTGGTACATGTCATGAGAATCTTTCTGTAAAAAAATGTGGCAATACCAGTATCCCCAGCTGAGGAAGGGGGAAGGGGGGGTTTGAATTATACTGTCTGTAAGGCAAGGATCTCTTGGAGAAAAAGCAGTGAAGTCAAGACAGAACTTGATGTCGATTGAATAGAAGGTAAAACCAAGTAGCATGCTGATTGGGGTAGCTGAATATTCTATTTTTACTTACACAATGAATAGCTCTCTGCTGTCCCTGGTGAAGGTGGGTTTTTTTGTCTCTCTGAAATGTATGGGGTGAAAAAATTACAAGTCTTAGCTGTCCCATCAGCCTTGCATTTAGTTTTATCTTTCTGTACTTTGCTGAGTCATGCTCATAATGGTAATTTGGCATCATTTTTGTGTGTTGCTTTCTTTCCTGAATGCCTTGGCAGCTGGGATCGAGCAATGAAAGGTGGCAGTACCCGTAGTATTAATATTTACCATCCATTGAATATTGACACCTAATGCTGGAGGTATTTAATGAATCCCCTCTCATCTCACTTTCAAGGGGAGAGTAGAGATGCTTCTGGCTGCATCATGCTTCAGGAACTGTGTTACCTGCTGATTGTTTGGGTAACCTGTGGTTCACACCACTTTGCCTTCCTACACTTGGCCCAAAAACGTTTTCACAGGCATTAAAATATATTTTGGTGTCTTGAAAAAATATACAGTCAAACCTGTTTTAAGTGGTTCCCCCTGAGGAATGGCTTACCTTTGAATACAGGTTGTGACAAACCTAAGACTTACTCAGGAAAATGAAGATAATGGAAGAGCAAAATATCTGTCCCACCACAAAACGACCTCAAAATGCCTCTATACCTCTTCTTCTGCCAAAAAAAAAGAAGATTGGAGACCACTAAATGCCATTCACACTGCATCTGTTGCACTAGTATGGTACAAATTGTCAAAGTGACTGTCTAATAGAGGTGAAGACAATGCAAATTAACTCATTGTGACCTTGATAAAGGTGATTGCGTCCGCCTAATTGATGTGACCGCTTAGTACAGGTCAGTTTTACAGTAATTGAGGGAAGTGATTTCCTGTACTAAAAAGAGGGAGACTGTTAAATAGAGGTTCGCTTGACTGTGTTCCCATTTCTACACCTCTGTTAATTGGTTTCTTTTTCCATTAAATGTATGTGCTTTTTACGTTTCAGCGTATTTTTATTTGGGATCTTGACGAAACCATTATCATTTTCCATTCACTGTTAACTGGGACCTTTGCTTCCAAATTTGGCAAGGTAAGATGGTTTTCTATTCTACTGAACATCGTTTTTGAGGGTTATTTTCAAGGATTTACAGCAAGCATGCCCATATTTTGGTTGGTCTGTCTGTCATTCAAACTGCATACATAACAGAGTTCTTCCCCTTACAGGGTCGAAAATAACAACCAGTCAGCGGATAATGTCCGGCCAAGATGACCATTCATTTGTCCGGACAAATATATTAGTGACCAGGCGAAGAATCATTTTTCACTTTGTGTTTTTGTTTTTTGGGCTTATTGTGTTATTTTTAACATTTTGACTGGTCAGACAAGAGACTTGACTGAGCTAAAATTTCTTTGGCCGGTCATTACCACCGGCAACAGTCCCACATTTCTGTTGAGCCCTTCTTTAATGTCTCTCGATGAGATGCAATAATTTCTCCTTCCGAGAGACCGAAGCTGGTCCGTTGAAATGAAAATAAACAAAGCGCATTTCCTCACAGGAAGTGACAATGGGTGTGTAATTCAAGGTGGTATGCTGTGACTAGAGAACAATAAGGAAGTCTCTTCACAGGCATTAGTAACCTAAAAGGATCCTTATTATTTGTGGATTGACTCTATTTCTCTCTTTTGCATAGGATGCACCTAACTCAGTGTCTTTAGGACTTCGCATGGAAGAAATGATTTTCAATTTAGCAGATACTCATTTATTTTTTAATGATTTAGAGGTAAGAGCCCATAAAGTTGAATGTCCTTGCAAGGTCTCAGTTGAAGTCTAGATATGTTATTCAGTGATCCTTTTATTTTTACATTTTAAGTTAAACCAAATATGGCTCTTGGTTAAACCAGTCGAACTCATCTCATTTTTATTGTATTTTCGTCCCAGGACTGTGATCAAGTTCATATCGAGGATGTTGCTGCAGATGATAACGGATTAGATCTAAGGTAATTATGATAATGGTACCTATTTACATGAAAGAAGAACACTTAAAGTGTTAGACAAAAATTGAACATCTTGTCAATAAAATTTACTCCAGTAGTGACTGCGAGAAGACAGCAAGTGACTCTAAAGTCAAAGAGAAATTCCCCATTCCATTATAAGAGTCAGAAGAGGAATGGGTACAAGCTTTTGGTGCAGCGATTTCTGGGATAGTTTGGGTGGACAAGCGTTACTATGATTGGTTACACATCAACCAATCATTACTAACGCTTGTCCACCTAAGCGATTCCAGAAATCACTGCACCCAAAGCCTGTACCCATTCTTCCTGGAGTTTTTGAAGTGGACAATACCAGCATGAATCAGGGCAATCGACCACATAAGTTAAGGCATATATTTTTTTACATAAACGACTTAGCTGCAATTACTTAATGCACGTACAGATACATTTGGACGTTGTTTCTCTGTATTTTTGACTGCACATAATAATTTTCAGCAGGAAAAACTGGTCTTTTATGACGCGATTTCTACGATCTACAAACGAATGGCCAAAAATTGAAAGTTGTGGTCTTATTCAAGAATTAAAAAAAAATCATGACCGATTTCTTGTGACTACAGGTGGTGGAAGACCGAATACGAAATTTAGCAGTAACACTGCAAAACAGTTTCGATTACTTACAGTATAGTTAGTGTGGAAACAAGAAAAAATTATGGCGTGAAAATTTATCGTTTTGTAAGCCAACTTCGCAAAATTATTTACACCTCAAATGAATTAACTTGTATCGAAATGACTTGTATCAAAACGACCGGTAAGCCAGGTGGTGTTGTTTAAGTAAAGAGTTCATGTCCTACCCTAACCACCCCCGACTCCCCCCCCTACCTACTCCTCTCTTCCCCTACTGATACCCATCTCGGCCGTCAAGTCGTCAGACGTTTGAAATAAGCGCCAGAGGCGCTTAATCAAGGAAATCCAATATTCACTCCAGAACCTCTTTGCATGTGTGCAGTACCTACAATTTTGAGGGAGATGGATTCCATGCAGCCGCGACATCAGCTAACCTGTGCCTGGCAACTGGCGTCCGAGGCGGAGTAGACTGGATGAGGAAACTAGCTTACAGATACAGGCGGATAAAGGAGATCTACAATAGTTACAGGAATAATGTGGGAGGTAGGATCTGATGTGCATTATTATTATTTTTTGAGGTTGTGAGATTATTTTTAAAAGTCTTTAAATTTTAAAATAAAAATTCAAGGCCTTGAAAGTCCTTGAAAATTGCAGTGGGTGATGGAAAGTCATTGAATTTCGGTGCCAACTTTATCCAACCCAGATTCTCAAGTGCCTAAAAGGAGCAAACACTGAAAGACCTTCAGGATAAAATTGCTCATGTTGTGGAAGAACTAAGAAAGACATAGGCTCAAGGCTCTTTTTTGCACTGAATGGAGTCCTTGGAAAATGGGAAATGTGTCCTTGAAAGTCCTTGAATTTTTAGTTTAAAAAAAGGGTACGAACCCTGCCCACCCACCCCCTCGCATTTTCTCCTGCTCACATCTCTTTGTGCCGTTTCCTCCCTCTGAAAGCCTGGAACACTGAGGCTCCTCGTACTGCTAAGAATCGTGTAAGAGCGACAAGTGAAGGGCAGGAGAAGACCCAGGTGAAGGGGAAATAAAAATTGTATAGTATCCTTTGCAAGCTCTCCTTCCTTCGCCCACCCTAACATTTTACTGCTCTCTCGTGTATGACATTAACTCTCGCTTTTCTGATTGGAATATAATACTTTGGGATTTTCAACTGGCAAGAGGCAAACAAGTTGGGTTTTTAAAAACTTGCATAAGGAGTTAAAAGTGGGTCTAGCGAAGAAACGCTCCAGCTGTATAGGAGTAGAAATAAAACCTTCGACTTCCCATACTGCCTCTGATTATTGATTGCCTCTGACAACGGTAACGGAGACAAAATTTTCCTTTGAATAAGCTGGACATGTTACCTTCGTGTGCATGTAGGGTGTATCTCTTGCCTGTTGCGTTATCATGTGAGCACATTTTGTCGATATTACGGGCAGGATTAGGCGTTGGTGTTGGTGATACCTTCTAGTAAAGTCGCAGGTATTTAAATTTTTGTTGTTGTTTTAAATTAATGTTTTACTCTTTAAAGGTCTTCTTGGTCCAGCCAAAAGAGAAACGTGGTTGCAGTTACGAATGGAATTGGAGGCAATTACAGATTCGTGGTTGACGCTTGCGTTGAAAGCATTAACACTCATACATTCCAGGTGAGTACTGCGTAGCAGACAAAGAAGAGTGTTCAAAACGGAAGCTCACTGCCACTATGTCGCTACAACTCGTAGTGGTTTTTCGCTGGGGAAAACCTGTAGCCTGCGTACAGCGTCTCGTGCACTCGGGCTATAAAACCTCCTTGCAAACTCAAAGTTAATTCTTTTCTCCTTCCAGCCGTTTCCTGACTAATAGACCTTATTCAAGATACCTGCCATCTTTGCACGCCCTCAAGCACTGATGGGATAAAAGCAATGTCACGTGGTTTCACAGGGGGCAGACAAGTGAAAAAATTTGCCAATTCATGAAATCGAGGTCGACTTTGTCTATTCTAAACAACAGAAAATGAAGAACTTTTCATCTTAAAGACGATGATGGCAAATTTTAGGCGGAAATGATCATTGTTCCTTTTTTATCGCAGCAGCGACCGTAGATGTCCTCACAGCAAGCAGTGATGTCGTAAATCTTGCCGAAACTTGAACAATATATTTTTGTTTGACTATTAAATTAAGTCGATCGCAATTACTCATATTGGCAAATTTTATCATTTGTTTGCCCCCTCTGAAATATCACGCGACTTTAGTTTGCTTTTCTGCCCGTCGATCCTAAGGGGCGTGCGGAGATGGCAGGTATCGTGTATAAGGTCTATTTACCGTCGGTAACTCCGACTCCCGATAAATTGAACCTTTGTCGAAACAACTCTGTTTTAAGTTGACATTACACGAGACAATTCGCAACGACGATTTCTAGCACAACATAGCGTTGCAACATTGTTGCGACATTGTTTCGAATAGTTACAACATTGTTCCAACATTTCAGCGCTGTGTTGTGCTAAAAATCGTCGTTGCGAATCGTCCCTTGTAACATCAACCTTAGCAAGAAGACAATAAAACACGCGCACTTATATCGCCATACGTTAAAAGATCCTTGACCACCTCACTTTTTGAACGAAATATTTTGTCAAACAATGTAGTTTTCCTTTTTTATCTTTGCTTACTGATTAAAGCTACAGAGTGGTAAATGAGTTTTTGCTAATCGGCGGAGTTTGGAACCTCTTTTTTTAAGAAGTAGGCCATTTAATTAGTTGTGCGTTTTTTCATGTTTCAGGTCGAATTGTCTTAATATAATGGTGACCACAACACAGCTTGTTCCTGCACTTGCAAAGTGTCTTCTCTATGGACTTGGTGGGATTTTTCCACTGGAAAATATTTATAGTGCTACAAAAGTTGGTAAGGCTTTCTTCCTTTATTGTTAATAAAATCCTCTACTTACGGACACCAAAATACGGAAATTTAATCTCCGAAGCCCTGCACTATTATCCTCCTCTTCATTGGGTATGGTTGTAGTCAGTCAGTCTAACCGTCTGTTTTTATGCGGCGAGTACCGGTGGGAAACTCAAACTCGAGTCTGATCGCCATTACCTGGGTATGTAAAATGCTGCTATAGCTGTCTTCGGGGAATTGCTTTGCCTTTAATCCTCGTTAACAGGTATTTTTGGCCGTATATTGCAGAGGCGGCGGGGCGTTTTGAAACGTGGGGGGGGGGGGGGGGGGGCTTATCTTTTACTCAGCCATACGCATACCCCTACCCAAATTTTTCAAAATGCCCTTTGCGTTGTTCGTTGGCACAAGCAAACATCTTTGCAATCTTCAGTGTCTAGTGTTTCCGTAATCGATTTGTAACAGTGCATCAGTAGGCAGTTGTTCAGGCGGTCCTTCTTCATCGTGCTTCTTTCTCGAATCGTCTTAGAACAGAAAATAGGGAGCTTGAAGGTGATGTTACACGAGACGATTCGCAACGTCGATTTTTAGCGCAACACAGCATTACAACATTGTTGCGACATTGTTTCGAATGGATGCAACATTGTTCCAACATTGCTACGTTGTGTTGCGCTCAAAATCGCCGTTGCGAATCGTCCCGTGTAACACCTTGAGCAACAACGAATTCGCTCTACTTTAAACTTTTTCGCGCTTATACCACCTCGTTTAATCCGTCAAATGTTGGCGAATTTTTCTGGAGTTGAATTCTAAAGGACTGTATCGAAGTTCGGGAAAAGAAAAACAAAGTCGTTGTCTAGTGTTCACGTCCTCCAGAAAACAGAAATTAGGCAGTTTCACGTGGTAGTCGTGCAGTGACGGCAAAGAAATTGACAGAAAAAGGTGCAAAGTTGTTTTCTTGCCAATCTAAACATAGTGCTTTTTTTACCGTTCTCGTTGCCGTCGCCTTCGTCGTTGCTGAAGCTCCCTAATGTGCGCTCTGAAGTCGCCGATGCCACAGGTAACTTCAAATACATCCGTAAGAGTTTGTGGCCAATTTTTATGCAGCGCTAGCGATATTTTCGGCACCAAAACGTGGGGGAGCCCCGCCTCCCCCCCAAAAATATTTATTTGGGGGGCTATGCGCTCCCCCCTGCTCCACCTCTGCCTATGTATTGAGATCGAGCATTGCCAAGTTATTCAGAAGCCTCTGGTTGTGTCAGTTAAAGTTGTATTTGCCTTGTTTTGTTTGAGGGGAGGGGGTGGCCGTACACAGGCTAGGTTCAGTGTCCATAACGTTATTGAGTTGCTTTATAAACTTGTGACTTTTGCACTCTTTGTTTCATTTTCAATAGGAAAAGAAACCTGCTTTGAAAGAATCTCAAATCGTTTCGGAAAGAAGTGTACCTATGTAGTCGTAGGAGACGGACGGGATGAAGAAATGGCAAGCAAGCAGGTAAAAACAACAGCAACAGTAATGTAGTGAAAGATATTGTTCTCTGTGGATAATGTGCACTATTTGTGATTGGCTATAAAATCTGGCGCCATAATTTCAACCAATGAGAAGTAAGCCCTCGGCTATGCGTGACTTGGTCACACGCGTTACTTCGCATGTAGTCATCATATGTTTGGTTCAGTCCATTCAATTGTACCGTACGAGTTTTTTTTGATATTAATTTCTTGTTTCGACACGGCTCGCGTCGCTCGCTTTTCTTGGTAAGGTTTTTGTTGCCTTCTTCATTTCAGCTCTCCAGTGCCTTTTCGCCATTAGATAGCCTATATTCCAGAGTACAATAAAGAAATGTTCAAAAACAAGGCCTTTTACTGTTTATCGTTTGGTGACGATTTTCTTATAATAGGGACCGTAAGATCCAAGAACAGCAACGGTGGCGAAAACGTCGCTTAAAAGTGAATTCACGTTTTTTCAATCTTCACCGCTATTATTCCAACTCACGTACTTTGTCAAATGTAGGCCAACTCTCCTGAAGTTGAATTCATAAGAACAATATTCAAATTCGGGTAGAAAAAGAAAATTTCGTCTTCGCTTGGTTACGTCCCCCATAAAACGTGAAATTTAGGCACTTTCACGTCGTTGTCATGCAATGACGGCAAAGAAATGTACAAAAAAAGCCTGATGCACGTGCAGAGCTGTTGTTTTGCTAATCTAAACCTTTCGACGTTCTCGTTGACGTCGAGTCCAGGAGGGTTCGCCTATATTTGATAAAGTAAGTGGGGAGGAATAATTGCGATAAAGACTGAAACGCAAATTCACTTTTTAAGCGACGTTCTCTCTGCCGTCGAGTCGTTGAATCTTAAAGTCCCTAATATCTCATGTATGACCTTTACGTTGATATGATCAAGAGAAATCAGATATTCGTCACTAATAACATGTAACATCTAACAAGTAGCGTTCCCACACTGCCTGCCTTGACTGGCTTTGGCTAAATGTGTATCAGTATGTGTATTTCATTTGTGTTAAAATTGTTGTTGTTTGTTGTAAGGACGCTTAGTGGATAAATCAGCTACAGATAGGTCTTGACGTTAGTTAAAGAAGAATTCCATGGACATCTTAACAACAACTCCCCTCCCCCCTCCACACATTCACACACTTCGCCCCAATAATTCTACTAGAAACACTGAAATAGGTGCAATTTTCGTTGTTACGAACCACGAACTGTGTAGTCATGGTTATCCCATCGTACCCGTTCTTGTCAAGTGGTGAGAACAGTAGGCAGCGTAGCCGGGCGGTTAGAGCGCTGGACTTGAAATTTGGAAGCCCTGAGTTCAAGTCCCGTCCTGACTGGTAGCTGGATTTGTCCACGATGATCCCGAGTTCAAATCCTCCAGCACGCTTGTAAAATAGCCAACTGGTTTGCCCTAAACCCTGTTAAGTTCAATTTGAATTATCTGTTTCACTCATTTGCAATGAAAAACAATGCAAGGGCTTAAAGATTTTTTACTTTATATCGCAGATATGTTTTGGAAACGTTTTATCTATTTAACGAAAATGTTGCCTAGGTATTGTTTGATTTTATCAATTCATAGCATGCTAGCAATAAGTTAACAGGTGGAGCGGGAAGACATCTACAGAGTACCTTTTAGATGTCTTCATTGGCAAAGTCAACCAGATTTTTCATTTACAGGGCTGTTTACAGATAGGTGCAATTTGTTTTATGTTGTAGACTTGAAAGAATTTGGCCTATTTCCTTTCTTTTCAGATGGGATTCCCTTTTTGGAGGATAGGAACCCACAGCGATTTGATCAATCTGCACCACGCGTTAGATCTAGGACATCTCTAGTAATGACGGATTTACTGCATAAGTGCTCTTCCATTTGCAACAGCGTTTTGGTCAAAAAGAAGGGGGAATCTGCTTATCTAAGATAAGCGTCGCTGTAGTCGTTAATATTATCATCCACTTTTAGCTTCAGAAGTTGAGATAGGAAGACGATTAGTATCAAGTGTAAGGTGAAATGGATCTTAAACTGCAATCTTTGGGTTTTTAAGCATACTTTTTTAAAGATACAACACGCCTATAACGGCCATAAGAGAGTTGAGTTGGAGATTCTTACGTAGGAGAGCAACAAACTTTGTTTCAGTTATACTTGCGCCCATAATTCGGGGTCGCACAATGCAGTTATATCGCCATACGTGTTTGTACAGCTCTTATATTGTATCAATATCAGCAGTTTGTGTGGCCTTTTGTTTCTTAACGTGCAAATCATTTATGGTAGTCAGCAGAGCACAGCTGTCAGCTTAGTGTCCGAAAACTAAATCATGGGCTTGTCTTGTCAGTGGCAACAAATCAAGCTAATGAACGGTGCCCTTCGTGAGTGAATAACCCTACCACTCCCAGAGTTACTACAATTCAAGAAAATCCCAAAATTATCGAAAAGCAGATGGCATCATGTGAAAGTACTATCGCAGAGGATTGTTACCTAAATGGTCACACCGTAAAACTTCGTGCATGGTCTAAAAACGTTAGTACTATATACTGAATGAAAAGAGAAGGTTTCATTGGAATTAGCCTGCGAATACAGCCCTCTCTCTTGGCTCCACGCCCCTAGAAATGTCCCCAGTGGCGAGGAGCAAGAAGAGAGGGCCGTATTCGAAGGCTACATTGGAATTGTCACGCCACAGGATTTTACCCACAGACTCAAAAAGTTAGGACTAAATATTAAGATGGTGTACTTTTTATTTGGATGATCACAGTGTGGGATTTCGTTCTTGGACTCAAAATTAAGACGTCCAGTCTATGTTGCCATAACTGACTGTGGGAGTGGAAGAGTTTAACAGCTATACTATTTTATTGTTAATGTATTGTATTGTATTGACTTGATTGAACGTAAATTGCTTTTTGCGCTTGGTTGACCTTTGTTAATGTTTTGTCGCTGCATAGACCTTAGCCTCTTTGAGGGGCAAAAAACGCCTTTGACAAAATTTCCATTGGGGAAGGTTGAAAGAAAAAAACACATACTGGAAAACGTCAAAATACACCTTTCTTTTTGAATGCTCACATTCGCCGACTAAGAGAATTATCTAAATAAATCATGTGTTATATTTGAAATTTCTACTCGGCAGCTTGTCTTTTCACTTTAAATTCTCTTGTTTTAAAAAATTAAAGTTTCATCCCTTAATTAACAGGCGCACATACGACCTTGAACGTTCATTAGATCTCGTATTTATCACCAGACACTGTTCATTGTAATCGAGCCCTTCACTCGGTAGAATGCCTGTTAAAAGAAAAAAAAACAATAATTAAAAACACTTTTTATAGAAAAAGTCATAATCATAGATTGTCGAACGCAGAAAGCAAATTGTAGGGAGCTTAAGCAGCGAAGCACGATGACAGTGACGAAAACGTGTCTTAAGAAAGTGAATTCATGCTGTTTCAAAATTCATCGTTCTTGTTCCATGGCCTTCAATTATTCAAATGTTGGTGAATTTTTCTGGAGTTAAGTTCTAGATGACTATCTAAATCAACAATGTTGGGAGTTGTTGTGTCTGTTTTCACGTAGCTATACGTCGGATCGGCTTCGAACTTTGCGCAACAACTCCCAACAACATGCAACAACATGCAACTGGTTGTGCAAACGGACGCAACATGTGACCTCCAAAAATGTTGCAAGTTGTTTGCTAAGAACGTTGCGTCCGTTTGCACAGGTTTTAAATTACAAAAGAGAATTAGAAAGTCGTTGTCTCGTGTTCACTTCTTCCAGAAAACGTGAAATTAGGCAGTTTCACTTCGCCGGATCATGCAACAACGGCAAAGAAATGTAAAAAAGCGTGATGCACGTGCAAAGTTGTTTTGCCATTCTAAACCTATTGTTTATTTGTTTGCTTGTTTTTTGCCGTTCTCGATGCCGTCGTCGTTGTCGTTGCTTAAGCTCCCTTATAGCGAGCGAAAGTAATATTGAAGAGGTCTCATTTGAATTTTCACATCATAGGACTTCAAGGTACAAGTTACCTCCTTCATCATGTGTTTGGGTAACTTACTCTTAAAACGACTGCTTTTTAAAACAGAAGAGCACTGTCCATTTAAAAATATTTTACTTGTATTTAGGCAACTACGTTTACGTTGTAAATCGTCTTGTTTGCATAACGGAAAATTGACTCAAGCTCTCGAGTGGAAAATGAGTATTTAGTATAAAAGAGCGAAACAAATGTTTTAAATTTGTGATCCACTGAGTGATTTAATAATAGTTACGTTCCAATGTTTCAAATGAATGCGAAATATGAAGAAAATAATGTCAGATTTGGTATTCAAAATAATTGAATTATTACATATTATATTACTGAATTTTATGTGTATAAATACCCACTATGTATATTATAAATCGAAATGCAGAGTTATCGTCCATAAAGTATGTAACATTTGGGAATATCAATAACATTGAATGTATTCCTTTTGGAATAACTTTATACTTGAAGAGGCTGAGTCTTCTTTGTGTGTGCCCTGATACAGTCGAACCCCGTACAGATGTGGGAAGGTTCTGAAAACTCTATTTGAAATACATGATCCCAATTCAAAGTTATGGCTTTTTAGAGTCTACATCAGAGTCAAGGAAACATCAAGGGCACCAGTCGAACCCATTGTAGGCGACCACTCAAAGTGCGAAAACTTAGAGGTCCGCTTACAGGAGGCGGTTGTTCACAAGAATCGAACCACAGGGGATCTCTTCCGAGAGCAGGTCCCGAAACATCCACTTGATGGTAGATAATTTATTGCATGCAATTTCTAAGTTACAATATATGTGCAGTCCTGTGTTGTCGTTAAAAGTTGTTCGTATACTTTAAAGCGAGACGGTACATAGAGCGAACACAGAGATCAGACTTGCATGAAGTGGTCGCTTACAAGAGGTTAAAAAGAAAACTAGTTATAGCCAAAGGTTACCGAGTTCAGTCAAAACGCTTTTGCTCCATTGCTGTGCTTTGCGTAAGTTGCACGTGACAGATAGTCAAAACACGCGTGATTAGATTACGAGTGATAGAAGGTCCAAACGCGTGTGATCAAATTGCCTTCTGTACAGGGTGTCGCAAAAGTTCGTTCTTCTAATTTCATGCACTATAACTTTTAATCAAAACTCTATTTTTACATGAAATTTCTTGAAGATGTTTATTTTCTCTATTAAGTACGTGTATTCAGAATGTCAGTAACTGGCATGCCCTTTTTGTTTTTTTATCATATTCTGTAGCCGTTGCGGCATGAAGTGGGATACAGCGTGTAGACCCACAAATGATCCATTTTGAGCTTTTTTATCACGTGGTGCGCAGGATCCAGTTCAACCCCCAAACAATATTTGTTTAGTTTAGGCAGCTGAAAAAAATATATTGTGGGCATTCGTCCAAAAAAGATAATCATCCCAGCCCCCTTCCACAGTAAGGCTTTTGTACTTCTTTACAAATTTGAAACGGGCGGGGCGTTAATTGGCAGACTAAGCAGAGGTTTTTTTTGCCATCTCAGGGGCCTCTGATTTTAAACAATTTAAACAGCTTTTCATGACCCTTTTATTTGGCTTGCTAACTAGGTGAGACTGAGCTTCTTTGTCGAGTCTCCTATTTTGTATCTAGCCTTCTTTAAAACTATTTTAGCTGCTTTATTCAGGGCTTTTGGTGTTTAGTTTCTTGCCTTCAAAACCTTCATTCTCCATGATCATTCTACCACCCAACATTAGGATTTTTCCAGTTTTTTAGCAATTTCTACAACAAATAAGCTAGTAAATCGAAGTATACAGACTTGTACTCTCACGCAGCTGAACGTTTTTGAGTTAAGGGGGTTATCGTTCGTGATATTCACAAAAAACGAGGAAGGTGTTCGACCAATTCGGAATATGAAATACAAAAAAATATGTGGCTGGAAAATATACTCGCGCACGCGCACCTTTGGCGCAGACGTACACAAATCCAATCTCGACCCAGAGCTCTTCTGCGCATGGGGTCGAGAATGACACAAATCGAATATTCGAGTCAAAAGATGACACAACAAGTATGAAAATAGTGAATTATATTGAAAGACACAACTTTTGTTGTAATGATTTGCTTACCAAGTCCAATCGTACTGAAATACAGACTTGCGAAGTAGAGGAACGAACTTTTGGGAAGTCCAAACGAAAGCTGTCTACATACATGCGACGAACGCGTAATAACAACCTGGAAATGAGGATTGCGGGCTCCTCTTGTCGCCCGCAATTATTATTACTGAAGCTGTCCGCCCCTAAAAGTTGTCGCGGTCGCTTGCCGGTGGTAGTCGCGTACGAAAGGTTTCAGCTATAAGACTTTGACTGAAAAATCTTTGGTGTTTTGGATAGATAGTCGCTTATGGGAGTTGGTCGTTTACGAGAGGTGGTCGCACTTTGAGGTTCGACTGTACTTGTTATCAGCTACGAGGGCGTTTTACATTAGGCGATGTTCCAGAGTAGACCCTATTTCCCTCGTTTTTTCATTTCACTTCAGATGATATAACAGTTAGAAATTCTCACCAGGAGCCCCCACTTCCAAACAACCCAGGTTGAGATAAGTTACGGGAAGAGGCGAGCCCGTAGGCTGAAAGGAGCGGGAGCTAAGGTGCAACACTGAGCCATCGCTGCGTGACGGAGGGTGGGGTGACAAACCTAGATGTCTGGTGTCCGTGCTAGTGAATAGAGGAATAAATAGGATAAAACAGGCCTATTTATACTAACCTCGTAAGCAGAGTTGTAGCTCCGTAGCTTCGGGACCCAAATGTCTCCGTAGGCAAAATCTACTTGAGAAGAGAAGAAGCAACTAAGCTTCGGAATAAGAGTGTTAAAGTACTTTTGGCTGCTACGCGTAGACATTGGCGAAGCTGCGAGGGATAGATTATATATCCTCGTTTTATGTCTGTCGCGGCTTTATTTACAGCAAAAACAAAGACTAGACGATAAACACACCTGTAGACTGATCATGATACAGTCGCATTGAATCATTTTATTTACATGTATACACACAGAGTTATGGGCCCGACCCTGATACACGGTAATAATTTCAACTTGCATGTACAATTGTTTTTCAAATTAACCGTGTGAAAGATACTATGAACAAATACTACTGGCCCCAGTTGTTCAAACGTTGGATAGCGCTATCCAGCGGATAAATCTCTATCCAGTGGATAGCGCTATCCAACGTTTGAACAACCGGGCCCAGAACTATATTACAACGATTTAGAACTATTATTCCAAATACTAAAAATAATCTTTTCGAAATGTTTTTCCTCATGGACGCAAGAAAACGTTGATCAAAGTCAGACACTTTCTTCTGAAAAAAAGGTTCTTTAGATTAGCTGCATGATAAGAAATAGTTTCGGCAAGTAATATAGTTTTTCCAAGTGAACCAACCTCTGAAGAAGAAAGAGCGCGTGAACTCACGTAAGTAAACACATGGGAACTTTTATATTTATTAACTCTCGTTCGAATTATAACCAACGGTTGAAAAATATCAGTTGGAACATTCATAAGAAAACCAGGCCTTCCACCTTTTGGACGCTTCAGATATGTTTAAACTGATCTCTTTTTGGAAACTTCCAAGGGTCCCAGTGTGGAGCACAGTTTACGAAGTATCTTGGACATAGAGCGATTTTCGTATGACCTTGAAATGAAAACGCGCGAACAAAACAGAAACAACAAACAAACGGAAATAGAGCGATTTGATTGGTGTATGAAACGGATACAAACGCACCTGGGTTTTGGTTGGCTAAGCGAACGCGCGGGTAAACAAACTTCATGCCCGAAGAACTTTCTAGAAATTTCTTTGACGTCATACTGCAACACGATTGGCCAATCGAACAATGCCTTCTCCATATTAGGGTTTCTTTGGCGGGAAAACAAAGAGGCCATGTTTTGATCTTTTCATCCATTGGCTGATGAAACAAAGAACGAACACTTACCGAAACCTTTTTCAAGGTTATACGAAAATCGCTCTATATTAAACCGCTCCTCCGCGGGCATACCCTGGGTGCCAGAGACGTTTCTAGCGCGGTTTCCGGTTTCTGTCAAGTCTTTATAGTGACCCGCGGCTTCGGCCTTCAGCCAACACCGAAAATTCCTGCCGCACGAGAGAAAAACCTCTGGTTCCCAGGGTACTGCGGCCACCACTCCACTAGAAAAATGCCCACCTTTTCGACCTCCGCGTGAGGAGCTGTGAGGGAAGCTATTTTCCTTCCTTCTTTTCTTTTTTCCAATAATATTGTAGTTTAACACCGTACAGTGCAGATCATTCTTTTCAGCCAAAGTGGGTCCTTCCCCTGGAGTCTACGCGGCAAACCCCGCCACTTTTGCATCAGTCACGTGAAATTTCCGGGCCCCGACCCCCGGGACTGAGCGTGGAATTTAACATAATAATCGCACTCTTCGGCTCTCTCTTGCTTTTCTCCGAGATCCCTCCGAGAACGGTCTTCTTTCCCAAACAGCGGCTCGGTCACAGCTGAATTCGTTTCTAAAGTCAACCGTATATTTTTAACTATACTCACCAACTGCAGTAAAATTTGCCCGGGAAAATTTGGCTTCTACATTCCAATTCGTTCATACTGTACGTACATCACACGACTCCAGCTCGGTTAAATTCTGTATAAACTCGACTTCATTTTTTCAAATTCATTAAAAATATTACCCCGGGTGCCAGAGGATTCTTTTCTTACCAAGCCAACTCCTGAGAACGGACCTCCGCGCCAGGGAAGAAAAATGTGATTACTTTTAAGATCCAGGGGGAGGGTTGAGGGGGTTGCAACCCCCCCCCCCCCTTTGGGAAGTTTTCAAACTTGTCTGGCTACCCATGTCTATCTCTTTTTCATGCAAAAAGTAATATTATAAGTTCTAATGTAAGTTCCAGTCAAATCGATCATTACGAGAAGACTGAAGCTAACAGTTCTCTTCTTTACTCCTTAATCATCCAAATGCATCGATTCAGTCTGACGAAGATCGCCACGCCCGCCATCTGCTTTGTGTCGTGCCATCGATTATAGTAAATAAGGCACTGCAGCTGGATGATGAAGTAGAAGGCATACTGTTCTGGGAGAAAGACATTCCATGCATTTCTCAAATTTCTTGGAAACTAGGTACGTAGATGGAAACACTCTGGCAGTCAACAGATAGGGAGCTTCCTATCTGAAACAAAGCCTTTAATTAGCACTTGGTGTTTGCGATGAAGGTGCTTTTCCAAACATTTATCGCCTTGTCGTCATTGCCTGCATCCAACCGATCACAAGCGCAGAAGCTAAGCGATCGTTTTCACTGATAAAATGAATCAAGGCCTGCTCTAGGTCCTGAGAACGCCTGAAGAGCGATTCTCTGATCCCGTATGCAGTAGATCGCCATGTACTAATTTGAGAGATTCGAGGAAGACGCGATATACCAGCAAGCCTTTAATAAAGGCTCATCCAAGAAGGCTCTTTGAAGCTAGTCTGTTTGATTAAATAGGCGGGTGAAAAAGGGGACAAATACCCATGTTGCAATGTACTCTTAATCCTTAATAATTGTGCCTCTAATTTGACAAATTTATACCTCTGAAATCAAAATGACGAAAATCTACCTATTCAAACATCACCCTCCAACTCCCCCTCCTCCATTCCTTTGGCCCTGGGACATTTGCCTTAAACTCTCATACTTACTACCCCCTCTTTGAAAAAATCCTGGATCCGCTCCTGCACAACAGTTCCATTTTCTATATCAAACATATGGAGTACAAATAGCCCTATTAAACCGAGCGTTTTGGATAAACTTGCATGAATAGATAAACTTTTTTCCAGTAACATTTCCTGTTCCTCTCACTGATTCACTATAACAGTCTATAATTACTTGCAAATCAGTGGTCTTAACCATAAATCGTGTCCTCAGAAATTTCTGCTGCCACAGTCCTTTCATCTGTTCCAAGGTTTACTTGCATGTGTTGTCTTGCATTGTACTTCAAGGTTTCAGGCGTGGACACTTTATAGTTCCTTTGCTTAGTAACGGCATCTTCGTGATTGATGTTGTTACATTCTTTTTGGTGTCTGAGACTAGGGCGACCTGGTTTGTGTCTGCCTCTCCTGTTTCTTATATATGTTTTTAATGTCATTCTCTGCAGCATCATCTCTCTTCTGCCGCCATCTTCACCATCTTGGCAAATGAGGCTTTTTCTTTAGTTGCACATGTTTAATCCCCGCTTCTGTCCCAGCTTCCGAAAATGCGTCTGTGCTGTTAAATTCCCGCTCATGACCTGGGCCAAACAGCTTTTTTATAATGCCAACACTTTGTTTTATGTGCGTTAATCCTCGGCATCGGCTAAACCGCTAGCGGTCGTCCTTCATGTTTCCTAAGAGCCAAGCGCGGCGAAGCGCGGCGGGAGAATTAAAGAGTAAAATTATGCAAATTAAAAAGGAGGGTCCGCCCTCGTTCCTCGCACCACCTCCCCGCCACGCGTGTTATCGATCTACTGTGACTCGACAGAAAAAATAAGAGGCTGCTCGCAGTCTAGGCATCTGCCGCGTTTAATCTCCGCTATCCCCCACTATGTCCCGGGGGGGGGGGGGTGGCTGCCATTGACTTTTGCCTGCCTACTGCTCAATTCTATCAATAACTTGTTGGAGGTTTTTAATACTTATGCAAGAGTGTTATACTTGTTATTTATTAACGAGTCATAATTACTAAAAATACACTGAGTTATGAAATTTTTAGCTGAGACCCGGCTCAGATCGAGAATATAGTCCTAATCTGATGAGAAACACGAGACCAAAATGTGACAGAGCTGCTGAAATTCAGCTTGACTGTTAGGTTGTAGACAGTCAGATGCGAAGTAACCTAGTGGAATAAAGCTAGGAGGTCTAGAATCAACAATACGGAAATCGACACCATACGGTCCGTATGGGGCGTAAGGGTAGATTGCAGGGCTGTCAGCCGGGGATTCCCCCCCTGGCTAGTTACTAGGGGCACTACACCGGGCTACTCGGAGAGGATACAAAAGGAAAATAGAATAAAGAAGTTTCCCACTCACCGGCAACTCGAAATCTTAGTAAGCTCTGAGATCTACCTAGTGTTTCCTTATGTGTAGACGGATTTTGTTTGCGACCTGGTTAATTTGCTTAAAGCTTGCTCACGTTCGATTAATTCTGTCGATCTTTTGTTTTTCGGGGCCAAGTACTGACAATTCTTCTGAATACTATACTGTCGACATTATGCCTTGAGCAGCCCTGAGCCGTGAGCCGTGTTGTGATACTTGCAGTACCAGTGAGTGTAACATCCGGGACTTCGACGTTAGACAATAGCTCAGTTCGTAAAATGGCCGATTTGGTGAGGTGATCATTATGGTAAAAACAAGGGCAAATTTGCCTTTTCTTCGCACTCTGCGGTCTGGAAACGGTAGAGGAAAGAACATTGGGAATAGAGAGGAAAATGTGAGTATAAAAAGCGAGTTTGTAGGTCCGCCGGTTTAAATTTTACACTATTACGATGTGTTGGTGACATAAGTTTATGCTATCCACTGAGTGATGCATGGTCGCGTTTATTTCACACAGCGTCAAATTCATCGAATGAATTTATTCTTTTTCTGTAAAGGAACCTTCAAGTGATGAAAGTGGATTAGAGACAAAACCTTTACCTTCGAAAAGACGTCGTTTGCGTAGCTCGGAAGCCTTTACAAACCATGGATATCCGTCCCTCGAGGCAACAGTTCCGTTGGCAACAGTTCCATTGACCCGCTCCACTCGCCAATCTTCAAGGTAACTTTATCACTTTAGTGATACTTTGAGGCCTTCGGTGAGTTTCTTAGACCACGACTAGCATGTGAACGTAGTTACTGCTCATTTCCCTGCATGTTTTGACCTATTTTTCTCTTTCCCTTAGAATCCTAAATGGCACAACTCGGACGGTCGAAACAAGAAATTCGCAAGGAAGGAGTAAGTTTAGTTCGTACTTCAGCCCAGTTGATCTCTTTTACCTCACGATTAACGTTCTTTGTTTACTCCTAAACTTAAATTCTTCACTGAATTGCTTCGTCAGGGAAAGGCCTCAGAGTTTCCAGGTCTGTTGCGCGGAGAGAAAGCAAAAGAAACAAGGAGATGTTAGATGAGTCGGACCTCATTCGTCGAAGCGAAAGAAAACGACGAAAAGTTTACGACACTCTTAATGTCCATATGCTTACAGACCATCGCTATTTGATGGAATATGAAAATTCGAAATCGCCAAAGAAGAAAGCTGCGAGAAAGAGATATTCAGAAGAGGAAAGCGATTCCCAGACCGAAGAGGTATGGTTAATATTTGAATATGTATTGTTTATTTTGAAATTGGCGCCATTTTGCTTCTTTTTGGCGCCATACGTAGCGGAGACAATCCGTACATCTAAAATCCTCACTTTGAGGTGATAATACGGATAAACTTGCCCAGAAAGCCAGACAAAGCTAGATTTTCTATACATTTGCATTTTTGCAGTAATCATGCTGAATATGTTGGAATTATAAATGAACAAAAATGCATTTTTTATGTAGCCTGGGAACAATTGCAAGCTTGGTTCAGATCATTTCCATCTTGTTGTCCAACAGGGAGCTCAGACTACCCAGCCTACTGGAAGCCAAATTATAGGGATTTGTATGGGAATTTATTGTAAGATCGATAAAACAGTTAAAATCCACATAAACAACCATTAAAGTGTACAAAGCTCTTTTCTTAAGTTTCCGGCTCCATAATTAGTAAGTTTTAATGTTTTGGTTTCTCACCCACTGTATTAAGGAGAAGACAAGGAAAACTCAGCTTTCCTACACTGCCCAAAGAGAAAGCTCCAAAAATTACCTTCATTCCATTCCAATCGCTCCAGAACTTCGCTTGAGCGTAGACTGAATGGTTTCCTTCCCTGAAAATGTCAATGTAGTTCCAAACATCAAGTTATGACCTCCAGAGGATGAGAAATGTAGCAAAAAAAATTGAACTTAGCACTTCTGTGGAACCTCTCCTCTTTGTAGTGTACTGCCGATGGCTATTGCTCTTGGCTTAGTAGCCACACCGCGTGTTCAGAATACCCTTGACAGTGAGAGCCAGAGGAAAAATCAACCCATGCAAACCACATTTGCAGGGGTACCCGGGGAATGCTTTCGCTCATTTTACGAGGAAGTGGCAGGAAAAACATTTGCTAAAATGGTGTTTATAGGGCCGGAAACTGTTTTCAGGTTAAACTGCAATTTACTTTGTACCCCTTTTATAATAATATTGTTAGGGCTAAGCAACAAAGGAATATTCTGAATCAATCTAGATTAAATACTGGCTTTACCCTAGAATGAATTTTACCTACAGTATATATCCCTTGAATATTTAAATTTGACCAATATTCAGCTGTACTTATTCCTTTGCGTGCAGGATACAGTTGTACAAACACCAAGCATGTACGACCTGGTAAAACGAAAACATGACCAGACACCAACACCTGAGAAACGATCAACAAGAAGCAGCAGGCGCCAAGGAGAGGCTGAAGATAGTGATGAGGAAGATGATGAAGAGGAGGAGGATGATGATGATGATGATGAAGATGACGATGATGATGAGGAGGAAGAGGAGGATGCAGAGGGAAGAGAAGGGAAAGATTATAAGGGGTATTCCCTAAGGCAGAAAAGACCTATACCTAATAGATACACTGCACCTCCCATGAAGTCAAGTAAAGGTATGCATTTGTAAAAGCTGTTACTTAATTACAGTACATATGTACCGCGAGATCAGAATTACAGTTGACTCCTGATAACTCGAACCTCCAAAAAAAGTTTGAGTTATGGGGAGTTTGAATTATTGGGAGCTCAAGGAAAAAAGTCGGGAGTAAGAAAAAAAACCAGTTTTTACTGTACAGTGAACGTGTGTACATTTAGGGGGTGTTTACAACAGGAAATTCGCACTGGCGTGAGTTTCGTACTGGGATGATTTTTTTATTTCGTATTGCGTTTACATGGTGATGTGTCATTTCATATCTCAAGAATGTACACTTCATGTTGATAAAAGATTCAAAATTGCAAACATTACGCATGCGCTACCCATTCCAGTCCATTGGCAGACCCATTTCACACCGAAATGGATGGTTGTTTCGCATTTACATGATGCTGTTGCAAAATTTCATACCAGAATGAACTCGTGCCGGGGTGACTTGTGTGGGCATGACATTTGTGGTGGTATGATGTAATAGAGCCATGAGAGGGAACCAAACTCCCACTGGCACGAAAGTCCCCCTGGTGTCATGTAAACACCCCCTTACTTGTGGAAATGTTAAGTGAAAATTGAAAGATACTTCTAGATTATTAATGAACACCTCATTTAACAACATATATGTAGCCTAAATAGAGCGAGCGTTTATCTGTTTTGAGAAGAAAAGCTGTTCATATTAAATTTGGGACAAACAACATCAGCCTCCACTAATAAACTAAAATGCCTACAACACATCAATGGGAAATTTAAAATTCAGTGTTTCGGACACCAGTACACTGTTTTTTGTCAACTTTTTAAGTGCTCAAAACATGGTTAGATTGTATCGGGGATAAAATTATGCTGAAATGATCTGACGGGAAACAAAAATTTCTTCCAGTTAGCAGGAGGTTCAAGTTATCAATAGTTCGAGTTACCAATGTAAAAATTACAGTAAGTGTATGAAGAAAATCAAGATGAAATTGATTTGGTTCAAGATAGCAAGGTTCTAAGTTATCGGGAGTCGACTGTACTTAGAACAGGCGAGGAACAGGGTGCAAGGAAAGTCAGTTTTACAGCCTGCCATTCGGGCAAGCTGTAGCTAGCATGTACTAGCCCACAAGTCATTTCAACTAGTCTCAAAACCCTTTTTGATTAGCAGGATTGATTACAATCCTTCTGTAATTTGAATTTCCAAAAAAAAACAGCACTTGCCCGTTAAGCAAGTTAAGAACAAAAATCACTAGCCTGATAGCAAAATCCACTAGTCCCGGGCTATCATACACGACTTTCTTTGCACGCTGGAGGAAGCTATTCAAAGCCCTCACAACCCTCATTGCTATAGAGTGTTTTCACTCACATGGCCAGCATCTATGCAAATTTATTGAAACAAAAGAAAGTGTTTGCATAAGAAAAGAGTTCAACTCCCAGAGGATTGGTTTGGGACACCAACATGGCTGCCGTTTCATTGTTTTGGGACACCAATATGGCCGCCGTGACATCATGTGAAAACACTATTCCTAGCAAGTAGTTTGGCAGGAATTCAGGTCACCTTGCTTGTACCATGTCCATGGGGGTGTTTGGGGTAGTAGCAAAGAAGAAAAGATTAGTCAATATAATTGCAGTACCAGTATGTGTCTTATCCTACATTGTCACCTTGATAGGTTTATTTATTGGAGTACATGAAAGTACAAATGGTGGGGACCTGGAATATAGCCTTATGTCACTGCCAATAAACTACTTGATTATCCTTCCAATTTGTCGATGCTTGTTGTAAATAAAAAAAGGGAAAATTTGATGTTAAATCAAGGGATGCTTAGGACCATATTCCATCATCCCTTTTTGTTTGGATTGCCTTGCTAATTAGCCATTGTTTAAGAATGCAAACCCTTTGTTTTGTTAAGATAGACTTAGTAACAACTTCATTATTCAATTCAGTCCCTTGTTTTCCTGTTAGACTCTTTTATTTTACATGGTACTTTTACCTTACAGGGAAGAGGGGACACTTTCACATGACAGTGAGACAGAAGAGTGGAGAGAGGAAAAAGCCAAATCAGTATGCTTCTCCTTTGAGAAAGATGCGTAGACATAAACGGAAAGCAATAAATATGAGCTCATCAACTTCTTCATCTGGTATAAAAGATAATTCTTTCTTTATGGTTAATTTTTTTTACCTTTGTCTTTAGTCAAATACAAAATCATGGGAAGGGAAATCTCTGACTGAGAAAATAATAGTTGTATTGATGTTGAGACTAAAAGATGTAAAGGGAAATTTTGTTATTTGTTTGAGTTCGGTGAATCATGTGACCACGACATCCTTCTGTTTAATCATTTTCCCTGATTTTGGTAAAGTATTATCAAATCTAAACATTCCTGTAAAATAAAACCAGGCTATTTAGAATGTGAACTTAAGGACAATAATTCAAACATAGGGACTCATGTAATTTAATCCTTTTATTCACAGAGCTATCTGCCTACATGTGTGGTAGTGGCTTAAGGTAAAATCTTATTGCAGGGCTCAAAATTTACTTTTTCATTCAGCCATCAGCTGACAACCAGAGAAAAAAATTTATTCTCCAAATTAAACTTTTTGGTTGCTAGGTTTTGACTTCAGTATAGGAATATATCAAAGAAAATGCTGGTACACAGATACCGGAAGAAAACTCGTAAGATGACTCACCAGTAGTGGTGACCAGTGAGTTGTAATTGTGGGCCCTGTTGTTGACAGCACCTTTGCATAGTACTATACACGTACGTGCATGTCTGTCATGTAGTGTTAAATTTTTGCTTCTTGAATTTTGTTTGTGGGCACATCTGTGTGTTCTAGATGACTCAGACAATGAAAAAGATGAAAGAAAATTTGAAAAACGAAAGGCGAAGAGCATGGCTAAGGCAAGAGATAGATGCCTACCTATGAATTTCACTAATGATGATGCTGCTTCAGGAATTCTGAAGGAAAGAGCTAGAATTGGTTCAAGCCTGGCTGATGTTGATCCCATGAACATTGACAGAAAGGTAATCCTGCTGAGATTTTCTGCCTTAGTGGGTGATATTAGTTCATTCATTTTAAAGTACAGTCGTTGTTATTAAATTATTGCTTCACACACTTCTCTGATGAGCAACTTAGGCCCTGTCTACACTAATGCATCTTTGTTGTCATCAAAAATGCATCAACGGATTTGTGTCCACACTATTTTGTTTTTTGTGTTGTTGACTGTCCATACTAAAACATTTGAAAAAAGTTGAACTTTACATGCACGCTACAAACCCGCTCGTCTGAATTTTAAAACGTCTCGTGTTGGTGTTTATCCTTTCTTTGTCGCTTATTCTTGGCTTGCCGTCAATGTCGCAATTTTGCCGAGGTTGGTTGTCTCTTGTTGCAATTTCATTTTACACTCTGTCCCTACTTTTTGGGTCATGTGGCTTGTTGGAATTTACCCTGGTAGGGCCTCACAGCTGGAAAGAGCACCTTAAAATAATTATTAGAAGTCATGTGTGGGTGCCCCTTACCATACAAACATCTAAAATTGCACAACTCTGTGGAGCAATATCCTTGCTCTCTTTGGACATAGAAAGGTGCTCTTTCCAGTAGTTTCAGTGGATATTTGCTTACTGGTCTTTATCAAAACTTGAAAGAAAAAAATGTGGAAGGGTCCACTGCAAGAGATATCAGCAAATGCTATTTTTGCTTATAATATTCAGGTGATGTTTGATGCAGTTGGTGGTCTTAACAAGCAGATACGAGCACTTAAGGAAATGGTTTTATTTCCACTTATGTACCCTGAAGTCTTTGAGAAGTTCAAAATTTCTCCTCCAAGAGGAGTCCTCTTCCATGGGCCACCAGGTACAGTGTATGACTTGAATTTGGTGGGAAATAGTATTGACTAACCTCTTGTGATTAATATTTATCACTGAGTTAAGAGCCCCACTTTAGAGCCATACAATGTAGCAAGTATAACCAACCATGCTATAGTTGGAGGAACTGCATTTTAATTTAAGGGAATAACTTGTGAATAACTGATTTATTGAGCATGAGGCAAACTTGGGTGTATGAATTATCTACCAGCTGTAAATACCTCAGCTAGCTGCATTCGTTGTAGAGGAAGCAAAAGTGACCCTCTCGCCCCTGATCTAATTTCTAGTTGGCCATCATTTCTGCAATAAAAACTTTGACACTCATCCGTTTTATAATTAAGTACCAGGTGGCAATGTTGTACTGTACTTGTTAAAGTTTTAAAGTTGTAATCTCTCTACTATTTTTATGTAAGGTACTGGAAAAACACTGGTAGCACGAGCCCTTGCCAATGAATGCAGCCAAGGTGACAAGAAGGTTGCCTTTTTCATGAGAAAAGGTGCAGATTGTCTTAGCAAGTGGGTTGGTGAATCTGAAAGACAACTTAGACTACTGTTTGATCAGGTAAGGTTAACTCTGAAGTGTAGAACGTTTTTAAAAGAGACTACTATAGACTAACAGGATTCAATTCCGTAATGAGTTTTTTAGAATGGTTTCTTCTCAACATGGCCTCTTTATTATTAATTCATTTTTGTTCATTGCTTGGAAAATCAGACTGTTTAACAATGTCTGGTGGAGAGCATTTTCCTCATGTTTTGGTAATGATAACAATATAAATTAAAATCTCCTGACTACATGTAGGAGTTGTCATAATAAATCATGTTGTCATCATCATCATGTTGTCATCTTGCCTTAAACATCAAAAGGGTTATAATAAAAGTGCTGTCCAAGTCTGTTATGTAAATTTTTTCCTAAAACTGTTAATTGAAATTCGCCTTATGTATTATGAAATATTTAAACCCATCAACAATATATGGGTGTGAGGAAGGTACCTGGTGAAACTGAAGGGAGCTTCAAGTGAGCCTTGAAGGTAACCTTGAAAACCTTGTGAGCAGCACTCACCAGGCACTGTCACACGTGAGAACCTCAGTGGAAAAATGTGCAGATACTTGCCAAAAAATGTCCAGAGGGAAGGGAGGGCTGGGAGCAACAAATGGCTAAGCTACTGCACTTGAAAATGATTGACCTCAGTGAAAGTGCTCTGAAATTACTAGAGCCCTGCAAAAGCCCAAGACCACGCCACATACTATTAGTGATGGCGACCGCTGGCCGGCATTGTCTTATGTTTAACTTCGCCTAAATAACATTTAGCTACATTTTGTTTACCAATAAAATTTAGGTTAGTTTAATATGGAATGTGAATTGTGACTTTTATTACACACAGGCATTCAGTATGAGACCAGCCATTATCTTTTTTGATGAGATAGATGGACTGGCTCCAGTACGTTCTAGTCGTCAAGATCAAATCCACAGCTCTATCGTGTCTACCCTACTGGCTCTTATGGATGGTCTTGATAGCAGAGGTGAAATAGTGGTTATTGGTGCAACCAACAGAATTGATGCCATTGACCCTGCACTGCGCAGACCCGGCCGCTTTGATAGAGAATTTCAATTTACTCTTCCAGATAAAAACGTAAGAGTTACTTATTCATTGTTAAACAATCACTGCTCTCACCACTGAGCCATCCCTTGCTTCCAGATGCCTGGAATTTGCCTGGTGCCTTTGCTATTTGTGGGCAGTGAGAAAATAGAATTGTAAATATCTGAATAAACCAATGAATAAATGAATGAATGAATGGTGAGAGGGCAGGAAGGAGGGTACTTCCTGGTAATAGGCTAATGGGGGTGTGCCACTGGATAGGGTCACATTTTCTCGACTGGATTGACTATAATGGGGTTGCATTTTCAATGAGTTTCTAGAGTGGGGTCTCACATTTTTGGGAGATCGGGATTTAAAACTGGGAAGATTTTCCCTACATGTACATTACTGTGTGTTCGGGAGGTAGGGATTTAGAAATGGGAAGATTTTCCTTACATGTACATTAAGGTTAACAAGTGTGTCAATTCCTTTCAGGATGACCTAGTTAAAAGGCTTTAGTGTGGAAACAGAAAGTGACTAAGTTGGGATTGCAAAACTTGCATTTTCTCAAAAGTGACGAAGTTGGGGTTGATAATTGGCCAAAGAATAGACTATTATGCGGTAGGGGTTCTGAAAAGCCAGTGGTACGTACCCAACAAAAGTTAACCCAAGCAACCCCAGCATGAGTGGAGAGGGGCTGGGTGTCACATAGATTTCTCTGATTGACACAATACTGAGAGGATGATTGTGTACTTCTAGGCAAGAAGAAGCATTTTTAGCATTCACACTCGTGAGTGGGAACCTAAACTTCTGCCGTCCTTTATAAGTGAGGTTGCAGATCGCTGTGTAGGTTACTGTGGTGCAGACATTAAGGCTTTATGTACTGAGGCTGCCCTGTTCGCCTTGAGGAGACGTTATCCACAAATTTATAATAGTACCAAGAAGCTGTTGGTTGACGTTAATTCTATTGAAGTGACAGCCAAAGACTTCCAGAAGGCAATGAAGACAATAGTTCCTGCCTCACAGCGATCAGTGGTTTTGCCTGCAAGAGCTCTTTCACCTCTCATTTGGCCACTGCTGAAAAAGGCTCTTACTGAAGCAGCTGAGATTGTGGAGAAAGTATTCCCTCCTGCTCACATGAAGACAGGTACACAAATCTGACAGGACGTAGGATTATGATTTCTCTTGAGATGTCATAATCTTGTTATTGGAATTTTTTAGACTACATTTCCTGTAGCTTTTGAAATATACCCATTTCCAGCACACAATGCAAAAGACAGGTATTATTGTCATTATCCTCATCATCATCATCATCATCCTTATTATTATTTAACAATCATTCCACCAGTGCACGTTGGAAATGAGATGCTGAGTTGGCTCTGATCATCTCATATCTAACAAGCGCGAATGGAATAATTGTTTTATTAAACAGTGTGCACATAGTCTTGAAAAGTCCTTGAATTGTAGGGGAAGTCCCTGAAGAGTCTGTGAATTCCATTTTTCCATGAAAAGTCCTTAAATTTCCGTGCAAGTCTTTGAAAAGTCCTTGAATCTTCTTCAACTTTAAATGTAGTGGCCTGGAAAGTGTTTTTTGATGCTTTTTGGTTGTCTGAGAGAGAATATAAATCATAGCTCAGAAAATTTAACAGTTATTTACATTAAGTGCTCAATGTTTTATGCAATAATTAACTATCAATTTAAGAAAACTAAAAAATGTAGAGAAGCTGGTGAAGCAAGTTCAAGCCTTATTTAAGCCTTATTAGAATAGACAGGCAATGTGCATTTCTGTACAATCTGTGAAGTTATAATTATTCCTAGTAGGTGGTCCTTGAAAATCTAATGTGGCGCTTGAAAAGTACTTGAAAGGTCCTTGAAAAATAGTAGCAATTTTTTGTATGAACCCTGTTAAAAACGCCCGCAAAATATCAAGAATTCTTCCCCACTTTATTTGTAAAAGCAACCGATTTTCAACTTGTTTTTAATTTTGAGCTGACGTGTACAGTTACCGTATTTGGAGAGCATGGTATAATGGTTCATACACCATGATGGCTAAACCAATCAGAGCTAGAATTGCATTATCCAATGATTTAGTTTTTTATAATTATCATTATCATTATTAGAATTTTTTTCTGTACACTAAATGCATGGTGTTAGTGTGCTGTGCAGATCCTTGTTTTCAGCTCCCTTTTAAGTCCCAGTGAAAAAACTATCAAGCATCTATGGGTAATTGTCCCTTAAATGATTATAATATTACAATTATAATAAACATAAGCATAGCATCAATAATAATTGAGAACACCAAGAGAATTTGCACTTTTAGGTGCTATGGTTTATAAGATACACCTCTTACCTGCCTAGAAATATGGCTCTAAAGAAAGTATGCTGTAAGGATAGAGTAGGCTGTCACTTAAAATAAAATTACCCTATAACATTTTTTCTTCTTCCTTTATGTTTTGAAAATAGTGACAGAGAGTAGTCCCTGCAGCCTTCTGGGAAATCCTGGCAGTAGTAGGAATGACCAGCAGAACAAGACAGCTGCAGTGTTAAGTGATGAAGAAGCCAGCTCTGATGACGATTTGGGACCACCCATCTTTGAGTCTCTTCCGGGATCATCCAGAAGTGAACGCTACATGAGACGATTACAGCAGTTTTCCAGCAACCCTGAAGCATCAGAAAACCATTATTCATCATTCTTCAGCTCACTCAATGGCCCAGCACGAGGACTGTCAACATATCGACCCAGGTTCTTAATTTGTGGTCGTCAGGGTATGGGTCAGTCAACTCATGTTGCTCCTGCATTGTTACACACCATGGAACACTTGACAGTTTACTGTTTAGACTTGCCAGCTTTGTATGGTGTAACTTCTAAGACCCCTGAAGAAGCTTGTTCTCAGGTATGGTTGTATCCTTCTTTGCAGTGATGTTTTTTTAAACTTTCTTTCAAGGAAACTGAATCATAGCAGAAGTTTCAATAACTTCCAATATTGAAGTGCTTCAAATACTTTCATGTATGGCAAGTGTTTTGTGAGTGGAGGCATGTGGCCTAGCAGTTAACACCGGGAACTCTGGATCTGGAGGTCGGGGGTTCAAGCCTCACCAGTTGCTTTGTTTCCTTAGACAAGGACATACTGCTGGGGAGTAACCCTGTGATGGAGTAGCATCATGTCCAGGGGGGTGGGGGGAATGGCAATACTCCTAGGCATGGCTCATGTTAAGGAAACTAGGATAAATTCTGACTCGTGTGCACCTTTACCACTACCTAAACATGCTGTGATAGAAAAAAATGAAATATTAGTACTTTGCCTCAAAATAATTGTTTGGTAGTTGAGCTAAACAACAACTTAGTTGGTTTACATAATAAACTTCCCCCTCTATAGGCCTTGTATTATTAAAGCAAAAGCTACTGGTATTTTGGAGGAGTAAGATCTGAAATTTTGTTACTTTGGGTTTTTTGATAAGTGGTGTAACTTCAAATGCTCCTATTTTTTCATTACTTTAGTTGTTCCGTGAAGCCCGTCGTACATCCCCCTGTGTGGTATACTCACCACATTTTGATGCCTTGTGGAATGCTACAGGAGACAGTCTTCATGCTACCCTGCTGTCATTGCTTCATGATCTTCCTCCGCTTGCACCAGTGCTGTTTCTAGCAACTGCAGATGAGAGTTGGGTGCAACTTTCCTTTATCATGCGGGAGCTCTTCTCTGACAAAACTGGACAAGTAAGGAAGCTATCATAGATTTCTAAAGTGTGACGTCATAAAAATTAAATTTCTGAAATTACGGGATTTGTCAGGATATTCTGAAGAACAATGTCCAAGATTTTTTTGGGTTGACCCAAAAAAAATGCAGAAGGGTTTGCATGGAGTTATCAGAGCATAACTGGGCTAATATAACACTGAAATGCTCAGTTTTGGCAAGTAGGCTTCTTGGACGTTGTTCTTTCAGAATATCCTGATAAATCCCATAATTACAGAAATTTAATTTTTATGATGATTGTGATCACTTTAGTACTCTATTATCATTTAATTTAGTAATTTATTGTTTACATGCAAGCCTCCTTCAGCAGCAGGGAAAGTTATGTCGATGACCCAGAGTTAGTGGTTTTTGCTATTGGGCTAGTGAACTTTGTTCTTAAGTTGCCTGATGGGCAAGTGAAGTTTTTTGGGGGAATTAAAATCCTGAGGGTCAAGAGTTTTTTTCAGGCTAGTTTAAGTGACTCTTAGACAAACTAGTACTTGTTAGCTGCAGCTTGCCAGAAGGGCTAGCTGGAAAACTTACTTTCTCTGCACCCTTTTCTTCCTCTGATTGCCTCTTCCTTCCTTCCTATCCCCTTTTTCTGAGTTTCTTGTTTAACTATTAATCAAGGCAAAAAAAAACCAGCTTTTAATGGAACAATAAATTACCAAAGAATTAGTGTATTCATCTTTCAATTTTTTTTCCTTGACCAGGTCTTTCAAGTGGCTGATCCTAAATCAGATGAAAGGAGAGCTTTCTTCAATGATCTCTTTCTGGGAGAAGCTTTCAAGCCACCCAGACCAGCCAAATCGAGTGAGAGTCTAGTGTCTGTTGCCTTCAACTTTACCTTATTTCCAAACCTCTTAAAATTGATAAGTAATATTTAGTAATTTTTGGTCTCAAATAACATTATAATGCAAAATTTTTACTCTTGATTAGAAGGAAATTGTGTTTTGGAAGTGTTGCCCTTTGCCCCTACCCCTCCTCCAAGGCAGCTTACAGAAGCAGAACTGAAAAAAGTTCGCCAAGATGAAGAGAACACAATGAGGGAGCTGCGCATCTTCCTCAGAGATGTACATGCAAAGCTCATGATGGATCGCAGATTCAAAGAGTTCTCAAAACCAGTTGATTTGTTGGAGGTACATTTGGAAATTATATGATAAACGTAGCATTTTGTAATTAGTCTCCGTGGAGAGGTGGACTTAGAAGCAGTCACGTCTTTCAAAAGCCTCAAAATAGTGTTTGTCTCACTTTTATTCAACTGATTAAGGGTTTCATCTACAATAAGTGACAGAAGTGTTGAGACATTGTCCTCCAATGAGGTAGCTTCAGAGAACAAGACAATTCACATCCCTCCCCCCTCCCTTCTGTTCAAAGTTGGAGGTTTGGTTTTCTACAGGTAGTTCTAACAGCAGCAAAACATTGCATGGAGGGTGGGGGAGGGAAAGCTGTATTTTCCCCTTTGTAAGGTCTTAGGTGGCAAAATTTTGCAAAGTGTCTCAACTAATTTTGTCACTGATTGTAGGCAATGACATGCTGTTGGTTCTCATTGCATTTTTTTTCACTACTGTTGCATCTCTTGTGGTTCATAGCTTAGAGGAAACACTGTTAATTTCTTGCCTTTTATCATAACAAAGGTTAGGCTGTGAAATATTTAGCCACAAACTAAGGATGACCTTTTCAGATCATGGAAGTTAGTTTCTTGCATCTGCTTTATGAAATGGAAGTGAAGAGTTCTGCATAGACAGAATGGAAACTAGATGAAGCATCCATGGTTAGATATTATTTTCAAAATTGACTTTTCGGCCGTTTTAGGTTCCTGACTACCTTGAGGTGATCGAAGATCCCATGGATCTTGCAACAATGCTGCACAGAATTGATTGTCATTACTACAGCACCTGTGCACAGTACCTAGCAGATGTTGACTTGATAACAAGTAATGCTTTAAAGTACAACCCTGACCGAGACCCCCTGGATAAACTTATCAGGCACAGGGCATGTGAGCTAAGTGATTCAGCTCACTCGCTCATTAAGTCTCAGCTGGAACCAGAGTTTGAAAAGGTACATTATTCAGGGATGTCCCTAAGAGTGGGCTAACAGCTAATTTAACCGGTTAAAAAAGAGTTTACCACCGACTCAAATTGTTCTGGGAAACAAAGACATTTGTTAATTTTGAGAGTGAAGTTGGAGAAAAAGGCGGCTGACAAATAAGAAAGCCTGCTTAGCTTTTCCATAGCTTCATCGCTGATTATGACATTACAAGAGCCAGCTTTTGGGTGTTCACAAGTAAATCCAGGGATCAAAGTTCTGCTCCCACCCATTTTTGTCTAGGGCTTGATTGGTTTTGCCAGGGCTCCTAATATCAATTTCAATTAGTAGACAACTCAAGTATGCAATCAAACCTGCTACCCTGTAGTTATGTCCTGTGACATTACAAGTGTTTTGGATTCATTTTGCATCACATGGATCCCTACTAAGTTCAAGATAGTGGATGGTTGAGTTAAAGCTTTTCTGAACTCAAATTTCATAGGGTTTTGAAATGGTCTTGATCGAGGAAGGCAGCTTCTTACCTTTTCTAGTTCATTTGTGCACCAATTGAATAATTATCTGTTACTAAAACTACTGTCCTGTTCTCTACTGACCATTTTGACCATTTATGTGATATTTTTTCTCACAGACCTGTGAAGAGATCATTGCTTCAAGAGAAAGAAGAGGTAATGTTTTGGTAATGTTGAGATAATACATCATGTTTACTTAAATAGCGCTTATTTATTTCTATTGTTTCTTTGGTATTGTTAATGCTGATATGATTTATTGGGTGGACATAGGCCTTAAAAACTAACTTGCATTGTTACATTATTTTCAAGTTCATGAAGTTGTCAGCTGTTGATAGAATACTATTTTGACTTTGTGGTACAGTAAGCAGTCAGTGTAGCTTTGAATATTGTATCGTTTCCTTGTGAAGCAAATTATATTACCGGTAGATTCTGTGGCCAAAATCCTACAACGTGGCCATTCCAAGAAACTCTTCCTGACGCTACCTTTCAGTTTCAGGAGGCAAAGGCGATTAGGGCCAGCTGTAGCTAGCATGTACTAGCCCAAAAGTCATTTGAATTAGCACCCCCCGCCCCCTCAAAAAAGTATATCATATGTGCCAGAAGTTTGCAGTTGTTCTGCATGCGCATGCCTAGTTGTTCACTACGTCCTTCAGGTGATTCAGTGGTGTGGGAAGTTTCCTTTCTGCTGCATTGTCCATACCAGGAGGTGTAATTCAGCCATAGCCCATTTAGCAATGCAGTTGTTAATGTTAATTTTTATTATTCAGACTTAAAAATTAAAGGAATCTACATTCATTTTTTCTCAGAGTTGTCAACTGGGTAAGCCCGTGTACAATATTATGTGGGTTGCACGGATAGAGAATGGGGAAAAATTGTGTGGAACTTGAACATTTCTGATTAACATTTTATTTCTGTTATTATAATAGTTACTATGAAATGGTTTTAACTAAACTGTTAAGTACAACAGGCTACTGGTCTAGGCTAAACACAGTTTATTTATGTTTTACAAATAGCCACAGTCGGCCAGTTTGCCATGAAGGCAGGACGGTGCGCTTGCATTTTCCCCCATATAAGGCAGCGGCTCCTAGCTGTATCATCTTTTTGTGAAATGTCTTCTAAATTACTTCCCATGTTAAAACGTATAAGGCACCATGGGCTTCTGCTTCACCCTTTTTTTCTGCCAAAGGCGATGAAATGCCTTCTAAAAAATGCCAGATCTTGATGATTGCTGTCACGTTTTCTATGAATGGCCTCTGAATGCAGTACTTCACAAAATACTGAGCCTGCCATTGTTTCATAGAATATGCTGCACTATCAAAGATGGTGCCCAAACTTACAATTTCATTGAAGACAAAAGCTGCTTGTTATTCTTCATCATTCTAAAAGTTTAAAGTGGATTAGAGAAGTAATCAGAACACAGGGAAAATGTATAAAATCATATAAGAATTTTTAAAAAGATTTTGTGGTTGAGCAAAACCTCAGTTGTCCGAAGGGTGACTTTGAAGTTACCTTAATCGTCCATAATGTGATTGTAGTCGTCTGGGTCAACTGGACCACTGGGAATATGGATCCCTGATACTGTTTATAATTTTTGGGTATACCAATAATTTAACATGATTATGATGTCAGAAGGTCAGAAGAGTGCTTAATATGTATGTATTAATTTTGTTGAAGAAAACAGAAGAAGGAAAGTCTAGCCGTGTGTTTTATTAAATGAGAAGTTTCATATTGTTATAAGTGTCATGCCAACAAGTTAAAATTATTGTAGTATTGTCAAATGAAGTGGATTGCTGATTGAAGTTAGTAATGAAAAAAAATAATTTTGTCTGCTTCTCAATTAGGAGAGAAAACAACTGCCATAGCACCCCCTTTTGTGTTCACTGCTCCAGCAACACAAAGAAACTCATCTTCCATGCTGAACACACAGCCAGCAGAACCAGCAAAAGAAGCACTGGGAGTGTCAGATATAACCTTTGTGTCGGAATCACAATCACAGAACAATAGCACTGAGCAGAAGAAGAAACCACGTCGACGAAAAGCTCCAATCTACTGGGGTAAGAGACCTAGTAGAAAGAAAACAGAAGCAAAACGGAAGTTAGACTCTGATCTTGATTTGGCCCAAGAGCAAAAAGAGCTTGCGGAAAATGGTGATAATGAACAAAGTGATGCTGAGGATCTGGCTGCTAATTCTAATCACGAAAAGTCTGTTGAGGAAGAAACTGGAAAATTCAATGAAGCTGAGAAAGCTGTAGTTGTAGATGATGATTTAGAGAGTGAATACAGAGGTGCCAACTATAAGAGTGTTAAAGATGACATCATGCACTTGGAGAATGGAGATGACTCTCTTGTAAATGGGGATGTTGTACTGTTGGACAATGACACTCCTACTGAAATTTGTCCCAAGTTGAATTCCAAGTCTGTACTTCAAAATGATGTGGAAGAAATATCACAGTTACCGGAAAAAACTCTGAGAAATCATGTTTTAAATAAAATGGACACCAATGTACTAAGTGGTATTCCTACTGAAGGCTGCTCTAAGGAAATTATACAGGATAAAGAGTTGGATTGTACTGGTGAGAAATGTAAAAAAAACATAATATACATTATAACATTTCAGTGCATCTTTCAGTCAATATGTGTAACTCCTAAACATTGGGTTAAACCCAACTTGGTCTCTTGCCCAACTGTAGATAAACTGTTGACCAACAGTCTACTGACACTGGTAAAAAGGAAGATGTAAGTTTAATACATCACATGTCTTAAGCTGTCTGCCAACAGTTTTGCAAGGGAGTTGTTCTTCATTTTTTCAAAAATTGATTGATTGTTTGTTGGTTTTATCAGAGATGCCATATTATAATTCCATTAATATATTTATTTATTATCTTTGTTCACACTCTGACCGGCTTTTTCAACTACACTTCCTTTAGCTTGTTAAGATTCAATGCTAGTAATGAAAGAATGGTGACCAAATTAATGTAGTCGTTCGTCTCCCATTACGTCACATGACACAGGGGGCTCTCACATCAAGAAAATACTTAATCAGTGCATGGATTTTGTTTTCTTTGGCAGCGATTTTGAGTTTTCAGGCAGTTGGTGGGAGATCTCGGACTGAGAATTCTTCTGAGCTGTTCGTATCTCTTATTTTACTTGGCAAGTGATCAGATCTTCCAAGAGTTTTCCAAATATCTCAAACCTGTCCCCAGACCCTTAATATTTCTTAACATCCTTTAATTTAACAGTCAGCTCTCTCTGAGACAAACACCTTTGGACGGTCACCAAGTGTCCATCTTAGAGAGGTGTCCGTCTTATAGAGAGTCAAATAAAGGGAGCATAGAAAGGCAGGGACTAACTCTAAGTGTCCGTTTTACAGAGGTGTCCATCTTATAGACTGAGGTGTCTGTTAAGAGAGAGTCAACTGTATATTCATTATTTCAATACCATATTATAATCTAACTGCAAGTAAGAGCCCCCTGTTATTATGTTTACCAATCCAACACACAAGATCCTAGAAAACTCACGTAATATGTTAAGTGTGGTTGTAACATCTGCTTTTGAATACTATTAAACAGGGGATGAAGCCTTCAATAATCTCCCCAACAGACAGCTTGAAAAGTCACCTCAAAGTCAAATAAACCTGACTGAAAATGAACTTGAGATATCAGTAGAAGGTAACAGCTGCAGCAGTCAACTTGCTGATGACTTAAAAGAGAAGCTGGAGGTTTTATTAGATCTGTTGGTTGACTCATCTAAAGGTGCTTCAATTGAGATGTTAGAGCGGTACTACAGTGCACTTCAGTCTTGCATCCACAAGCAGCGTCACAGTCATGATAAGACACAACTTCTCAAGGTTTGTTTTCTCTGAGGTTAAGTTAAGCTCTACTCCCCTTTGCTACCACATCAGCTTGGGAAACTAAAATTGAAAATGTGAGTGTGACTGTCGAATAAACAGAGCAGATTTTACAAAATTCCATGAATACACATTTTTCCAAAAGTATTAAACCTTTTTATGCAGTGTGCTGTATATGTACCAGTTTGACATACTAGCTTGTGCTGTCCTTTTATATTATTATATTGTACCTACCAATGAGACAGGAATTTGCAAAGTGGAATTTCAGTAATGATTATCCTATCTTCCATTAATTCCCAGTTATTGTGACCTATGTATATTGAGTACGAGATAGTTTCAAAAATTTGAGAAAGTTATGTCCCCAAGAGTCTCATTTCCTCCTGTTGCTCAGGGCAGGCACTTGGAGGAAATTAGGCAATTAGGCCCCACAACATTGTTTCGGCATTCTCACAACACATTACTTTTCTGGAGAGTCGAATGAAAAAAGATTTTGAGGCCATCACATTCTCTCAACATTTTGTTGACTAAATGTCAAGGGATGTTAAGACCATGCCACTCCAAACCATCAACCACAACACACCTTGAACAATGAATAGATAGTCATGTTTACCTTAACAAAAGATGAATAGTTTGTGTGTTTTTCCATGAAGTCCCAGTTAAACAGTTGCCACATCTCACAACAATGTTGAGTTGGGTTGTCAGTCAGTGAGTTAGAAATTGACTCTGAAAATGTTGTGAGAAAATGTAGAGAAAAAATTAATAATGAGCAGGCTTTTATGTGGGATTGGAATTGTGCTTCAGGCAATCATCCAAAGCACACAGACTTGCTTTGAATAGACCAATTTTGATATGGTAAAATTCATGCTTGGCTAAAGGGTTATGGAAGTAAAATAAAAGAAATGTATTACAGTCAAGCCCAATTGATACAGACACTAGGGGGCCATGGAAAGTGTCCAAATTAATAGGGTGTTCATATAAAGCAGGTTGAATAATTAGAGAAAATGTAAGGGCTTTCTTTCCCCAGGGACAAAGCATACTGTCCATAATTATAATAAGGTGTCTATATTAAGCGGGTGTCCGTAAAGGGGGTTTTGATTGTATTCATCGCTGAATCTCAAGATTGATTCATTTGTGTTATTCCCCTGTGCCTTGGAGCCAAGTTTGAATTTGGGTCTATTCAAATTCTTACCCAGAGATCCCTATGTTTTTGTTTATTCAACAACAGTAATGTAATTTCATTTTGTGTACATGTGTGTTGCAGGACCTGGAAATAATGATCGAAGGGTTTGGACCATCCCAGACACATACAAGAACATTCTGAAAAACATAGTAGGCATATCAAATGCTGTGAAAAAAAAACTTTTCATAATACCTGCAAATAGTTGATCACTTTGCATTACCTGACAACAGTTAATTTATTAAAATTAATTATTATTATTAATAATGTACATTATTGTAACTTCCCTGCAGTTTACCTGTGGAATTGTTCTTTGATGAAATTTTTGATAGTCAATTTTATATTTTTTTGGGTGCTATTATTCTAAAATTGGAAACTGCTGATAGTACAACAATACCTTAACACTACAGCTAGATTTTTCAATTCCAGAGAAGAACCTCGAGAGATACTGCAATCTGTATTATCTCAATGAAAGATAACTGAGATCCAATCCTTGATCATATTAGTTCAAAATTCCAGTTCTGGTGAACCTAAACTGAAACACATTTTAGGATTAACAAAGACAAATGCAACGACAATGACTGCTGTGTAGTCACTTACTAACCAGGTGCACCCATGAGAGGCAGTTACGAATGGAAGAAACTCTATAATCAAGTAGTCCTAGCTAAAAAACATTGCTTGCAATTGTCGCTTTAGGATCAAGTGTAACAGTTATAGCTAAGATAAAAGGTTTTGATATTAATCTTAATGGTCATTAAAAAAGACTTGAAAATTCTTAACTTCCTCTCACATTTGTATTACGTTTGTCGTACATTATGGCAAGCATAAGAACTTACTTTGCTGCTGAAAATAAACACTTTCTTGTAAAAATTAATTGTCATAAACATCTTCTCTTGATGTGTATATGGGGTCATCGCTGTCGATGTGAGCTTACAAATTGGTTTGCACAAAAATTTTTGTATTAACTAACAAAGAATAATTTCCAGAACTTTCTTGCAATGAAAATGTGCATCACATTCTTAAATTTCATCCTTTTGCAAATTGCAGCAGTAAATGATTGCTCTAGAGAAATATACTTCTAAGAGTTAATGATGGCGGAAGTTTCATAATAAAGAAGTACTTTTTGACTCTTGATCAAAGTTTATCGTTGTTCCTATTACCTGTTGCATTGCTAAAGGGGCTGTGTGATGGCAGTTCAGTTCATTTTGTTTAATTTTGCCAATTACTCGCCCTCGCCCGCTATGGAACTTAAAGTAAGCAAAGAAATTACATGTAAATGACAAAGAGATCTGAGACAAACAAATAATTATGTTTCCTGAGTATTATTTTTGAAGTTGCAAGCAGCACGGATCATCTTTGAAAAACTGTTAGGCCAAACAGTTTTCAAACCCTAATTTCAATCCATTTCAATCTTCTTCAGTTTGCCCATCCGTGGCATCTGTTGTTTCTGTTATGTTACTTTACCTTCCTTTAAAGTTTTAAGCGATTATTTTTGTTTCTCTTAATTTAACGGGCATTTTGTAATTTCCTAATTTGGCTGAATTGCGTGACACAGCACCAAACCTTTACAACTATAAAACCAACCTATGTTTATAAATCAAATATTTTTAACTCAAACTTTAGTTAGAAACATTCCATTATTAGCAAAAATGATCTCAGGTCTTTGCACTATTGCTCCTGCCTCTTTATTATACAGAATTAAATTGAATTTAGAGAAAATTTACTGATAACTAAAACTGTCTGAAATAGTGTCCTTGTAAAGCAAGTGTCTATAAAGTGGGGTTTGATTGAACTGCACACACAAAATCCCTCCATTGCTTTAGGAGATGTATGTATTTCAAATCTGCGCTTATTTTGTAATCAAGGAAAAGGTCACTTTGCACTGGACATTGTGATGACCAATAAAAAGCAACAACTTGTTTAGTAACTGACCCTTCTCTGGGTCTTCAAAGTCCTTCCAATCCTAAAGAAAATGGTTGTCTGATCTTGTAAAAATAAAAATAATGTCAACAATATCTTCATGGATGGAATGGTATCATGCATGATCCAAAATGGCAGATCATAATGCTGAATTTTCACAGTCAGGGAGAAAGTAAAATATTGTTTTATAGAGATCACATAGATTTAGATCAAGTCTTAAAGACCAGACATTAAGTAAACTAAACATACTGTCATCTACTTGTGACTACAAAAAATACACAGTAGAACCCAGTTAACTCCAACTCTGAAAGGAAACTAAAAACAGTTCGAGTTAGCGGGGAATTTGAGTTATCTGGGTTTGAGTTATCAAGGTTCTACTGTGATGCGTTTCCAAGTTGATGTCCTTTTAACATGCGAAAAAGGAAAAAACAATATCCAGTCAATGTGTTAAAACTATTAGGGGGTGTTTACATGACACCGGGGCGAATTTCACCCCGGAGCGAGTTCACTCCGGTTCCCTCTCATGGCTCTATATTTGTTTACATGATACCACCACAAATTTCATGCTGGCGTGAGTCACCCCGGAGCGAGTTCACTCCGGTTCTTGTACTGGGGCGAAAATTTCACTCCGGTACGAAATCTTGCAACAGTATCATGTAAACACGAAACGACCGCCCGTTTCGGTGTGAAATCGGTCTGATGGTAGACTGGAACGGGTAGTGCATGCGTAATGTTTGCGATTTTGAATCACATGCATTTTATCAACATGAAGTGTACCTTCAAATATCAAGATGTGAAATGGCCCAGTCATCGTGTAAATGAGATACGAAATCAAAAAGTCATGTCGGTATGAACCTCGCACCGGTGCGAGTTTTCTCACGTAAACACCCCCTTAGAGTCTGACATCAAAGCTTTGTAAATAGCAATATCAGTACACAAAAAGAACAAGGTCCATCTGCTATTTAACAATTAGTCGCTGATATTTACATCACCTTCAGTGACTAATTGTTTCAGTATAATGATGATTATTCGAGAAAATAAAATTATTGATCAATTATTTCTGACTCCGAAACATCAACAAATCTGGCTGCAATTTTGAAAACTGTTAGCCTTTAATGTTATAATCCCCATGCAGTGATTATAGCATGACGAAGCAAAGCTCCTAGCCAATCATAGCGCTCTGTTTTCGATAATCATCAAGAATGTAATTATACTAAAAACTAATATGCATGCCACAACTCAGTGGAGAACTACTGCTTTCAAAGCTTTAGGCCCATTTTTAGGTGCATGTACTTTCCAGTTAATATGGACACCAAGGGGACAACCCATGGTGTCTATTATTCCGGTGTCCATATTAAGCCGCTTTTAGAAAATACATCATGGACACTTGATTTATTGATTTAAAGACTAACGCAGACAAAGCAAAGAAGGTTAGGAACAATGACCGCAGCAAAAAGCCAAGGAAGTGAAACTTGTGTAGCAGGACTCGGGCAAATAACTTTATTAAAAGGCTACAGTACTGGGGTCAAACACTGACTTATTAAAATCAAGCACATCACCCATTGAAACCTGTCATTACAGTCAAACCCTGCTTTATGGACACCCGCTTAATATGGACACCTCATTATTATGGACAGTGTTCTTTGTCTGTGGGGAAAGAAAGCCCTTACATTTTCTCTTAATTCGACCCACTTAACCCCATTAATACAGACACTTTCTATAGCCCCCTCAGTGTCTGCATTAACCCTTTAAACCTTAAAAGTGATCAGCATCAAATTTCTCCTTGTAATATCAATGCATTGTAAAACAGAGTGGTCATGAGAATTAACGACATGATCACACAAGTTGAATTTGCTTGATACTTTATCAACTTCTCCCCACTACTTCTATAGGAAATGAATAGGGGAAACAAATGAGAGTTCAGATTTTGATCTCAAGGTTTAAAGGGTTAATGAGGTTTGACTGTACTTGAACAGGGTACACTGTCTACATTATTATCTCATGATTGTGACACAAAAAATAAACAGTGCACAGGTAAATAACCAAGACCCATAAAGTGAAGTTGATATATGAGACTTTGTTACCCCCGACACAGACAAGCATCCCTTGTCAGTATTAAGTGGGTTAATTTTTGAGAAAAAATATGAGCTTTTTGTCCAGACAAACAGAACTGTCTGTTACCTTATATACAGTTGTCCTTATTAAGTGGAGTTCCACTGTACATGTGTAACTCGCATTCAATGCTTGTGAATATTCATTTTGACCATATTTTGAAATCTTTGTGACGGATATCCATTTTCAACAAAATTGCTGCTGCGCAGTCACCATGCAGATGTTTTAAGACAAGAGTTCTGCATTTCAAGGTTAAAAATACACCATTAAAGGACAAAAAATGGAAAGAGAAAGTTCAAAGAATGCTCAGCTTTCTTTTTGTGGAGAAAGGGAAGCTTTTCATCAAGAAATCATCCTTCAAGGAATTCAACCTTGTTTTCTTCACAGTGGAGCCCATGGTCTGTTTTGAAATGCAACCAAGTCAGCAAAGTTTTCGCTGAATTTTCAGGTACATTTTGCACTCTATGGCCAAGACAATTACGTTTTTGTAAATTTTTCTCTTCGGCGCTAAAGAAAATTACAAAATGTTCCCTGATTTGAGGTGGATTTTGTGTTGAATTTTGCCATGTGCTTAGCCGATGTCACTTGCATGAATGGATCCACTACCCAGATAGTGTTTTCCGAATTGCTTTAAAGGATTAACTTTTTGGACTTTGAATAAAAATTTTCAAGAAACGGTTTCTCTGTCTATTGTTTTGAGTTTGTTCATTCATAAAATTAGCTCAAAACACGATCGTGACTACAACATCTAAGTTTAATTTAAGCTTTTAAAATGCTTCTCACATTCATTACAAGCATCACTTTTTGCGAAGATGTCAGGTTCAGGTTTTGGAAACTTTTGATACACAGCTAATGAATTTTATTCAAAAATATTTTTCACCGTTTATTCTAGACTTTTAACATAAGAATTTTAAAAGCCTATTTGCAGTATAAGTTTACTGTGCAGAGGGTCAACAAGGCATCGTTTTTTGAAGTGCCAACTTCAAGAAGTTGCAAGGCCGTCAATGGGTTTCATAATGTTACGTTTGGTCCGGGTGGTAAGGCAATAATATCCTGCTCAGTGTTTCGGTAATATTCCTGGTTTCAACCTTTGAAAGCTTTCTCAGCTTTCGGGAGTTTTTCCCCCATTTCTCGGCCATTTTTTTAAGCGGGTGCGGGAACCTGAAGGAAAATTACATTAAGTTGTTTACGAAGTTTGATTGGTCAGTTATCTCTTCTTCTCGTTCCAAATACAGTACTTTTGAAATTGAATAATGACGAGCATCAGACAAAGCAAACATATGAGAGTTACACGTTTCAACCCCTTATGAGTTTCTGGTATGACTAAATAAATAATATTAATAGTGTCAGAATGATACTGTTTTAAAAGTATCTTATTATTGAAAAGTATTAGTCTCTTTGGCAAAAGTAGCACAGTAAGTAATAAAGGGTCACTCAGTTATAACTGAGGGCATCCCTTCTCCTATAAATTTTGTGTGGCTTGCTTTAGCAATGAGTTTTCCATCTTTGTGTAACAGTTCAGCTGAAGTGAAGGCCAGGACCTTTCCCGACTTCACGACTTCTGCATTTATAATAATTTCTTGTCCTAGTTTAGCAGGCCGTAAGTAACTTATACTCATATCCACGCTCATGCCAGGTTTATGAGGAGGCTTGGAAGCAACCACAATGGTAGTCAATGTGTCGACCAAAGTTGCCGTCATCCCTCCATGAAGTGTTCCTGGGCGATTTAAATGACTTTCATCCACTGTCATTTTAAATGAAGCCTTGCCTTCCTCAAATGACAGTAGTTCCACCTTAAAATTAATAATAATATAAAAAGAGAGTTAGGCCATTCCCTTTATTTTTCATTTACCCTTGAATGCGTTGATTTTGGGTCAGTCGGTCAGATTAAAAAAAATCACAAACAAGAAGTCTCAGAATATGAGGCCTGGTACCCCAGCATCACTGTGGTTATTCTTTCATGTTACGCTTATGCCAAATAGAATATATCCTTCATGTAATAGTAGTAGACAGTTTATCTCCCTGTATACCCTGTATACCCTGTATACCCACTGCTGTGGAGCCTGGAAACAACAAGACATGAACACAAAATCAATATGGCAGAAGTGTTTGTTGATGTTATGGTAAAGTCAAGACAACATGGAGGAAAGGATCAACCACCAAAACTCCCATGCAACCTATCAGCATCCCTCACTTTTCAGCAACAGCTTAAAAAAGGAAGTCCTGAGACAATTCACAAAAATGATTTTTAGCCCAACACAGAGTTGCAACATTGCAATGCAGTATATACTGTGTTGTGTTAAAAATCGTTGTTGTGAATCGTCCTGCGTAAGATCACCCTCACGGATTTAAATAATTAGGCTTATTATCTGGCTGAGTCTATTTTCGCTATGCGATTGGTCAATTTGCGGTCCGTAACTTGCTATATGGACCAAAATTTCAAAGAAAATGCTCATTTCGGAACTGTCATCAAATATTTCTTTAAGCATTACAGGGTTCAAATCTCCTTTTAATTCATAAAGGCAATTTGAGCCCTTAAATGCGTAAAGGAAAGATTTTACGACAGTTTAAAAATCTTAGAATTTACAACGATTTGTAGGGAAAACAATGCAAGCGTGACTAGGTGGTAGCCTGAATAGACCGTTTTCACTCACGTGGCCAGCATCTATGCTAATTTATTGGAACAAAAGAAAGCATTTACATGAGAAAAGAGTTAAACTCCCAGAGGATTTTCTTGGTACACCAACAATGACTCAAAGCAATCGGATGAATTTCAGGCTAGACTAGGTGGCAAAAGTTCTTTTTCTCATATAAATGCTTCTAACTTTTGGTAGCTGTTGCAATCGCTAATTTTGAGATATACAACTGAAAATTCTCAGGCTACCAATTTTAAAATGCTCTTTCAGCTTGTCCTAACAAAATTTTTCAAAACTGCGTGAACTGTTTCATCCTCGGAGACCCAGGGGCAGATAGTGGGGACGAGGAAAAGTCTAAACGCCCGTTTAGACTTTTCCTCGTCCCCACTATCTGCCCCTGGGTCTCCGAGGATGGAACTGTTTTCGAAAGTTGCTCAAGTGATCAAGTCATGCAAAGAAACAGTACGGACCGAAAACTTGGCTAATAAGAGGTATTTATCTTTTGAAACGTCATCGCCTGAGGATTTGTCAACATGTACATCTGCTCTTGAAGATTGTGTTAAAGATATTAACCTTTGGATGTTAAATAACAAGCTGAAGCTGAACAGTGGGAAGACTGAAATTATAGTTTTTTCATCTTCTTATCGCACATGTCCTGCGTTAAAAAACCTGGTGATTGCCTCTGACACTGTTGACTGTTCAACTACTGCGAAAAATATTGGGGTTATTTTTAATAACTCTCTATCGATGTTGCCGCATGTTATTGCTGTTTGCAAGTCTTCGTTTTTTCATTTACGCAATATTTTTAAGATTCGCAAGTTTCTTTCTCACGATACATGTAAAACTCTAATTCATGCCTTTGTTACTGCAAGGATCGACTATTGTAACTCATTGCTCTACGGTCAGCCTAAATGTATCTTGAAATGTTTACAGAGTGTCCTAAATAGTGCTGCTAGGCTTATTCACCTTACTAGTAGATATGAGCATGTTACGCCGTTGCTTATTCAACTTCATTGGCTACCAATTGAACAAAGGATAACTTTCAAAATTGCAGTAATTACATTTAAGGCGCTTCATGGTGCTGCACCTAGCTATATCACTGATCTCATCAAGCCTTATACACCTGGTAGACGTCTTAGATCCTCCAATCAACTTTTACTTTCTACGTCTAAATTTAATCTTAAAACTTATGGTGGCCGGTCCTTTACTATTGCTGCACCTTCTGTTTGGAATGCACTTCCATTCGAACTTAGATCTTGTAATTCCCTTTCTTCTTTTAAATCTAAGCTCAAGACTTGGCTTTTTAAAATTGGTTATGATGTTGTAGTATAGAATTATGATGTTTTTATAGGATGACAATAATGTAGTTTTGTAGTTTTGTAGGTTTAGGATTTTGTTGTTATTTTTATTATGTAAAGCGCTTTTGGACCATTGGGAATTAGCGCTCTATAAATATTGTATATTATTATATTATTATTTTTCACCGCTTAGCGTATTGCCTTTCATCTTTTTCTACTTACGGCTTTCACCACTCGATCAAATCCTTTAGTTGTCTGTGCATAGGCACCCATGCCCATCAGAAGTTGTCGAACCTTTGAAGATAACGCCATTCTGATTGTGGGGAGACGTTTTGTGCATTTACATGACGTAGATATTTGCAATGCCCACGATCCTTTGCGAATTAAGTTCCGTCCCAGTCCACACACCTTGTTTCGATCTTTGCCGTGTCGACACGAAATTGGTCATCGTGGAACAACAAAAGGCATTTTGAAAAGTTGTATTATCTGGTAGCCCTTTACTTTGACAAGAAGTAAGTTGCTGTTTAATTTCCCTTACATTATTTCCTGACTCAACGTTTTGGTTTATTAGTTAAAGACTCCACGTCAAGATTTAACAAACTCCCACGTGTGCATGTACATGTATCTATCGATCTCTTCGGGATCTATGAATCATATCAAGGTCTATAATGGTATCCTTGAGCCTATCCTTGATTTATATTGTGGTGGTGATTTGTCTTTTATCGAATGATTCGTCTTGATCTATAAATGTGGACTCAACCTAATACCTGGTTGGGCGATAACAACAGGCCTATTTTGGAGAATCACTGTGATTTTATATTGCAGTGTACAGTAAATATAGCAACCGGGATTCATTTTAGCTTATTAATATGTATATTGTAGTTCAATTTTGCCATTCTTTCAGCTCTTGTTCTCCTTGTTTGAGGATATGGGTATGAATGGTAAGGAAAAATAAAAATTGAACCCGGAATAAAATTAAACCACAAAATATATATTGCTGTATGTGAAAAAAATAGTTCATTGTATGCCATTGCCATTTTCTTGAATAGGTTGGTTCTAAAAATCAGAGACTTTTGACAAAACAGAAGTTTCAAGACTTACTACAAATGCTTCCAAGATTTTGAGATTAGACCCAAATTTTCATAAACCCAGAATTTTCTGGGGACTAACAACCAGTTGCCATCCCTATCAGAGTAAAAAGTGAACTGCTGCTACCACCTTTTATAGCTGCTGTTTAAGAATGTGCATAATTTTTGGATTAAATTAAGTGTGATTTCAGATTGTGATTTACAAGCTTTTCTTGTGTTCTCCCCATGGTATACCCATAGAAAGTGTGGTCTAGCAGGCCTCAAAATTAAAAAAATCCTCAGGTCGCCTTTTGGCGACCAACTGGAGAAATATAGTCGCCAGATGCAAATTTTTAGTCACTAGTTTGTATAATGTAAATGACGCAGCTCATAGTCAGGGCTTCTGATTTTTCGCGCAGTCGCAGATCTACGAAATTCACAAAAACATGCAAAATACCATAAAATTTGGTAGAAATCTTATCAAATACATGTCTGTACAACATAAAACGCTGAAAAACGCTGGTCTGGTCAGCGCAAAACTGATTGAACTCTAACAAAGTTTTCCCTGAAAATAACCACAAAATTGGCCTTTTTTTACCGATTGATTTTCGGCTAAGTTTGCCCCGAAAATTCCTGTGAAATCGGTCAATTTTCCCGCAAATTTGCTCCTAAAAATCCGACAAAATGTGACTTTTTTCCTTCGACCTATCAGAAGCCCTGCATAGTATTGTGCGATCTATCAGATTTGAGAATATCGTGGATAGAAGTCTGTATAAATTTGGAGGTAAACTAGCTTTGTTTATGCGATTTGGCCGTTTTTTATGATGAAAGCATGAGCAGGATAAGATGAAATGTTTGTTTTGACTTTACTCTTTTAATTTATATCAAAATCGTAGAGAAATCTGGTCGCCACTTTGGCAACTAAACTAGAATTTTTAGTCGCCAAGGAGAAAATATTAGTCGCATTGGCGACTGTATCAGTCGCAATTTCGAGCCCTGTCTAGTACTTTTATAAAATAACTTTAAAGCATGTTCCAGTTTTCTATGAGTTTACCGGCACAATAAACCATAGGTTTTTAACCAATCAGAAGGCACATACTATCTTAGTTATTTCATAAAGTACTATAGTCCTCCTGTAATCAATATGTGGTGGCCACTCATCCTAAACAGTCATTTGATTTTAGAATCAAGCCAATAATTACAGTCAAACCTCAGATAAGTGACCATGTCACCCAAAATGCAAAGTTTTAGTGGTTACTTATTCTGTTTTCTTAGCATATGAAGATATTTAACATAAAGATAACTGGTATTCTTTTTCCATTCTAGCCATGATTACAGATATTCAGCTTGCAGCCTTTGCAAACATCCTGGGTGTATCGCTTTTCCTTCTAGTTGTCTTGTACCACTTTGTAGCAGTCAATAATCCCAAAAGAAAGGAGGAGTAAAGTTATTTCCATCAATAATATTATAACTGTAAGTGATGATATTTGTGACTGAGTAGGTTTTAAGAATGTTTTATTTGATGGTGTTGATGTTATAACCCACCAATTAAATAGGTAGCTTGGGCTACAGATGAAACTAAACCTCTGGTTAAGTCTGTTTACGAAACAGCACCGAAATCCTTGTTCTGAGCCCCACCATCACCTGTGTCCCGGATTTAAATGTGCATCATGATTTGCCTAACAAAAAAGCCATTACACTTCCAGTAATTCATTGAGTCTGTTGGGGGTCCAGAACAAAGACCTTGGTGCTGCTTCTTAGACGGTACTAACTGGGGTTAGATTATGTCTGTGATACAGGCACATTAAGAGAAGGACATCAGGGTTTGCACTATTGTGGTGCTTGAGAATTGTGCGCAGCAGTATTGGATCAGCAGTTTCAATCTTTAATTGTTATACAGTAAAAACCCACGTGTAAGAACCTAGCGGTTTAAGAACCTGCTGGCAGAAATTTCCCATTTTTATACCCCAAAATATAAGAACCTGTTTAGCCAAGCAAAATTTATTAGGCTCTTATATGTGAGTTATGGGATATTTTCATAAGCATTTTTAACTAAGAAGTATAACTTTGGTGACTTTGTGAAGTGAAGTCAGACTGTAATATTATTGTTTGTTTTCTTTGGACCTTGTGTTCCTTGAAGTTCAGCCATTTGAAACGTTAGTCAGGTGCGTTTCTTCACTTCTGAAATATTAAGACCAGAAGTTGATTCCCTTCCCTTTATTCTTGATACCAGTTTCTCTAGGTACTTGTGATTTCCTATAAGTTTAGAATCCACTGGAATTTCAAGCCCTTTCCCCTCGCCTTTGTTGTAGCGAGGTTTCTACTGAAAACTTAACAACCTAATTAAGAACCTACTTTAGCCTAAATTTCCAATAACTACCCGCAAATATAAGAACCTGTTTTGCCAAACTTAATGATCACTTTCTAACGCAACTGAACACAATACCAACACACGGGAACAATATCTTGGACTTAGTGATCACAAGCGTTCCGGATCAAGGCAACGTGACCGAAGTTGTTAAGGCAATTGACGCAGACATGGCCACGGATCATGCTATTGTCTCCTTCAAATTCCAAATTTCTCTAATAGCCCCACCAAAGATGAGTCGCTTTATTTAGGATTACAATAAAGGCGATTTCAAAGGGCTACGCTCTTCTCTACAGGCAGCAAACTTATCGAATTTAATTTCGCCTGATAGGGCTGACATTAACAATGATTGGCGTTGTTGGAAAGATGCATTTCTTGCTGCCATGGCTGACTTTATCCCGAAAAAGAAACTCAAAGGAACAAACCCGCTTCCTTGGATCAATGGCTCGATCATAAACCTCATCAAGAAAAAAGACTCAATACGCAAGATACTAAAGCAAAGAGCATCAAGTGTCCTGAGAGAAAAGTTTAGGTCTCTACGTTCTGAGATCAAACGCAGACTCTGTGAATGTAGGGAGGCATTTTTTGCAGATATGGAATCAAACTTAAAGTTGAACCTGAAACGCTTCTGGTCGATTCTGAAAGTGAAATCAAAACACAAAAACATCCCTGAAACAATTACCATGGCAACCAGTGACAACTCAAGAGTCAAGGCCTCCACTCCAAGAGAAGTTGCAGAATTGTTCAACCAGTATTTTGTGTTGGTATTCGCGTCTGATCAGGGAACTCCAGCCCCTGATAGGGAGAATGGTCAGTTACCAGACTCAGGCCTGTTCTTGGCTGATGTAATTCTCTCAGTCTCTGAAGTTGAACTAACCCTGCTTAATCTTGATGCCAGTAAAGCTTCTGGGCCAGACGAATTACCTGCCAAAATTTTGAAAGAAACAGCTGAAGTGATAGCACCCTCGCTTACCCAACTGTTTAACAAGTCGCTTAGGTTGGGCTGTCTGCCGGAGGACTGGAAACTAGCAAACATCGTTCCTGTTTTCAAAAAAGATAATAAAGAACAAGCGGAAAACTACAGACCGATCTCGCTACTTTCTATTGTTTCCAAAGTCATTGAGAGGTGCTTATTCAATACTATTAGGGACCATGTTTTCAATCTTATCAGCGCATGTCAGCATGGCTTCAGAGCTAAACGTCTTCTGTAACCCAGCTTGTTGAAGTTCTAGACCAAATCGGCACAAAGCTGGATAGAGGAGGACAAGTCGACATAATATATCTGGACATGTCAAAAGCCTTTGACACAGTAAAACCACGCAAAACTCCTAAGGAAGCTACACCAGTATGGTTTTTGGGGGAACCTGCTAACATTGCTAGAATCTTACCTGCACAATCGATTCCAGCGAGTGACTATATTGGGTGCAACATCAAGCTCCTTACCTGTAACTTCAGGGGTCCCACAGGGATCGATCCTAGGCCCCATATTGTTCCTTCTGTATGTGAACTCTTAGCCAAATGCTGTTAGATCAAGTCAGGTGCCGCTTTTGCCGATAACACAAAGATTTTCAAAGAAATAACATCAACCCGCGATGCAGAACAACTTTAGGAGGACCTATCTAACCTGGTCACGTGGTCAGATTCTGCTAGCCTAAACTTCAGCTACAGCAAGTGCAAAGCGCAATGCATTACTAGGAAACTTAAACCCCTCATCTTTGTCTATCATATGGCTGGCTCTCAGCTTGAAGTTGTCTGTGCCAAGAAAGATCTTGGTGTTTACATCACGGATAACCTCACGTGGAATAAGCAGGTCAATGCGCAATGCGCTAAGGCCAGCAGGGTCCTGGGATATATACGGAGAAACACTGGACTCGCCAAAAGCATTACGGTTAGACGCTCGGCATACCTTACCCTAGTAAGATCCCATCTTGGCTATGCCACGGAAGTCTGGACTCTGCCGTCAATAGACCTGATTTGAAAGCTCGAGCGTGTCCAGAGGCATGCTACAAAGTATATCTTGGATCTACCATTCATTTGTGACCAAACATATGGGGACAGACTAATGAATCTTAACTTATTACCAATCTCCTATTGGCACGAGGTTTTAGACATGCTTTTCTTTTTCACAGTTGTAACTGGAACATTTAGAGTTAGTCCCTCCATTATCCCGCAAGTCCTAGTTACCTACTCGCACTACCAGATCTAACAGCAACTGTAATGTCACTCACTTTATTTCAAGGAAATGTAATACTGTCACTTTTCAGAGATCCTTTTTTAATAGAACCACCAGAATCTTGAACACGTTAGTAAATGATTCTCAACTTTCATGCAACCTTCAGATCAGCCAATTCAAATCCATCATGTACAAGTACTACGTGGATGCCTTAGAACGTAACTACGACCCAGAGAACCCACGATCCTGGAAAACAATCTGTCCGTCATGTAACGTTTCACGTAACGTGTCGGTCCTTCTCTGTTCTTGTTTTTAATTGTCTCATGTTAGTTTTACTGTTTCTTACATATCTTTTAAGCTCTGGGACCACTGTAATTGGCTCAACGCTGTTATGGCACCCCTGCCTATTGTTTCATTGTTGTCTATTGTTTCATTGTTCATCAAAAGGCGAAGCTAGTAAAATAAAAAAATAAAAATAAATGTAGGTTCTTACACGCGGGTTTTTACTGTACTACTGCTGTCTAGTCACTCCTCCCTTGTGGAAACTTTGCCATTATTGACACTCTGCCCATACAGACAGCTACTCTTCACTTCTTGCTTAAGACCAAATGTTTCAATTTCAGTATCATTGATATGTTTATCCAGTCCATCCAAATATTTTCTGTTCTATAAAAGCTGGTTCTCCAGTCAATCTAAACATGAATCAGCTCTTTTAAAATAGCTAACACTTATGGGGAATTTGTTTGATTGAGCTATAAGTTTGAGGGATATTGAAAGCAACAGCAAAGTGTGGGCGAATTTTTTGTTTTTTGAGACTTTTTTGTTGCGAGGCATTTTCTATGATTATCCTTCTTTTTCTTAGCCCTGTTTCAAATATAGTTCTGCAACTTTTCATCATCATAAAAAATATGGCAACCCCATGACCCATTTTCTAGCACTTTGACTTCCCAAAGACTAGAACAAAATCAAATCAGTGAAACAAAAAATTGTTCTGAGTTTTAGCTTTAGAAAGCTGATTTGAATGCCTGCATTAAAAGTCATAAAAAATGTATGGTGAAAGGTTTTATTAAATGTTGGTTTATTACGATAGCCAGTTCAGCAAGTTTAAATTTGATATAGGGTTTTAGGTATCTGCAGTTTAACTAGAATGCTCTACATTACTTACACATGAGACACCCCTGAAGGTATCCAGTAACCTATTAATAAGGCCTTGAGTGCTGTATGGTCTGGCAATTAAACCAGGCCTATCACTTTGTTGTCTAGTACCCAACCAATTTTGAACTATCCATTCATCAGCTGTTCAACAGCACTGGAATCTCTCAAAAAGATTTCTTAAATGAACTCTTTCACATATTGTTGTGGAATGAATATAAAGGAAAGTTGGTTTATGTTAGCCTGTTGCGCTAGTTAGATATTTTTTAAATAAATGCAGTTGCTAGACAAACTTATTTTGTAAATTTCCAGGAGTATTGAGTAACACCAATCTTTTCTCTTTCAGGTACAAATAATTATTATTGAGCAATTTTCGCTAACATGTTTCAGTACTACATACCAAGAGGAATCCAGGTGCTAACATGGGCCAGAGTGCATCATCAAACTTTCTATAATTTTTACTGATTATTCATATTCTCCTTGATAAATTATGCTGATTTCAACAATGAAACTTTGTCATCTGAATCTGTGCGACCATCTTTGTGGGCAATAAAATAATATTTAAATTAAATAAATCTAAAAATTTTTGCAGCTCTTTAGGAATTGTTCGGGTATGAAAGGTTAAAGTTGTTTATTGTGGAAAGTGCACTTATCTTAATGTCCAACTACCTTACAGGCACTCCGCTCAAATAGTTAGAAACAAATAATTCAAATAGAACACAACAGTATTAAAAACCCCAACTGGCAGGAGGCCACCAGCTAGCTATTTACAAGCATGGCCAAGGATTTAAACTCATGATGTCTGGCAGAGAACAAATCCAGCAAGTGGCCTAAGTAGGGCTTGAACCCAGAGCCATCGGGTTGCGAGTCCGATGCACTGACCCCACAAATAGCCTGTGTGACTACAGCCATAGTCTGTGTGTAGATGCTGTACTGTTCTAGGGCTCAAAATAATGCCCAGTCAGAGGACAATGTCCGGCCAAGATGACCATTTGTAAGGAAACAAAATTTCACCTAACTGTAAAATATTTTAGCCGCGTGCAGTTATGAATTAGGAGAATAACAGATAAGATGTACTGTCTTATGGTAGACCTCATTCTGCAGATTTGTGAATGCCAATTAACGGTTTACAATTGCTATTTTTTGACATTTTGACTGGTAAGAAACAACCCATGACCGAGCTAAAACTTGTTTGGTCGGTCAACATGACCGGCCACTGTCCAAAAATTATTTTGAGCCCTGAAGTGAGTGTCCAGCATGGGAGACAACTTGGAAAATGTTGACGGGATTGTTCTGGATTGAGTAAGTAAGAAAAATATAACAGGAAAGATAACTAAGCAAAGGGGTTGTTGATGGTGAAAATTCAAAAGGCCCAGTTATCTTTCCCTGTTTCTGTAAAAAGTTAGGTGCTTTGGCAGGATTTGTCCAAAGGAACGCAAAGTTTTTAACCCTACTCCTCACTTCACGAATTGTTACCGTGCGCGCCTTGGCCAGTTAAATGTACTTTTCTGATTTGATTTCTTTTGAGTAATCTGTGGTAATATAATTTATCATGAAACTTCCCCAGCGATTGGGAGCGATTAGCCTGAGAAAACACTTGAGGTGACATTTCATGAAGTCACCACTGGTATTCCCGTAGACTTGCTCACAAGTCGAGCTTTTGAGCGCGTAGCGCGACAGTGAGCGGGAAGTTTGAGAAAGTCTAGTATTCCCGCGAGATGACGTCTGAAAATTAAAACCGGCGCGGATATTCCATAATGATGACGTGTAACAACCCTGATCTTAAAAGTCCCAGTACATGTATTAAACCTTTTGGCAGGGTATTAGCAAGGTATATTTTTTTCAAGCTGATCCCGTTTTTTGACGCAATTTTTTTTATCCCTGATCCCAAAATTGCTGTAAATTTCGATCCCTGATCCCGTAAAAATACTTGATCCCACGAGTTTCCCTATATAATTTTGCCTCTCTCAGGACAAGAGAAACAATTCATTTTATCGTTTATTTGTTTACACACATACCCAAAGCATAAGGCGTCTACCTGAATTAACAGGGTGTCTCCTTCGTTTTGCTTCTGACTCTTTGCTGCCGAACACCTTGCTTAAAAATTCCTTCGCAAAGAGTCGCAAATCTCTTGCTTCTGCTTGCAAAACGTCTTTGTTTTTAGCACTGTCTTCTTTCCTGAGACCCCGGGGGGAGGGGACTCCCAGATGAAACAGACTGGGATGCTCTTCGTCTCGCTTAGGGGTGTAAATTTTGGATTTTTGTCTCGCTTAGGGTGTTCCGGGCAAAGCGCTAATATTTTATGCCGCCAAGGTCTCGTTTAGGGTTCCGCGAAGAAACACAGAATTACGCGAAGAGAAACAGAAGTCAAATTTTAACTTGTTTTGTTTACCGTATTCGATGATTATGTCTTTATATCATTAAAACTCATTGCATGTCGTATTTATGTGTTTTTAAGCGGTCTCTTTTAGGGGTCAAAATTTGCTTAAGCCACGCCCAGATTGGTCTCCTTTAGGGGTCACAAAAAGCTTGAGCCACGCCCAGATGGTCTCCTTTAGGGGTTAAATCCAAAATTTCCGACGAGCATCCCCGTCTGTTTCATATGGGAGTCCCCCCCCGGGCCTGAGACTTTCTTTCAGTTAACATTTCGTTTCAAGTGTGAACTGTTATTGAAGAATTTGAAGTAGGACTTCCATAACCCTAACTCGCTTGACTCTAAATCCACTTTAACTCGAACTAAATTTAATCTGCCTTCGGTCCATATTTCAGTAATTCTTACCCTGGAATTCCCTCTAGTTCCCCTGCTGGTTCGAAATGTTTTTTAGCCTCCCTTAGGAGTTTGAGTTTGCTGTGGTTCGCCGGTACGCCAGTACGTTAAAATCGTCATTTCCGAAGCAAATCGTAATCGCCGCAGTATTCACCTGTATTTAAAAAATCTGTATAGTTTATTCTTTGAAGAAAGGGTACTGTTTAATGATAGGTCAAAGAGATAATGCATCACTCCCGATGCGATCAATTCATGATCAATTGTTAGGATGTGTTCTCAGTATGAACTAGTGTGCCAGAGTATGCAGAGCTATGGCCGGTCTCTTCAGAAATTCTCGAGCGATCCTCTGCGTACTTGTGTCTTAATGTACTAACCTACTTGGTGATCTCCTCGAACTTCGTTGGTAGGGTGACCAGGAGCGTGATCTAGAAAGTTAATAGTTTGTGAAATTAAATTTAGCGAAAAATGCTGCAGATTTCAGCAAGTACGAAAGCGGTAAGTCAAAATCACTTCACCTTCGACGTGAGCGATCGTCATTCTTTTTCTTTTTCCCCATGGTTTGTCAACGAAATACTCACAAATATAGCGAACAAGTTGCCACAATGTTCCCGACGGCCGAAAACGGTGAGACAAAAGGTCAACATCTATAAATGGACCAACGTGGTCACCATGTGTGCCATGTTACAAATGATGTTATCAAGGACACAAATTTAACGAGACAACAGAGAATGCCGGAAATCGAAAATTATCAACGACTGCGTGACAAACCAGAACTGACTGGATAACGCTAATAACTTGTAATAAGCCGTTCTAGATGCAAAAAAAATTCCAAACTCCAAATTTTTTGTGATTTTAATAATTATCACACTCAGCTATCAGTCTGATCCCTGATTCTATGAAAAACGGTGCTGATCCCGATCCCAAGGCCGTGATCCCTGATCCTAAGGCTGTGATCCCTGATCCCACCCTCTTGCAGACCTTTGATCCCTGATCCCATATACCTTGCTACTACCCTGCTTTTGGGGCCGTAAAGCTGTTATGTTTTCCGTGTTTGCATTCAAGATCAAAGTGGCAAAAAATTTTGAAAATAACTCATACTATCAGTTAACAAAGCAAAATTGACTGGTTCGTGAGTAAGAGGTAAGGAGAAAGAGCCGTAGAATTGATATTTCGGGGTTTGATGTTAGGATTACAGTCTTCTTACGTTTTATATGCAATATAGACATCTAGAAAAGAATTAAAGACAGTTCATTTATTGAACGAGCGATTCGAAGTACTTTGGTTTCGACTTACATTCCTCAGAAAAAATTACTTTCTGCCGTATAACAAAATATTTAACTCGGGTAATATAGCTTTGTCACAGGGGCTAATCGTCTAGAAAGTGGGGGCAAATTGTCTCTACACTAGGGGTTGTCAGTAAAGAATTGTCTGACTGATTCTTTTATTGACACATGTACAGTTCTACACTGCTAGAGGAGGGGAAGAATGGATTATTTTGGTGTTTATGTCGCACTTCTCCTCCATTATGAATCCCTCGTCATTCTTTCCCTAATGGCTATGAATAAACCCTGTGGACATTTGACGCAGTTTTTGGTTCCTTCTGTGAGTATCGGAGCACAGATTACGTAATACAAAAGAAATAAAAGACGGAAAACAAAACAACTCCGAATAAAGACTAATCCCAAGTGACCAAAAATACAAAGCTTTCCGGTACCTGCAGAAAGACCCCAGTTTTTAGTGTCGTCACGCAACGCTCCTCCCCACTTACGGCGGTCGTAGTCGCGCAGGGACGGCAAAGAAATGTTTTAAAAAGAGTTATTCACGTGCTTAGTTGTTGTTTGCTAACTAAATCAATGGCTTTTTGACGTTGCCGTTGCCTTCGCCGTCGGAGTTTCGTAAGGTCCCTAATTAGCCTGCAGTGCAGGCGTTTTCTTCGGGGGCGAGCGAATGTTTTCGCTCAAGAAACACCCCTTCCCTCCCCTATCTCCTTCTTTTGTCCTAGCACCTACCCTAAGGGTTGCTATTTCTACTCTCCCCAATCTGTCATAAAATCAAAGATGGCCGCTAATAACAGTCAAAAACCAAGAACTTTACGCCTGCACTGCAAGCTAGATAAAAATAGATGCCATGCAGACAAATCCCCAAATGGGTTTTCGCATATTCCGGTAAAAAGTTGAAAACTGGATTAGGTTCCCGCCGTTTGATATCCTTCAGAGTGAACTGGGAACGAACATGTGGACCATGTGACATGCGCAAATGCAATGGCGCATTTCTAGAAGATTTGAAAACGCACGAATTTTCACGAGTGGTGAATTCAGTTGTCCAGTATTTCCTTCGACATATCGCTTTATCTGTTCTCTGAGCACTGAGATTTGCAGTTTATCTCAACGTTTTGAAGATGGCAGACCTAGATTTGAACGAAGTAGCTTTAAATTTAAAAAATACCCTTTCGCCGGATGCAAACGTTCGAAGGCAAGGTGAGTTCACATTTTGGTAGGTTTCATGTCACCCAAAATTACATTTGCTTTCGCTGTTTTAATCAGCCAACTAGCCAGTTAAAGTAATAACGATGCTTGTAGTATCTTAAATACGCCTAAGTCACATATAAAAGTGACAGTAACCGTTACTTCATAACGGGAAAAGGAAAGCCTTCGTAGAGAAGTTAAAAAGTACAAAATGAACGACGTTCGAAAAGCAAAAAGTACGTTTACTTAACTCATTGTAAAGTGACTTTATTGTACCAGATTGTGACCCTAGGCCTTATAGGCCCTTGTTTTGGGTGCGTGGTTTTTGAGATGGGAAGGGAATCAATTTAATTGGTTGATTTGGCAGTAAATAATACTGAAGATGTTTACCACTTAAAAATGTTATCACCAGTTTTTGCATGCAGCCGTTTCACGATGATCATGGATCGGATGTACTTGGGCTTTTGACTTTGTGTTACAATAATTGTTCTAATGATCACTATCGCTGTGCATATTTTTGTAAAACTGGAAAGTGCCTAATAGCCTTTTGTGTGTCATGCATGGGCAAAATATTGCAGAGTGGTGGTCAAATGAGTCATCACTTACTCATGTTTAAACTTGCCCTCTGCTTTTAAAGAGGCACTAAAACTGGCCGGAGATTAAAAATACCCATTACTTGATTCTACTTTCAAACATGACAGCCTAAGTCTGAGTGGCACTTGCCCTACAATTGAAAATTTTTCTCTCACATTCCCCCATAGGCAAAAATAGGAGAGCATTGATTTTTTCCCTCAAATTAGCAGTTTACATCATTTATAAACACTGAAGTATATCATTATCTTATAAAGTTCTTAACTTCCCAAGGCTTCACTTAAGAAGGTCCCTAGTGACTCCTGATTTAATGTAAAATTCTCCCTTTGATTCACAAACAGGTTTAATGCAAACCAGAGGTGAATTTAGCAGTTTGTCATAAGTCACTAAGGGCTTTATTCCAGGCACAGGCAATTATTTATTGTTGGGAGCCGAAAAGCTCTAACCTATGAAATCCAGGCTGCCTGCCAGCTTTGTACAGTTAAAAAAATTTCCTTGTCATCTAAGCTAGGGCAAAAGTTGGTTACCTGGGGCCTCTGGGCACTGCTAGAGCACAACCCAGAACTTTTTTCTCGCCTCTTCGACGTAACACATTATGAGTCACAGTGATGGTGAAAAAAATTAGGTGGAATGGAATACATCTTTTATATCGCTTTGTTTGTTTCGTTTTCTGTTCAGGGTCATGTGACATTCTTAGGGGGATTTTTCTTTCTTATAATAGCTTATACATTCATGTACACATGACTAGTGTGAAATTTAAAAGGCACAGTTCCCTGAAAGTAACATCACTTGTTCTGAAATGGGAAGACAAGCAGACTTTGCGAAAAGGATACATGGACAGGAAATTTTACCAAATTGATTTACTCAAATACAGGTGTATACTTGTGCTGATAAAGTAATGTTCAGTGAGAATGCAGATCACAGACTGTAAATTGAATGGCACAGGAAACATTTTAATGACAGTGAGATCTGCGTTGTCAAATGGCAAATGCGAATTTGTACCACGTGACCAAGCCTCTCCTTTACTTGTCATGAACACGACAGTCTAGCAACAATATACATTTAATAACAGTGACCTCATTATGAGGAATTCAACTGTTTCATCTTGCAGTTCACCATAATAACATCTGCTTGTTTTAGATTATTGTTGTTTGATACAATTTTGGCATTTTCTCTTTTCTTAAAACTCCACCAAGATGAAAATATTTAATGTTATTTGAAAGTAGTCAATAATATCATTGAACTGTGGGAGTCGTTTTTGATGCAACTTTTGTGAACTTGCTTTGGCCTACTGCGGACTGTTATTTAGACAAGTATCTAAGCTGGCTACGTGTGTGTATTACCAAAAAGCTGTGATCTGTCAATAAGAAGAAAGAATCCTAGCTGAAATCTGAGCTATCACAAATAATTAGTGATACAAGTCAAGGCCTGCCAAAATGAGTTGGTAAATTGTTTTTAGGGCAAGGAGACAAAGGAAATTGAGAATCAACCTAGGCTAAACAATTTTAACCTGTAACATGGACACATTAATCCCCTTGAAAGCTATTGGGGACCGTGCCCTCAATGATCTCACATGAAAGACTGTTGGCGAGCATTTCTCAAATTTCCCTTCTAAATTTCTTTTAAAGTGATTGTCTTTTGTATTGTTCATTATAGCGGAAAAGTTTCTTCAGTCAAATGAAGCAAAGGAGAACTATAATGTTTTATTGCTGCAACTAGTGGCTGATGTTAGCACAGATGGCCTGGTCAGAATTGCTGCTGCAATATCTTTCAAAAATAGTGTGAAGAGAAACTGGAGAATTGTAAGTTTTTGATATCTCATTTAAATAATATTGCTCTACACAATGATTCTGGTAAATTTATTACCAACTGGAAAGTAAATGTTCAAGGAAGTGAATATTCATTGTTAAACAGTAAGTAAATTTTCTTGCTGTATTGTTTCAAATTAGGTTGAGGGAGAACCAAACAAGATCAGTGAACAGGACAGAGAAATAAGTATGATATTCGTAGGAGTGTTGCTTGATCAGTGATAAATTATAATATATGACAGATAACAGTATGCTTAGTACACAATATAGGAAAGGTGCTACAAAGTTTCTATATTGTTAACTTATCACATGATTGCCTATCACATTATGTGATAGGCAACAATTTTTCTTTGTTTTGACCTCCTTTCTACATGCAAGTTTGTTTCAATCCCTCAGGGTGCAAAGAAAGTCAGTTTTACAGCCTGCCATTCGGGCAAGCTGTAGCTAGCATGTACTAGCCCACAAGCCATTTCAACTAGCCTCAAAACCCTTTTTAATTAGCAGGATTGATTACAATCCTACTGTAATTTGATTTTCCGCAAAAAACAGCTCTTGCCCATCGGGCAAGTTAAGAACAAAAATCACTAGCCCCATAGCAAAATCCACTAGCCCTGGGCAGCCTATCCGACTCGACTTTCTTTGCATGCTGATCCTTGCTTGGCCATGTCACTTGTTTTCATTTTGGGGTGTTTTAGATTCCGTGATTAAGCTCACTCTGTTCTTTTGTTTTTTAGTTAAGAGGGAAATTGTTGATTTGATGCTTAGAAGTCCTGAGAAGTTACAAAAACAAGTAACTGTTTTTCTCTGTGTTTTAACATTGTTGTCTCCAGTCATTTCTGAGACATATATTTGCATTTATTATTGTGTTGTATTCATCGGTGGCACTCTGTTATTTGTTTGTTTAGCTCAGTGATGCTGTCAGTGTAATTGGAAGAGAGGACTTTCCTGATAAATGGGAAACCTTATTGCCAGTATGTAATTCTTATCCTTGTTGACATTGTGTTCAGGTATATTATCTTTTGTTTACACCTAAGTGCTGCCTCATCAGTTTTAATTATATTTTTTAGGACATGGTCGCTAAATTTAAGAGTGGAGACTTCCACATAATAAATGGAGTTTTGCAGACTGCCCACTCGTTATTCAAAAGGTGGGTATTCCAGGGATGTTAGAAAGTTTTGAAGTAGGCAGCTGAGTTGTCAAAGTAAGCGGCCAGTCCAGGGATGTTTTATTTAAAAAACACCACCAGTAAAGAAATGCCAAGCAGAGTAGCTGGCCAATACTAACCAAGTAGGGAGCAATTTTTGCCGTCAAGCGGCTACTTTTGACAACCCTGGTATTCCATGTGCATACCATGTACTTTGTTTAATTGCCAATTACTTGCAATAAAGGGTGACATTTGGCTACATGCATTAAGTATAATGAAGGGGAGTCCGAATGGGCATAAGTTTTTCATCTCTCCCGACAACATTTTTTTGACAGATCCCTTTTCTTGACAAAAGAAAAAAAAATGACACCTTTGATTATGAAAGTCATGGTTAGAGTGCTGGACTTGTAATTCGGAGGCTTCGAGTTCCAAGTCTGGCCTTGACTGCTAGCTGGACTTGTTCTCAGTAGCATCCCGAGTTCAAATCCTCGTCCATGCTTGTAAATGGCCAACTGGTTTGCCTCCTACCAGCTGGGATTCTTAACCTTTCCATTGAAATTTGTTTTTTCCATTATCCCTGAAAAGCCCCATAGGGGAGAGGATATTTAGATATTTATTATTATTATTTTTATTGGTTAATACTTGGTGGTTGGAAAATGGGTGGAACTAGTAAGTAGTAAGAATTGCTCCTTCCTTGGACCATTCTAGGTACCGTCATGAGTTCAAGTCCCAAGAGCTATGGACTGAAATCAAGATTGTTTTGGAGAAGTTTGCTCAACCCTTGACAGACCTGTTTATGGTAGGTTAATGGCCATCATCTCTGTGTATGGCAGTTATCAGTCAGGGTGCAGTGTATGTGATAAGTAATTTTGCATAAATGTAGTTCTTGTATCATTTCAACTGTGACAAAATTATATCCTTTTCAAACAGTGGATTGAACTGGCTTTATGGAAAGGACTTGTGTGATTGTGACATAGTGCTAAATGGAATGTTTTTGACATATGTTGTGGTTCGATAGTTTGTTTAGTTGACATCTGGTAAAGTTCTTAGTAGCACACATCTGACAGTTTGCTGAAAGGCATGGACGGGTTCAAACTCTGGCTTGGGATTTTTAACCTTTTAAGCCCCAAGATCCACATACAAATTCTCCAGACTGATCTCCATACATTTCCTCCAAGAATTAGTTGAGAGAATTTGATAATTGATCAAAGAATATTCGGTTTTGGTGATCATTCTTGCTTGCAGTTTAGTTTCTTACACCTGATTGGCTTTTTTCTTGCAACACAATAACATTCCAGAAATATTTCTGATGTTCATGGTTTTTGACTGTTTAAGTCTCTTTGAAATAATGTACATTGATTTTGTTATTCTCAATTTGTAGAACATAATGGAAGAGGCTAATAAGAGTGCTTCTGATGTGTCCAAACTAAAAGATATTCTCAGTTCTATCTTGCTCATCTGTAAGGTCTTCTACAGCTTGAATTTTCAGGTGAGTTGGCATTTTACTGAACTTAAATCTTTTTGCTCAGGCAACTTCTTTTTTTAAATATTTATTTATTTTACTTCTGAATATAATGAGAAACGTTTACACTTCCATTTAACAATCACAGCTGATCAGGAGAGTGTGACTGATGGGCCAGAGACCTGTGCCTCAATGACAGAAAACTGACATTCCATACTCAGCCTGATGATATAAAATGTACTGTGGTTTGGGTCAATAATTGTGTCTTTTGTAGCCTGCAAGCAAGCTCTCCATTTGGGGGTATCGTGAAAAGTACATGCGTGAGTGGCACACGAGGGGAGACACAACAGCGGGGGTTTGTGTGGGGGAGAGAAAGGAGAGCTTGCAACGATCTCTCATAAATTTTCATTTCGACTCCAGAAACCCCGGGACAGTGCAAAGTGTGAAAACTGTCACCACAAATGTGCTGCATATTATAAAAGTGACAACCGCATGTCAAGTTTCCTTTTGCCCGTCTTCCAACAAGTCACCACATAATTCTTATCTCCATGTAGTTGATGTAGCTTCAGTTTAAGCTGCAATCCATTCTTCGAAAATTTGGATATGTATATCACTATCCCTGAGAATTTAGCATTCTGCTAAAAACACTAACGTGCTTGGCCCACCATGACAAAACTTTGAGGAAACCATCAGATTCAGTGACAAAAGAAAATCGCTGAATAAATATTTTTCAGATCCAGGAGGCACTTTTGAGAAAATCAGACAACCTAAAACCCTTATTTAGCCACAATGAAGAGCTTTGCATTTCAAAAAAGGTAAAAGAAAATGCTCTTGCATCAGAGGGCAAATCATGCCCACCAAAACAATTCCCGCGGAAAATCAATATGCGTGTCACGCCCTCTCAGTACAATGTATGTAATAAGTGGCAAAATCACATTTGGTCTGTTAAAACTTAACTCTCCAGGGCATAATCTACCCACCAGACACAAACAAACAACATTTTGCATGATGTAAAAGTTGAAACTTTCACACCGCTTTTGCGAAAATTACACCAAACAAGCCGTTCTGCTTTAAGGACTGAAACAAGTTTTCAGTTCCATTATCCGGGCCTGAGATCCAAATTTGACTTTGAATGAACAACCACACAGACGACAGTTATCTCTGACAGAAGGAGAGAGCTATTTTCTTCCTTTTCCAGTTTTCTTTTTCTGAGTGAGCTCAGTGATCGCCAAGTTACATAACACAGGTTTTGTCGTGTTTCTACATTTCCTACAAAAATTTAGGGCAGGCCAACTAGGCCTGTTATCAATCAACTTTAATTTCCGGAGTGTCAGTTTTTCAGCCAATGATATTTCCCTTTGTTTGGGCGAAGTACAAATGAAAATTTATGAGAGATTGTGGCAAGCTGTCCTTTCCTCTGCCGTCGCTCACTCGCGCTTATCACATTCATGTGGCTCACTTTGCTCGCCCGAATGCAGAGCTTGCTCACATGCTATCTCTTTTGTTTCACAAGCACTTTTTCCCTGCTTGCTGATCTAATTGTCACCAAAACAATAGCAGTTAACAATAACGAACCAATTCAACGACCTGCTCCCAGTTGGCTTGTTAACTTAATTGGTAGAGCGCTGCACCAGTGTCGCAGAGGTCAAGGGTTCGAATCCCATACAAGCCTGAATTTTTTCAGGCTTTCTTTTCGCAAGTGCATAAGTTGCATATTTAACTGCAATGATCTTCCTTCAAAACAATTCTTCACTCCAAAGTTCACATAATGATTTTCATAAACTCATAATTTCAATAGCAGTTAAGTAAGTATTCCACCGATTCTGACAGTGTGGCATTGTGTTAAATGTAGCCTCACTTAAACCTAGTAGATAAATTTTGAATTTTAATACTGCAAATCTCTCAATATTGTTTTGGATAACAGGACTTGCCTGAACACTTTGAGGAAAACATGGATAAATGGATGAGAAATTTTCTTATCCTCCTTACAATAGACAGTAAAAAACTTAAGATAGAGGTGAGTATTATTTTTCTCCTTACCAGTTCAAAGCTATCAATAACAATTATTGAAAAGGGCCAATGTCGCAAGGCATGAATTAATTCTTTTTTATACATCTTGTATAAGGTCAGTCATGACCTACGCATCGCCTGCATTCTTCTACACCCTGCCATGTATTTAAAGAAAGATCTAGAGAATGTAGAGAAACAAGTACTATCAATCATTTGCCCGGGACTGGCCTGTAGAAAGGCCTTAGAGCTTTCAAATATTATGTCTATCAATGACTACATCGCTAGCTTATGTAGAAAGACCTTCCTCTCGATTGCTAATGACCCCCGGCCCATCGCTTACATAATAATTATGCTTCAATCGTCAGGGCCGTCGTGTTATAATCTTCGGTGCAAAAGGTGTTTTGCGATTCCCAAATGTAAGACCGAGCGTTTCAAAAATAGTTTTTTAGTAAGATCATGTATTGATAACGAATTTTAGCGCTCAGTGAGTTTTGTAAATGAGATCAATGACGTTGTATATATTTTAACAGTTTTAAGTTTTATTATATTTTTAGCACTTTATCATTATCATTTTATTATACTCACTATTGTAAGATTCTGTTATATTGTATTATATATTATATTGTAAATACACAATTCAGCTTAGTAGCTGCAAGCTTTTTACAAATAAACTTTCTATCTATCTATCCATCTAGCCATGCTATTTTAATATTATTATACATGAAGTGGTATTAAAAACATACATTGTTGAAATCTCGAGTTAGTAAAAAAAAATAACTCTCATGCGTCTTTGTTTCCAGGACACGGATGAGACTGAACCAATAGATCTGATCAAGTCACAAATCTGTGATAATGTGGCACTTTATGCACAGAAATATGATGAAGAATTTGAGGTAGAAAAACGGCTTCTTATTTTTGTGATATAACAATTATAATGCTAATTAATAATGATGATTATCATTCGATACAAATGTTTCTTCCTTTTCATTGGCTGAGAGCCCACCACGTGACCTGCAAATAACTACGTACAAATAATGGTGTGCTCATGCGCAATGTCGTTCAAATGTTTTTGGCTGCAAATACTATTCTGCTCATGCGCAAATGAAACCACTCTTGCTTCTTGCTCGTTTATGTGATTTCTGTCATTACTCTTGGAAGGCAGCCCGCGCTAACCACTTTCCGAAGGTATTATTTATTAAAAAACAAACTCAGTGATCGAATGATGAAACAATTATTGAACTCGGTTATCGCAAAATATCGTGATTTGTCAGTGGCGAGCAGATCAATTATTTGCCGAAGCCGAAGGCTGAGGCAAATAATTGATCTGCTCGCCACTGACAAATCACGATATTTTGCTCAACCTCATCCAATAATTGCTAATTATTGTTGGTTTGCATGTGACGTAATCAAAATAAAATTTCAAACTAAGAATTACCATGAGGAGAATAATGTTTTTTTATTCAGTGACACAGGTGGCTCAGAAGAAGGAGTGTTAAGTTTGATGTCGCTCCAAGGGACACCAACATGGACACTCTCTACAAAGCACCATTTCTCCAAATAACTTGCAGTCCTTAAAAGGAGCTTTGCTTGTCCAGTGGTAGCCTGAGAAAACAGCCAACATTTTGTGACGCCACCACTGCTTTCCCTGCAAGATGACATCTGAGATACAAGCACAGAAATTCCATACTGAAGATGCGACACTACCCAGATCTGGGTATTGCTCCTGATTGGTGTTACCATGTGGGAAATTTGCTTCAACAATCAGAAGCACTACTCAGATCTGGATAGTGATGCATCATCATTATACAATTTCTGCGCTTGTTTCTTAGACCTCATTTTGTAAAGAAACCAGTGGTGACATCACTCACAAAATGTCGGCTGTTTTCTCAGACTTGTCCAGTGGTTCTGATTTTCTTTTTCTATGGTGTGACATTGAAAACACAGCTTTATCAGTACTCCAAGGTCCACTTCAGCCTTGTTTCACCTTTAACTTTTGCCAGATGAAAGGTTTGATGTCTGAACTAGATTTCAGTTTGGTTCTCTGTTTCACCCTATTTTAGTAATCTTTTCATCTTGTTACTCTTGTTTGATTGTAGGGGTACCTGCCAAAGTTTGTGGAGGCAATTTGGCATCTCCTTGTCTCTGACTCAACTGAAAAAATAGCAAAGCATGACATTGTAAGTATCAGCATTTGTCTTAGGTTTCTAGTGTTCTTTTGATTTGGGTAACCCCAGAGTTCACCATCCACCCAACCCCCCTTCTTCCTGACAACCCCCGTGCTGACCAAGAAGGATCCTGGTGGAACTACTTAATGCACACGTTAAGTACAGTGACTGTCACAAATGACTGTCACAAAAACAAACTTGGGGGAGTCTTGTCTTATCTCTTCTATTAAACACCACTGACAGTAAATATATAAAATGATCCGGGTTTTGATTTTTAACTTTTGTACGCTGAAGAAGCCCAAAGAGCAAAACATTTGTTAACAACTGCGGTGGAGGTGGGTGCCTGGGATGTCCAGGGGCTTCCACCTTTGGTACAGCCAGCCTCTAGACAGAGTTACGATCCCATGGCCGGCAAACCCGCACCCTCCAGCCATAATCCCCCACGCCAAAGGTACCAGGCACCCGTCACACTGATTTAACAGTGGAAGAATAAAGGGGGGAGGGATGGGGGTAAAAGAATGATCCAAAAACTACACGAAGGGAATGGCCGCCAGGAAAACACTGTACTGAGCACATGGAGCTGATGCGAACAAGGCTGACCACGCTTGAGCCAAATGACTGACAGCTGACCACGCCCACACTTGTTATAAATATTTATTTAACTTCATTTAACAGCTGCATCGCTTAGTGGAGGTGGGTGCCCAGGATGTCCAGGGGCTTCCACCTTTGGCACAGCCAGCCCCTAGACGGAGTTGCACCCCCATGGCTGGCAAACCTGCGCCCTCCAGCCATGAGCCCCCACGCCAAGCCGAAGGGACCTTCGAGCTGAATCCAAGCTCGGAGAGAAGGGGCTCATGGCCGGGAGAAGCCTGAGCCCCAATACGCCAGACCCAGAGGCCCCCACCTATGTTGAGCAGGAAGAAACATACACAGGCTAAACACCACACAAGTGCTGAATGTACAACACCAAGTCCCATAAATGCCACAAAAGTTGTAAAATGCCACAAACGTCCAACCCCAACGCCCCATAAACACTGCTAACACTGTAAAAACGCCACAAGGGTCCAACTCCAATGCCCCATAAACGCTACAAACACTCCGAACACCACAAACATGACCAGCCCGAACGCCTCATAAACGCTGCAAACGCCGTGAACTTAATAAGCGTCCATCCCAAGCACTCTGTTAACAATAAAAACACAGTAAACGCCACAAGGAGCGTTCAGCCCCAAAGCCCCATAAACACTGCTAACACTGTAAAAACGCCACAAGGGTCCAACTCCAATGCCCCATAAACGCTACAAACACTCCGAACGCCACAAACATGACCAGCCCGAACGCCTCATAAACACTGCAAACGCCGTGAACTTAATAAGCGTCCATCCCAAGCACTCTGTTAACAATAAAAACACAGTAAACGCCACAAGAAGCGTTCAGCCCCAAAGCCCCATAAACAGAACTAACGCTGTAAACACCACAAGGGTCCTTCCCCAATGTCCCATAAACACTACAAACACTCTAAACGCCACAAAAAGGACCAGCCCGAACGCCTCAACTGCTGTGAAAGCCACAAAACATCTAACCCCAACACTTCCTAAACAATACAAACGCTGTGAATGCCACAAGGGCCCCCACCCCAAAGCCCCAGACACTCTAAATGCTCCACGGAAATGAACCAGCCCAAACGCATCATAAGTGCTACAAACGCTGTGAATGCCACAAGAATGCTACACACCATGCCACAAGAAAAATAAATAAAAGACCAGCCTGAACGTCTGACCCAAACACTCCATTAATAATACAAACGCTGTAGATGCCCCAAACATCCAACCCCAATGCCCATAAACGCTATTAATGCCGTAAACGCCCCTAGGGTCCAACCCCAACACTCCCATAGGTGCTACAAACACAACCAGCCCAGACACCTCATAAACGCTACAGACGCTGTGAACGCCACAAACGTCCAACCCAAACATTCCCTAAAACAATACAAATGCTGTAAATACCACAAAAAAGTAGAGCCCCAATGCCCCATGAAAAACTGTAAAAGGACTCTAAAGAAAACCAATACAAGTAGTTGTACACTTACCCGTAAACAGGCTAAAAGTACAAAAAACTATAATATTTTTACAGTAATAGTAACTATCACTACAAAATACTAGAAGGAATGTGGATGCCTGGTGTATCTATCCAGGGGCCTCCACTGTGGTCAGTCCGCCCCTAGATAGAATACGTCCCCATGACTGGCACATACCTGCAACCCAGCCATGAGCCCCCATTCCAGGCACCCGTCTGATGAAACAGTGGAAGGAAGAAAAATAGGGGATGGGAGGGGGAGAAGATGCTAAATGAACCGCTTGACAGACCACTGCACAAACACTCAATGAAGAACTCGCAGATCCTGGCAGTGTACAAAGCTACCACGTACCATGTGAGCCTACACTTATGGGATTGACTGCTGGATGCCTGCTAACTCGTGGGCCACTTGACCTCTAAGCTTGTGGACCCCTTTACTGCTAAACTTGTGGACCACTTGACCAGTAAGCTTGTGAACTGCTTGACTGCTAAGCTGATGAACCGCTAGACCTCTATGCTTGTGGACCCCTTGATGGCTAAGCTTGTGGTGGTTAACTTCTAAGTTAAATTACATTTAACCAAATGTAATTTTTTCCCTGAGTTTTGAAATTTTCTGTACTAAATAAATATATGAAATTCATTCAGTGTAAGACACAACTTACATGTATGCAGTTGTGAAAAGAAAGCCTGAAAAAATTTAGGCTTGCTTGTGCAATACCAGCGCAGTGCTCTAATTAATTGAGTTAGCAAGCTAACTGGGAGCTGGTCATAAAACTGGTCAATAATATACAATATTCAGGAAAGATGAAGATGTTCTTGAATAATGAATATATGAAGTTCTGTGAATGATTTTGTTAGTGCCTATTTAATTATTTTTTGCTTAATTTACAGGTTGTCAGTACGGCAATTGGGTTTCTTGCCTCTGCAGCGGAACGAAGCAACTATAAATACCTGTTTGACAAGCAAGAAACTTTAAAAAGTATCTGTGAAAATGTTGTTGTCCCAAATGTAGAGTTTAGAGGTGAGTTGCGAGATTATTGAATATTTGTAGTTGTTTTAATTTATGTTATTATTGAGGATTATTAGAAATAAAGATTCATCCACGTATGTTAACATAATTATTTGTATTAACCAACTGCCTCGCTTAAGTGGAAGGTGGGTGCCTGGAATATCCAGGGGCTTCCACTGTGGCCAGCCAGCCCCTAGATAGAAAAACTGCCCCCATGGCTGGCAAATCCCCGCAACCCAGCCATTAGCCCCCATTCCAGGCACCCGTCACACTGATGAAACCGTGGAAGGAAGAAAAATAGGGATGGGAGGGGGGGAAGACGCTGAATGACCGCTCCACAGAAAACTGTACAAACGCTCGACGAGGAACTCACAGATCCTAACTGTATACAAAGCTACCACAAACCATGTGAGCCTGCACTCATGGGATTGACCGCTGGATCCATGCTAAGCTCGTGGGCTACTTGACCGCTACGCTTGTGGACCACCTGACTGCTTAACCGCTAAGCTTGTGAACCGCTTGACTGCTAAGCTTGTGAACCGCTTGACCGCTAAGCTCGTGGTGGTTAACTTAATTAAACTGCATTTAACCAAATTTAACCAACTGTCTCGCTTAAGTGGAAGGTGGGTGCCTGGGATATCCAGGGGCTTCCACTGTGGCCAGCCAGCCCCTAGATAGAAAAACTGCCCCCATGGCTGGCAAATCCCCGCAACCCAGCCATGAGCCCCAATATCAAGCCTAAGGGACTCTCCGAGCTGATGCAGCCAGATCGGAGAGGGAACGAGAGGCTCAGGGCTAGGGGAAGCCCTGGCCCCGAACTACCCAAGTCCCGAGACACCCTGGAAGGATGACTAGGAAAAAGAAAGATACACGAGAAATACCTGTCAAGAGAGAAGGCTTGCTACTCCCACGATGGTACTGACAGGAGTGCAAATATAGATCTGATACGCATCACTGGACCATCTGCCCAGCATCTTGATGAGGTGATCTGGTAGGCCACGAGAGGCTGCTGAAGTAACTGCGCCAATGCGGAAGCTATGACCGGTGTAGCAACCAGGGACCCCAGCAGCAGAGAAGATGGATTGAATATTGGATGTCAGCCATTGGCGATGTAGAGGGGTGCCATCAGGGAAAAGGAAGAGTGGGCCCGGAGTTGAGCCACGGACGTGTAGATACTGGGTAAGGGCGCGGACAGGGCAGAGATCACATTTTCCAGCACCAATGTAAATATGGCAACCTTCGCGGAAGGGGTCCGTCTTAGAGCACTTAATATGAATCCTGAAGCTGCTTGGATTGACTAGGGAATCTGCTTGGACATCGCTGACAGCAAGGTGGATGTCAGGATTGAAGGGGGAGTTGACAGTGAACTCACCAGCACATAAGAAACCAAAAAACCCGAGACAGCAGGCAGCCCAAAGCATTTTATGGTTGTAGTCAGAGAAGTTTAAGGACTGGAAAATAATGTGCATCAGCTCGATGGTGATTGGTTGGCGCTGACGCCTATTTGAGCCTTGGTGACGTTTAATACCCCGCAACACACGCTGTAGCCGAAGGCAACCAACCAACGGAGAAGGATGACCCTCCTCGATGTGAAGAGACTGGATCGCTGAAAGGTAAACCTTTATGGATGAATGATGGAGAGTATCGGCAAGATGACAGCAGAAACGGATGAGCACGTCTTCACTGGCTGGAAGAGGTGATCCCGAAGGAGACAGGCTATTGTCCTGAACACAGAAATCCAAGAAGCGGTGTTGGGCAGAAGCATGAACTTTCCTAGTAGAAGGGGCAAGCCCCTGAGTCAAATAGAAGTGGCATTTATCTGACAGCGAGGTTCCAAGTCCGAGAGGAGCTGCTGCGGAATCTGGGTTGGAAGGGAGTCTGCATGAGGGGCTAGCCGGTGAAAGCGCTGAAACTGAAAGTGAGACAGGGAGTCAGCAATAGGGTTAGACTTCCCTCTAACTGGGGAGGCAGTGAACAAAAAGGAGTGACGAGCCGCCAACAGGGACAGATAGCGAACCAAGGGCATTATGGTAGGAGCTCTCGAAGTGCCAGACCGCAGAATATCCACTACTGAGTGGTTATCTGATAGGAAGTTGACCCGTTTGGACGCCCATTGGGGACCCCAGAGGTAAGCTGCCACAATGATAGGGAAAAGTTCCTTGTACTCAATAGACTGTGAGACCTGTGTTGGGAGCCATGCACCTGAAAACCGGTGACCTTGGAAGACTGCTCCATAACCAAGAGCCCCAGAGGCATCTGAAGAAACCTCAAAGTCGGGAAGTGGAGCCCACTGGGGGTACTGAAAGAAACTGCAACCATTCCAAGACTGGAAGAACTCTTGCCACCAGGCTAGGTCAAGAAAGAATTCCTGATTGAGACGAATCGGGTGGTCATCACGACGAAGGGCAAATAGCAGGTTGATTATTCAGCGCAAGAAAGAGCGACCTTGGGGAACGACCTTGCAGGCGTGCTGAAGGTGACCTATTAGAGACTCCAGTTCCTTGCGTTTACACCAACACTTCTGTGACCAATCCTCCAACAGGTTAGTCATCCAATCAAATTTGTCCTGAGGAAGGCGTGCCTGTAGATTAAGAGAGTCCAGTGCAATGCCCAGGATGGTAAGGCATGTCGATGGCCCTTCTAGTTTGTCTGGATGGAGGGGGATGCCAAGCTTAGAAAAACAGTCAATAGACCTGTCCAGATTGTGTTGACAGACAGAGGAGCCGGGAGGGCCAAGAGTGTGGAAGTCATCAAGGTAGTGCATCAGGAAGGTGGCATCGTAGTTTTGCTTGGCCACCCACTCCACTAAATCTGCTATACATGTGAAGATATATGGAGCTGACCTGACACCAAAAGGCAGGACCATGTCAACATAAAAAGCGCCACGCCTTTTCATACCCAGCAACGGGCGATCTTCTGTATGGACTGGCACAATACGGTATGCATTTTGCACATCAAATTTCACCATAAGGGAACCCCGCACCAGTCACATTATGCCGGCAATAATGTCATCTACCTTCATGTACTGCAGAGAATAATCCTCACCCGCAATTCCGTCGTTGACACTGTGGCCTGCAGGGCTAGACAGGTCCAGGATAAGATGTCATTTGCCAGGTTAGTGGCGTTTGGGGATGACGCCGAAACGACTCACATGGAGGACCGAGAGGGGAGGCTGGGAGAAGGGGCCCACCACCCTGCCTGTCTGAACTTTCAACTGCAAGTAGTTGTCGATGACCTGAGGGTTTAGGCGTGCTGAAGCCATATTCCCCGTTGCCGACTTCAGGGAAGTACTATAATTGAAGCCTAGGTGAAAACCATTGCGAAGGCCTTGGACCACGTATGCAACTTTGTCTGGGTTAGGATGATGACAGAGTTCATGCTGAAATCTATCCATGTTAATGGGAGTAAGCTGAGAAACTGGTCTTTAAGGACAAAAAGCTGGAGAAAACAAAGAATAACCGGAACTAGACAGACCCTGCTGCTGAGAAGGTAAATCAAACGAAGAACGCAACTCTAACGCTGAAAAGTTACCATGAGAACCAACGTGAACAGAAACAAAACTATTTACAGCTGAATTGGCTAGAGGTGGCCTAGCGACGGCGAGGGCCCCCCTTTGACTGAGAAGGGGAGCAGGACCAATCTCTCCGTGCGGAGCAGTGAGGGCAGTGGATGCGGGGGTGGTCCCCGTGGCACACTTCACAGGAGTGACAAAACCGGCAGTGGCCAAAGGGCTAGCGACAGCGCCCATCATTCCAGGAGTGGCAATACTGGCTAGACCGGGGATTGCCTGAAGACCCCAGAGGCTCTGTTAGTGACAAGGCAGAGGAAGTTGAGAAACCTGAAGCGGCTGAAGTGGTGACCGGAGATCTGGTGTGAAAATTGTAGAGGTCTGGGTGCATGGAGACCAGTCGGTTGAACCTGAGGCTGCAGCTTCTTTTCTGCAGGCGATGTCATAGTGGAGCCACGATTTGTCAGAAAAGCGCCTTGCGGTCTGAATAATGAGTAGCTTGTACTGATTTAAATCTTTCCAGCGAGAGGGGAAGGTGTGGCAAAGAATCATAGAAAAGATTGTGAAGGCTTCTATCCAGGTGATGATGTCAGCTATTTCGACAACCTGCTTTTTTGACCCTGATACCACCAGTTTTCCCTCCAAAAACGCTTGGGGCTCGGATATTATCCGGAAGTAGGTCAGCCAAGTCTACAAAAAGCCCAGCTCTAATCTTGGAAACAAGCTTATACGGGACTGGAGCATAGCCAGGACCCACCACAAATGCTTTGTTGAGGTTTGGAAACATAGAGGACTCAGTTCCGGTCGCGCCACCACAAGAGCCCCCAACCACTATAGGCAAGTTGGCGGAGGACGTGGCGGGAAGAGAAGAGACAACTGAAGGGCTGCCAAGTGAGCTGTAGGTTGAAATAAACAAGGGCAAGCGTACCTGAAGACTGAGAGGTAGGGCCGGGAGTACCGGAGCTGGAGGATGCCGGAGGCGGCATTGATGTCGAGGCCGAGGAGAGAGGACCAGCCGTCTTGGCCATGTTTGTGTTCCCGCCACTTGAATCTCAAAGGGCAGATAGCAACAGAGGGAGCGATTCCGCAAGAGCTCTTGAAATTTCTTGAAATTGCCTGTGCTAACTCATTATTTTCCGGCAGAGAAACCGGTTGGCTTGGCAGTGAAGCTGGGGTGTTAACTGTAGGAGCTGGGGTAGAACCGCTAGAAGAACAAGAAGACGCGGTAACTGGGGAAGACATTGTGGACAAGCTGTTGTTCGTGGTTCAAATCCTTCACGAACGTGACGACACGCATGCCTTGAAAAATAATTGAAAGAAAAAGGATACAAGAAAAGGCACACTGTAGGACTGTTGCTCCAAAAAATCGCTAAAAAGACAGAAGACGCTGAATGACCGCTCCACAGAAAACTGTACAAATGCTCAACAGGGAACTCACAGATCCTAGCTGTATACAAAGCTACCACAAACCATGTGAGCCTGCACTCATGGGATTGACCGCTGGATCCATGCTAAGCTCATGGGCTACTTGACCGCTACGCTTGTGGACCGTATGACTGCTTAACTTGTGGACTGCTTAACCGCTAAGCTTGTGAACTGCTAGACTGCTAAGCTTGTGAACCGCTAGACCACTAAGCTTGAGAACCGCTTGACCGCTAAGCTTGTGAACTGCTTGACCGCTAAGCTCGTGGTGGTTAACTTAGTTAACTGGCATTTAACCAAATTGAAATAAATATCTTAGCTTAGCAACAAAAGCCACTTCATGTTTTTCATAATGAGAGGTGTAAATATTTTATAAAAATGGGTCTTCTGATGTTATGCATCCAGTCTTATAACCCAAGAAATGTCACAAATGCATAATCAGGATAAAATAACAAGCACAAATGTTAATTTATTGCGAGACTCTAAAAATGCAAATATTTCTATAAAGGGGAGTTGTGGTTCCAGGTGTTTTGAGCTGAGACAGTGGAAAATGGGGATAAGAATCGTGATGTGTCAGGTGCCATGCTTAATTTTGTAAAGAAAGCTTTGGAAAGATTATTGCAAAAGATGTCATGCTTTTCCAGAATGGGTCGGTCCACAAATTCTATCACTTGAAAGCGTTGATTACCTTGGAACAAGTGAATACTTCGGTGAAAACTTTGATGGTGAGGCTATAAACTGGTTGGGTCTTCATTGACTGTATGCATATGAGTCTTGTGATGAGCATTTGATTTATGAATTTTTTGGTGATGATTGAAATTATATGCCATGTTCATCTTTTTTGGTCTCTGGCAATGATGTCATTTCTCTCGAATTGATTTTCATGTATTTATACACGTGTAGTCAATCATTGTCGAATACGATATAAAAAGTAAATATCCTAAATAATAGTTGACCGTCGATAAAGTAGGAAGTGAAAAACTTTTAGCAAGGAAATCCTGTTTCATGTAGAATTAATCGCCTGCTCATTTCTTATCTAATCTCCAAGCAGGTGAGACTTTTTTAACCCTTTTTTAACAGCATTCTTGTTTAAGGTTTTTGTACTTTGGAAACATCATGCAGAGGCCTATATTGTTAATGTGAATCAAACAACAGTAACAATTCTGAGCAAATCATGTATTATAAACCTTTTTGCTTCATGATGTGACCACCAGGAAATTCTTTGCAAGGCCAGGGAGAAACATGGATCTTCAAATGAGACAAACCCAATGTTGATGAGCGTGAACAATAGATTTTGCTCATTTAGCATTAGGTTAGTCTTTTGTGAAGTTTGATACTTGACCATGACCTTTGTTGCAATTTTTTTTAAACCTTATTAGAAGGCATGTAATGAAATTTCAATACCAGAGCCAATGATAATAATAATTTTTTCCAAAGGTTTGTATCGTAGCAGTAAGGCTGTTGTTAAGTACCTCATGTGATGATGACCATGATGATGATGATGATGATTATATCATGTTACTGTAAATATTTTCCCCCCTTTTTCAGAGGAGGACGAAGAGGTTTTTGAGGATAATCCAGAGGAATACATCAGAAGAGATATTGAAGGATCAGGTTAGCAAAGACTAAAATGGTTCTCACCTGTGTGGACAGTGCATTTGTCACCTTTTATTGGCAAGCTTCTCATACTTGTTCATAAATAATATTTCTCATAGATGTTGACACACGACGACGTGCAGCCTCAGACCTAGTCCGAGCACTATGTAAATTTCATGAGCAGCGAGTCATAGAAATATTTTCTCTTTATGTGGGCACTATGCTTCAGGTTTGCGTTTGTTAATTTTACAATGTAGCAGGTCCAGGATATCAAATTCTGGCATTTTTTCATTATTATTATTATGACAAACCTTATTGCAAATGGTCATTTTAAATAGGGGTCTAATTTGCTCTGTCATTGTGCATGTTATTAAGGAAAGTCATGAGAGTCTAATTTGTTTAATCACTCATCACTTAGGTGTGATAAATACTGTCAAGTGTCCTAATGATGCTGAAGTCAAGGCTGTCAACAGCCAATCAGACCAGAGGACTTTTTGATACTGGACTGTTTTCTGTCACTTTTTTTTTCTTTAGCAATATCAGGCTGACAGTGAGAAAAACTGGAAAGCTAAAGATGCTGCAATATTTCTTGTCACATCACTAGCAAGCAAAAAGCAAACTGCTAAGGTAATCTCTGTGCTTTGGATTGAAAATCAACCAACACCACCATTACTGATAGTTTTAAATTTTTTAGTTGCTGTTGTTTGATGAGTCGCTGAAGGCTGTCAATTGAAAGCAACATGTTGGAAATGTGACAAATATACTGTGTCTGTTCATGTTGCCCTTCTATAGCATGATTAAAAATAGAAATATCATTCTAATGAGGCCTTAAAGTGCTAGAACTAGCAGCATGCAAAGAAAGTTGTGCCTGATAGCCCGGGGCTAGTGGATTTTGCAATCGGGCGAGTGAGTCCTGTTCTTAACTTGTCCGAAGGGCACACGGTTTTTTTTTGAGGGGGGGGGGGGGGAATTCAAAATACAGATAAACTGTAATCAAATGCAGCTCATCAAAAAATGTTTTGGCTACTTTAAAGGTTCTTGGGCTAGGTCATAATAGCAACAACTTGCCCGAATGGCAAGCTGTAAAACCAACTTCTTTTGCACCCTGAACAGATATGTTTTTTCACAGAAGAGTTTTCATTATTGCGATGTTCTTTCATGTGATCTTGGATTCATGAAGCCATTCATGATAATGTTTATCAGTGAAAGCTTGGATCTCAATTTTATTTCTTAAAACAGCAGTTTAAGGCCTCATTAGAATGATATTTTTATTCTTTACATGCAGCCTTCAGGTTCAGTTATCACTGGAGAGAAATTTTCCCCCTCCTGATAACTTTTTCTTTAACGGGAGTCAATTTTGTTGATTTCATATTATGACTGTCATCGTATTTCTTCCCTGGATTGTTTTTTTTTTTTCATATTGTAACAAATGTGTCTTCTTTTTCATGTTTTCCCCTCAGCATGGGACAACACAGGCCAGTGAACTTGTCAATTTGCAAAGCTTTTTTACTGCAAATATTTTGCCAGAGTTAGAAATAAAAAATGGTGAGTGCTGGTGTTCATTTTTGGTACAGTCTTTTTTTATAGGTGAATCCTTGTTTACATTGATTTTTTGCCTCCTACTAACATATCTACCAAATAGTTTCGGAGAAATTCTCTTTGAAAATCCCCAAAATTTACAAAGATTGTATGAAGCAATTTTTGCAAAGAGCTGAAACTTGAACAAACTGCTAAAATTATCAGGGTCTTATAATTTTCAAACCTAATTTACAAGTATATATATCTACATGTTTTATGGACTTGCTTGTTTGCTAATAAGCAAAAATGTTTACAAAGACCTCAGCGTGGATTCGCCTACTGTAGATCAATCTCCACTTTACCAGTGTAGAAGTCCAGCAGTAAGGCTGAATGATGAGAGTGCTACATCTGAAATCCTGAGGTCCTTTATTTAATGAATTTTCATTCTATAACAAATTATTATCACAGTATTAACTACTATTATGAGATCCTACCCAGCCTTTTGGTCTTCTTATACATATACAGTGGAACCCTGCCTTACGACCACCTCATAATAAACCATTTTAGCTTGTATGTTTTATCGTTTTCCCAGTTCAGACCATGTGATGTTCTCCAGGGAATTTACCTGTTGTCTTTTCATTGATTATGCACACATGCTCGTGAATGCACATGCATAAGATAGCATTTGAACAAAACAGTTCTCTGGGGTACCATCACGTGGTCTGAAATGGGAAAACAAAACATACAAGCCAAAAAGGTCTAGTGTGACCCATAGTATTCTTTCAATCCAAACACTACAACAACTGGGTCATTCTATTAGAGCGATTTTCGTATGACCTTGAAAAATGGTTTCGTTACAGTGTTCGTTATTTGTTTCATCAGCCAATAAGTGAAAAGATCAAAACATGGACTCTTCGTTTTGCCGCCAAAGGAAACCCTAATATGGTGAAGGCATTGTTCAATTGGCCAATCGTGTTGCAGTATGACGTCAAAGCAAAGTATTGATTGAGTTCTAGAAAGTTCTTGGGCATGACATTTTTTCGCCCGAGCGTTCGCTTAACCTACCAAAACCCATTCGCGTTTGTATCCATTCGATAAACCAATCAAATCGCTCTATTTCCGTCCGTTTGTTCTTTTCTGTTTTGTTTACTCGTTTTCATTTCAAGGTCATACAAAAATCGCTCTATTTCAAAGACTCCATTTATGGGACCACTTCATTATTATGACCAGGATTTCATGGCCCAATGTTGTCTCCAGTACGTAACAGGGTTCTAATGTTGCTTGTTGTTTCATGTCATGTCTCAGCCTCCTCTGGTCCTGCAACTTAGAGAATGAAACGTCCTGTACACAACAGTGTTAATCAAGGGTGCTTTCAATATCATTATAATCAGGATGTTTTATTATTATTGTTTGCTCAAAGCAGCATTAACCTTATTCTATGACATTGACAGTACTGCAGAGGGTAGGGTAAATAAAAGTTATCTTATTACAAGTCATATTTATTTATTATTGTCAGTGATGGTTAGAAAGGTTTTTTTTTTTGTCACTCCAAGAAAAACTATTTTTGTCTGACAAAAACACCAACCTTATTTAATTAGTGGTCATTGGTAGCTGATGACAAACCATCGCTGTATAGTTTTAATTAGTGGAGGCAATCATAGTTTTGAGTCGTCGGTCAGACAAATTAACCTAGTTGGATTTGTTTCTTGGTCATCCTGGCTTCAAATTCTCAGCCATTTTCAGTGTGAGGTGAAACTTGTTTGCCCTTTAAGCAAGCTGTTACTTAAGTTTAATTGCCTGGTGCAGTCGTGCAAGCCCACCATCCTCCTTTTTCACGGACATTTACTTCACTTTATAAAATAATGTCGCTTGCCTTTCAAACAATTTGTAATCAAAACATGCTAGCCAAATGGCCACAAGTCACTCTGTTTGTAATTAGCCAACTAGTTGCCTCCTGTCAGTTGAGGTTTTCATTCCTTTTATGTTCCATTTGTTTCTGGAGTGCCTTTAAACTTGCTAAAAAGTGTGATTTTCCACTGGCTGAGGAACAAAAGAAACAGAAAACCTTTTTCTCACTCACGGCTGGTGGTATTGGTTCAAGTGTGCCGGGGATCTTTAGGTCACATGGAAATTCCAGAGTTCAGTTGTTTTTGTTGCCATCATGATCCACTGTGGCCTTACCTAACCCACCCTTCATGTGTTTTCTGGATTGTTGTAGGATTTAAAGTAGTACCTTAGTTCTGGGTATTCTTGTATCTAGTCTTAGTTTCTTGTCAGCCTTTTTATTAGCTGCAATACTAGTAATTTGTGGTGTTGATATTAAAGGTTGGGCTGCATGGTCAGCTTTGCATGGCCTCCAGTTGTATGTGAGAAAGATCAATGCACTTGCTTCCACCATGAACAAAGCTATTCCCATTTCTTTAGTTACCTTTTTTATTGCCAGTTAATAAGTAGCAGTAAATTATATTTTTCTTCCATTTCAGTGGATAATCACCCTGTCTTGAAGGCTGATGCCATCAAGTACCTCATAGTTTTTCGAAACATGGTGAGGTTCAATCACGTTTTTGTCCAATTATCTTTAACAGGTCTTTTTTTCCAGGTGGGGGGGAGGGGGTACAACATCTAGTACCAACATTTTTTTCTGACAACACTCTTATATTGGCAGCTTAACTGCATTCATCTCACTACTTATATTACTTACCTCGTGCCTGCAATGACAATAATTAACAATTAGTCGCCGAAGGCGACGTGAATATCGGCGAATAGTCACCGAGACGAAGTCGAGGTGACTATTCGCCAATATTCACATCGCCTGAGGCGACTAATTGTTTTAGTATAATTACATTGATGATTATTTGAGAAAATAAAATTATTGATCAATTTCCGACCCCGAAACATCAAAAAATCTGGCTGCCATTTTGAAAACTGCTAACCTTTGATGCTATAATCACCGCGCGGTGATTATAGCGGGATAGTGCGAAGCTCCTAGCCAATCACAGCGCTCTATTTTCGATAGTCATCGATGTAATTATACTAATGATAATTATTAACCCATCACCAACAGATGGTTGTGGGGAAGGTACCTGAGTAAAATGAGGGAGCCGCAAGCGAGCATGAAGCTAACCATGATAACCTTGTGAGCGGCAACCACCAGGCACTGTTACACTGAGAACCTACCAGAGGTAGGGAAGGGTTGGAAGCAAAAAGGCTTTGACACAAGTACAAGCAAAGACAACGCATGCAAAATGACTTGACCTCCAAAAGAGCGCTGTAAAAATACTGGGGCCCTGAAAAAGTCCTAAGCCTGCCCCACATACGATTAGCAACAGAGACTGCAGGCCAGCATTGTCTCATGCCTTGCCTAAATTACATTTAGCCCCATTAAATAAATAACAATTCAGATTAGAAGGGGTCTAGAGGCCTAAAGCGGCTAGTCGGAGCTTGCCCTCAAGATGTCTTTCCAGCTTGAAGATCAAGCTGAGTGGCATAAACAATTTGATAATAATAATTGGCAAATACATGTGTACGAATCTATTTTGCCAGGTTGTTCTTAACTAATATTACATGTAGGTGAAAAAAGACATTTGCCATAAGTTTCAATGTTGACTATTGCTGCTGTTCATTCTCTTTAGTTATCCCGTGAAGTGCTCATCCATTGTCTGCCATTGCTTGTCAATCATTTGACAGCCAAGAGTCATGTGGTCCACAGTTATGCTGCTCACTGCCTGGAGAAACTGTTTACTCTCAAGAGTCCTGGAGGAGGAAAGCCGTATGTGACCAGCTCAGTTGTTAAATGAGAAATTGTTTTGTGGGCTTAGGGAGCCTAAGCTGCCTTGTGGCAAGAAAATCAAATCAAGCAGTAGGTTTAATTTACAGGCAAAACAACAACTATGTATGCCCATCACACTTTGGGTACTTTTTCTGGTCACTTTATACTTAACTACAAGAAAATCCTTATCCAACAATTTATGAAGGACGTCAGCACATCAAGAAAGTTTTTTCTCTTTCTGAACTTCGATGCAGTCTGATAAGAATTCAGCTCCAGGAAAATTTTTAGGCCTGCGTTTGACAACTTTCAGTGTTTTTTTAGCAGTTTTGTAAAGCTTGTTTTTATAGAAAACCAAACAGTTGCAAAAGATGAAAAGGTTGGGTTTCTGATTTGATAAAACCAACAGTGCAATGTTGTAATTAATAGCTTAATAATAATAATAATTTTAGTTTAAATGTAATATTCTTAACCTTTGCTTGTTGTAGAATCCAGAAGACTGAAGTTGAACCAGTTTTAGAGACAATGTTTGGCAATCTCTTTAATTTGTTGCAAGTACCTGGCTCCCAAGAAAATGAGTATGTGATGAAAGGTAATGTTTGCAGAAGGAAAGCATTTCTTGTAATATAGGTTGTAATTTTTCTGAGCAAAAATTGAACAACAAGAGCCAACTAATCTCCGAGAACATTTTAAGATCCTTCAGAAATGCTGAGGAAAGTTTTAGTGCCTCATTTAAGAGAGTTAATAGGCCATTTCCGAGTTCCAAAAAGTTTCACTTTCAAAACGAGGCTAAGTGCGAAACCTTTGTTGTGGAAATGAGTTTTAATTATGATGCAAATAAAACTCATTTCCACAACAAAGATTTCGCACTTAGCCTCGTTTTGAAAGTGAAACTTTTTGGAACTCGGAAATGGCCTGTTAAGAAAAAGAGACCAACCTTAAACAATCCAGCTGACTCCATTCCAGCAAAACTTTTCACAGTCTTAATTATTTATTTCTTTTATTCCTCAAATTTGGTATTGTGTTTCACCACTGCCACCTTTTTTTCCTATAATTATAATTATATTGTTTCATATTCTCTTTTATTTGTGTTTGTTAACGGTGACATGTCGCCAAAATGTTCCTTTTTAGCCAATTATTGAATAACTTTTTAAACTGCCCATAACCTAAAAATTATTTGAAAAAGTCTCTTTTTGTTTGAAATGCAAAACAGTTTTGAATATGTTCTTGTAGTCATGTTTTCTTTTAGTTAACATAATGGAAGTTTTTAGGTTCTAGACACTTTAAATAACATTGCAAGTGACTTATCTGTTACCTTGCAGCTATCATGAGGTCATTTTCATTACTCAAGGAAGCCATGTTACCCTACTTTGAAGTTCTAATCAATAATCTGGCTTCAAAGCTAATGCTTGTCAGCAAGGTAAAAGACATTTTATGTGGTATAATTTTTTTTGGTGAAGGGGCTATTTGTAAAATAATATTTTGAAGGACCAAATAACATTGGCATTCTTCAGCAGCACTTTTTTTTAATCCTAAAGAAGCATTCTTTGGTTTATTACTGATCACTCTGAATTAAGGCACCTAGTAACAGCTTCTCTGTTCGCTCCCAAAAAGATGCCAAACTTCTTAATACTTAGGCTCGGTCACCATTCTCTAGGGATGTTGGTTGATTTCACCGTGAAAAAGAGCTTACCACCAGGTCAAATTGCAAACAAAACTTTCGAAAACATAGGGGAATTTTAGAGATGCAGTTGGGTGAAAAAGCCGGCTTGACTAATAAAAAGCCTGCTTACCTTTTCCTTTGATACATCCCTGCATGCTCTTTGCAATAAAAAAAACTCTCTGTTTTAATTCATCTTTGAGAGTACTAAATGTCAGTTATGCATCATTGCCAAGCAGTTAAAGTGATGACTTACCATGTTGAGGTGCCCTAACTGCCCTTAGTTTTGTTCTTGGTAGTCCTAAGTTCAGCTCCATGGTCAAAGCCATGTAGTGTGTCTCCTACCAGTCAGTATTCTCACTGGCTTTTTCAAATAACTGGTTTCTGTCATTATATGTGGGGTACATGTTACCCCATGCTCAGTATAGTCTTGATCAATTTATTTATTAATTTACACTTAACAGCATAACAGACAGAGTTACCAAATGTACAACTTTTTTACCACTTCTGCAGCTTACTCTTTTTAAATGTAATTTTTGTCATTATAGAACCCCAGTAAACCACAGTTTAACCACTATCTGTTTGAGGCAATATGTTGTGCTATCAGGTTTGTGTGATAAATTCAAAGGTTGTGACTTGAATGTTCGCCCCAATCAAGTTATTGTCTTCACTTAAACTAGGTTAAGAAGTCTTATAACTTTAAGTAGCAAATACAACAAGGATGAAAACAGAGTAGATCTTGTAGGGCCTTTCTGTTTTTTTTAAACCCTTTTTAATCCCTAAGTGTGATCGTCATCAAATGTCTCCCTGTAATATGAATACTTTACAAAACACATTGGTGATAAGAATAAGGGACATGATCACACAAGATGAATCTAATTGATACTTCAACAGATTCTCTTCACTACTTCTTTAGGGAATGTATCGGGGCAACAAATGAGAATGTGAATTTTGACATTAGGGTTTTAAATAATACTTGAACTGAGTGGAGTGCAATTTGGTCTGAAATCATATGTATGATTTCAAATTGGACTGGCACACAGTGCAAGTTCAATTTGAAATCACGAGTATGATTTGAGACCAAAATTGCACGATACGAAGTTCAATTACCACTTTATTAAAGCCATTTTGAAAATGCAGAATTCAGTCAGTACCAATTTTTTTATTGATCAAGTAGCTGGTTTGCTGAAAATTAGTGGAAACATCTTTTACATCTCATTTTGTATTTGAAACAGAAATGATGCAATATAGAGCTCAGGGTGCAAAGAAAGACAGTTTTACAGCTTGCCATTTGGGCAAGCTGTAGCTAGCACGTAGTAGCCCAAAAGTCATTTCAACTTTCAAAAATTTTTGATGAGCATTGGTTACAGTTCTTCGGTAATTTGAATTCCCCCCAAAAAACTTCATTTGCCCATCGGGTACCCGGTAAGTTAAGAATAGAAATCACTTACCTGATAGCAAAATCCACTAGCCCCGAACTATTGGACACTACTTTCTTTGCACGCTAAGAGCTAAAGTGGTGCGATTTAAAACAGAAATGATGCGATTTAGAACATGAATGATGCAATTTAGAACAGATGTGATTTGGAGTGAATAAATCACACTGCTGAGAGCCAATCAGATTGCAGGGATCACCAGTGATTTCAAAATGGATATAAAAAAGTTTAAAACTGCTTTAGCAGGTTCATGATGTTGTTGGTAATCCATAGGACCACCGTCAACAGGGAAATTCTCACCACTACCTCTATAGGAAAAGTGTGGGGATAACAATAATGAGAATCTGAATTTTGATGTTAGGGTTTAAAGGATTTAAACTGCTCTATCAGGCTCATTATGTTGTTGAATGATAATCCTATGGAACCACCTTGAACAGGAAACATCATTAATTTACTAGACAAGTCATAATTTAATTTGTTGTGTTTTGTTCTGCTTCTGTTCATTATTATGCAGAGTGATATGCAAAGAAAATGCATCCTTAGTGGTGGGATTTGAAAACATGTTATTCCCAGTCATTCAGGAGATTCTGTCAAATGATGTGACAGGTGTGTGAAGTATCTGTGATTACTGGCATTCTGTTTTCCAGAATCACTGCACCCCTCATTTTTCATGGCCTATGCTTCTATTCACAGTCCTTTCTCAATTCACCTTGCATTGCAGTGCTTTTAATGAACGTATTACTTATTTGCAGACTTTCATTAATATTTTGAATGTTTTATGAGAGAGACTTCTCAACTAGGTGTGTCTTAGTTCCACCTTAGATTGTCTGGGATCTGCCTTACTGATCATTCTAAAGGTGGCCGAGGAAAAAAATTACAAGAAAATTTCAATTTCTGTGTGTAAAATCCAAATACAAAAAATAGTACTATGCAAAAGCTCTGTCTAAAGGCTTCATTTGAATGGTAACACCATAGGATTAATCTTGCCTAGTCACTATACAACATGTTTCCAGGCCTTTGGTGCTTTTTCTTGAGGTATTCAAGACGAACAGCCACAAGATGTCTAGACAATCTTGGAGTGTGCATGTGTTAGCTTTTTACTTTTAACAAAGCAATATTGCCCTTTCAAGACCATTATGGGATCATGTGACCTTAAACACTTAGCCCCCGTGGAATAATGAGACCTAGGGACTAGGCAAAGTTTTAATCAGGGTGCAAAGAAAATCATTTTTACAACTAGCCCCAAAAGCTTTTTGATGAGCAGAATTGATCTCACCGTTCTTCTGTCATTCAAATTCCTCAAAAAACATCACTTGCCCATCGGCAAATTAAAAACAGAATTTAATAGCCAGAGTGCAAAATCCACTAGCCCCGGGCTATCGGACACTACTTTCTTTGCATACTGTTAATCATTACAGATTCAAAAGTTAGAATGACAATAACAATAACCTTGCTATAACATTATCCAGCAGTGAAAGGGCACACCTTCTTCATTCTAAAGTTAATACAGAAAAACATCCGAGACATAATAAAAAGTGAAACTCTAATTTTCCATTTTTGCAGTGTTTTGTCTGTTTCTGTTGTCTGCGGGGCTGTCATAAAGGGCTAGTGTCCAGGGATTTTATCTGGCCACTACAGTAGAACCTCGATATAACAAAGGGCCAAGGGACTGGCAAAATTTGTTCACTGTAACGAGGTTTCATTATATCAAGGTTTTTTCCATATATTTTGCTATTACTGGGGTAAATAAAATTGTTCATGAACCTGAGGACTTTGTTATGAAGAGGTTCGTTATATCGAGGTTCCACTGTATATGCATAAGCAAAAGAGCTTCCCAGCTATACTGTTCAATTCCCTGCCTACTATTGAGTGATAGCCATTTGTCTGTGCCACCATTTACTATCAGATATTGAGTCAAATAGATTGGCTAATGTGAATTCAATGTTATCTTTCAATTACAGAGTTTTTGCCATATGTTTTCCAAGTTTTATCACTGCTTCTGGAGATACGACAAAATGAAATTCCAGCTCCCTACATGGAGTTGTTTCCTCTGCTTTTGAGTCCTGTTCTTTGGGAAAGAAATGGTACAACTTGAATTGCTGCTAGTCGTTTTGGGAACTGATTAATTTTACTTAATTACAGATTAGCCTATTTTGGCATTAACGTTTTGTTACACCTTAATCTAGGCAACATTCCTCCTTTGGTGCGATTGCTTCAAGCTTATATTGAAAAAGCCAGCAAAGTCATTATTGAGACCAAAAAAGAGGTAATGCCCACTTCCAAAACTAAAAAGTAAACGTAAAACAGTTAACTTTTAGGACAACATCATGATTTTGTGCTACTGAGCAACTTGGCAGATATGTCACACTGTCTCATTTTGCGTGCCAGGGTTTAATACTTGGTCCCTACCTTTCTACATCTACTCTCTAGACTGGGGATTTAAGTTTGTTTTGCAGCAATTGTGCTTTCACATGGGCTTACAGTAACCCCTTGACAAAGGTGTTGTAGGATTTTCGAGTGTTGTAATTCAAATGTTTAAATTGCTGGTAACTGTTTCAACTTACAAAATTAATAAGCAGGAATGCATCGCTAATAGGGATATGCTCCATAAGCTCCAGTGGGCCCTGGAGACTTACTTTTGCCCTGAGGAGACAGAGAAATCTGTTAGTTTCTGCACAATAATCCTAGGCAGGGTTCTATCTTGGATTTATTGTTTGGAGGAGAAGTCCCAAGTGGCCAAAGGCCACAAGCTTCCTACAGGAGTGCAGGGGCATGACCCCCCCCACACACACCCCAAGTATGTGCTGAGATGCAATCTGGTACATTTTGAGACACCATTTTGAGAAATGCTCCAGTGTGTGTACTGACCTCGTCGCATCTGGATGATTTTTCCGATATAGTTACTTATATACTGTAATGATAACAACATTTTTTGGGGGGAAGCTTGTACCCCTCAAATACCCTAGATAGAACCCTGCTAGATTTTTATAGGATTAGGGTTAGATGGGAAGATATGAGCAAAGCCTTGCTTATTTTCGGAGAGTGTGATACAGCAGTGCAGGGTTGTGGCAAGACCAAAGTACTGAGACATGTGGCATGGTAACAACATTGTTCCTTAAAGCCATTAGAGATGTCCTAAATTAGTTTCAAAAGAATTACAGAGAGCCAGACAATTTGACTCAAGTATGCTTTGTTGATGCATCAATCCTCTGAAAACTTTCAGGCTGGGACCATCTTTTAGTGTCACTTGACATTACTTTGTACATGTGTAGGGTGACGAGGGGGAATTAATGACATCATACTCATACAACATCATACATTTCTTTCCCCAAAAACAGATGGGACTGTTAGGAGTTTTTCAAAAGCTTATTGCCTCCAAGAGTAACGATCATGAAGGATTTTACCTTTTAGGCAGTATGGTGGAACACTTTGAACCGTGAGTAAACAGTGGGATAATTATGTAAAAGTCTATTCCATTGGGAGGGGGGCGTAAGGGGGTACGAATACCGCAATACCGCACATGGTAGCGCAAGAATCCCGCAATACCGCATCAAAATTTAGCCAAATACCGAAACCGCAGTTAAAAATGGGAAAAAGTTGACGTTGTCAATACTACAATTCCTCCTTTCAAATAGAAATAATACTTTTATGTCAGTGTTTCCAAGTCATGGTGCATCGAAGTCGAGAGTGCAATAAACATAAGATCATCGCACTCATTTAATGATACAACGAGAGTACTTGGGTTAATTTTTACAGGGTATGTGCCGCTGGCCTCTCAGAGCCCCTAACTCATTTTAGTATAATTACATCGATGACTATCGAAAATAGAGCGCTGTGATTGGCTAGGAGCTTTGCACTATCCCGCTATAATCACCGCGCGGTGATTATAGCATTGAAGGCTAGCAGTTTTCAAAATGGCAGCCAGATGTTTTGATGTTTTGGGGTCGGAAATTGATCAATAATTTTATTTTCTCAAATAATCATCAATGTAATTATACTAAAACAATTAGTCACCTCAGGCGACGTGAATATTGGCGAATAGTCACCTCGACTTTGTCTTGGTGACTATTCGACGATATTCACCTCGCCTTCGGCGACTAATTGTTAAATAGTCTATTCTGTGGCCAATTATAGACCCCATCTTCGTCCCTTTTGGACAAATATTTAATTTCCGCGATCCCAGCTTAGTCATTTAAGTTGTTTAGTCGTTTTAGATAATTGAATGAAGAACGCTTTTAATTACTTTTCATCTACAGTACAAACATTCTGGTACATTTGCTAACCGTAAATATGAAGGACGAGTCGGTCTTTCCCCCAAAAATCAGAAAATGTGCGACCCCATTCTGGTAACTCTCTTGAAATAGTCAATCCACTCGTGAAAATGCGACCCCATCCAGTGGCACATCCCATTAGCCTCTTATAAGGAAGTAACCCCCCCCCCCCCCGGGCTGCCATGCTACATACAAGTAAGTATTCGTGTGTGCTTAGCCTACATTCTATATTCCTGCATGCACAACGAGAAGGACAAGTAATAATTTTTAGACCACACCATCTTCATAGATTATCTTTCGACACTACGCAATTTATAACGACCTCACTGACCTCACTATTTGCTGGAATATCTGACTGATCACGTAGTTGACCCTCTGGATCGCTCGCCATTGTTTTGTGACTGGCATGAAAGTGGCGGTAAGATTGATAAGGAAGTTAACCAAGCTGACTATTCCCACAAGGTCCATGAGGTCATAAATAATGCGACATGTTTACGTATAATTGGATAAGAACGTTAATGTCGTTAATCATATAAAGTATTAACTGAAATTACAAGCCATACGATTTGCCTGGACTGTTTCCGCAATACACGATCTCCGACTGTGCAACTATAGGAAGACACGCAGGCTAGCTAGGGAGACCTTTTAGGATTTGTATCCTCTTGTCATGAAAAAGAAGCAGATCACCGCGACACAACGTTTTTTTCACCGACTACCGCGACATAAAATTTAAACTCACCGCACACTACTTGGACTCTGAAAACCGCAATACCGTACTTTGAAATAAAAATTACCGCAACACCGCACCAAAAATAACCCAATACCGCAATACCACAAACCCTTACCTCCATTGGAAAATTGCTAAATTAAAATGGTTTCAGATTCTGTCAGTCAAGGCTCTTCTTCTTTTATGGTGAAATTGCACATGGAAAGGTAAACTGTGCAACGTGCCCACTGAAAGGTGGGATGTACCATCACTGTCCCAAAATGACCAAAGCTATATTGCATTAACTGTTGCAAATCTGTCTACCATAAAGGATGTTGAAGGGATTATGTCACAAAAATATTACTGATTTAGGCCAATTCTGTGCTGAAGTCATTACTTAGTGCACAAAATACTCCTGTAAAGTTATGAAGAAAATATCAAACAAATTTGTTTAGACAGCACTAAACATAATTTTTTTTGGTGATTTTTGCAGGTAAGAATTAAAACTTGAAAAACTTGTCATTTCAATCCTTGCCATCCTTAGTAACAGGCGTGAAGACAGTTTCAGTGCCTAATTTATAGTCATAACAAAATTGGACCATTATTTCTGGAATTCAATTGATGCAAAGATATGTGTTAGCTTTTTAACAAGATAGAAAATAGTGTATGGCAAAGCCCCTTAAAGACATAGTGTGTACATTAGTGACTTAATTGTAAGGGACTGCAGTCACAGTTTGCTGTCAGATTTTGAGGGAGCTGTTCTTCAAAATTTCCAAAAAATTATTGGTTACTCATTTCCCTACCTATCAATCACCTTGTGAGTAACAAAAGTGCTTTGATTTTGAGAAACTTGTTACAATCTGTACTCTTTTTGTTCCTTTAATTTGTTAATTGGCAGGTCGTCATTGAAAGAACATATCAAGTCTGTATTTATGTTGCTGTTTCAACGGTTACAGAATTCAAAAACTACAAAATTTGTCAAAGGTAAGAAATATGATACTAATCTATTATTGAATATTGTCTAATGGTAATTATATTCAATGGTCTTTTTTCCATTCACTTATGGGTGCTTACTGGTATCTAAAGGGCAGAGAAAAGAAAAACAACTGGACAAACATTGGTCCTTCTTTACACGTTCTTTTCAGTGAAATTTTTTATTTCAGTGTCTACTCCTTTTAGAGAGACACTACAGTAACTGGAATTAGGGCTGAGTGTTCATCTTCAGCCTAGTGTCTGTATGCTCTGGAACACAGTTTTTGACAAGGCTGCACCATCTCGCAGACATGCGCTTGCACCATTTTTGCATCCAAAGTGAGTCGAGAACATGGCATGTTTAAGAGCAGCACTAGATTAAAGTAAGCAGGAGCATTTTGTAGGTGATGTCTGAAATCATCCAAATATTATCTGACAAAGGCAGCTTCCGATTTTGTCACAGGCCACGGCACACCATTACAGATTGTCTAGTAACCAGGTTTTAGAGATGCCTGGTTCAAGCTGCAGAGGTATCTCCAGGTTTCCATTTTATGCAGGTGTTGGCCTTATAGAGGTGTAGAAGTGTAGAGATCGATACATGTAGGCAAATGAAGGCACATAACTTTTTAAAAAAATTAAAATGTTTTGTTATTATCTGAAAATTAATTTATTGCACTTGATTATTGTTTGTTTGCAGACTATTTGCATTATTTGTGCATATGAGTTGTTTACAATAAAAAGTCAGGTGACACTGGCTGTTCCTTGCCATTTTTCTTTTCTCTGCTAGGTCTACTGGTGTTCTTCTGTCTCTATTCTGCCAGGAATGGGGGAACTGCTCTGATGGTGACTGTTGACTCAATTCAACCTGGGTAAGATACAACTACTTCATCATCAATATTCTTCTTAGCCTGAGATAACAGCCAACATGTTTCAGCTCCCAACGGCTTCCCTGTGAAATGCAGTCTCAGGAATGAGCGTAGAAACTGAAGCAAAATGTCCAGCAATCAGAATCACTTTCCAGATCAGGGTAGTGACACCACACTCATTCCTCAGATGTCATTTCACAGGGAAACCAGTGTTGACGTCACAAAATGTCAGCTGTTTTCCCAGGCTATATTTTTCTTACTTTCTAACTGAGGATCTCTGTCACACAATAGCCAAATTCAGGGAGTGTCAGCTGGCCTCCAAGAATGTTAAAATCTTATAACAGCTTAAAACATTAAAGAAGCTCTATATATAGTAAGTAAAATAACATAGCAGTTTTTTTATTACAATAGAAGACATGGATGGACAAAAATAAATTAGATTAAAACCAACTTGTTAGTCTGGCATGTCATGCTTGAGAAACAGTTGTTTGTCATGAATCTGTATTTAATTTTAATTTGTCTTTTACAAGTAAAGTCAGCTACTTAACATTATTATTGTGGACACTTTGTACTGACGTGTAGAAATGACACTACTACTTTAACTGCTTATCCCCATAGGATGGTGCATCCTTGACCGCACTGTTCCCACTGCCTTCTCGGTCTTCCTCTTTGTCTTTTCCCATCCATCTTTCCCTTCAAGATGATCTTTCCCAAGTCCTCACTTTCCAACTGGCCAAAATATTTCAGCTTTTTTTTCTTTATAAAGTTCTCATTTATCCTCCCCCTTGCATTCCTCCCTAATTGACTTTGCTCTGTGCTCCATCCATGATATTTTTAAAATTTAGAAATTACAAGCTTACAGTAATTTTTTACAATAATTAAGTTATCATCAGCTTCACCTAAAAACCTTGAATCCATTTTTTATTGTTGAGACAACTCTTCATTTGTTTTTTTTGTTGTTGTTGTTGTTGTTTTTTTTTAATGTTTTTAAATCTGCAGACTTTTTGGAAATTTTTTGGAAAAGATTTTATTCCCTGATGTACAGAAGGTAAGCAATGCTTTCCATAGTGAAACAATGTACGTAAAATTAATAGAGAAAATAATGATTCAAAAGGTACCTGAAAAAAGCTTCACGTGATTTCTGCTAGAAAAAGTCTCTGGCTTGGTTGCAAAGCAATTAAAAGGACAAATTTGAGTCACAAGTCACTCAGGACCTCTTCTCATGGACCATATTATTGATTATTGTTACATATGTTGAATGATTTTATGCAAAACTTGGCTGATTGACTGTGTCAATGAAATTTAATGAAGTTTAATAGCAGTGGCAGAACTCTATTGACTGACAAAGCGATTCTTTAAGCAAAGAGAATACAGTCTGATATAGTGGAACTTTGATATTATAAACCTCTATGTAACGCCAGTAATGGTAACGTTATATGGAAAAGCACCTCAATAAAATAACAAAACCTTGTTGTAGCTAGCATTATTTTGACAGTCCCTTGGCCCTTGTTATATCAAAGTTCCACTGTAAAGATGTATATATATATTTAGTAAAATCTAACTAGGGGTCTATTGTCAATGCTGCATTCTGATTGATTGAGCTACTACTAGGCTATATGTTATAGCCTACTAGTAGCAAAAAGCACTGTCTTGTTGGTGGCAAAAAAGGATTTTTTAACTAGCTAAAGTTGTTTTGTCTCGATATTTTTGACCAACTAGTTGGATTTTATTAAAACAATTATTCCTCTCGCCCTCATGGCCTCTGATTCAATGGCCCATTCGGCCTTTGGCCTCATGGGCTATTGACTCAGAGCCCATTTGGGCTTGAGGAATAATAATATTGTTAAATTTTTTTTTGTTACTTGTTAGGTGTCTGGAACTACAGAGAGAAGGATTTGTGCTGTAGGCATGATCAAGCTACTGACTGAGAGCCCTGAGTTTCTGAAGACTTATCATAATCTTTGGTGAGTGCATTCCCCTCCCCTGCCCCCCTTCCCCCCCCCCCCCCCCCCCCCCAAGGCTGTCCTCTATCAATGTCTGGTGGCCCTTGATGCCTTACTTTTGCTCCTGGACAACTTGAAAATCTTAGTTTTCTCATAGAGGAAGTCATATGCTGGGCACCCTGGATTTCACAGGCTCAGAGCACTGGGCTCCCTTTAACCTTTTTTTGTACAGAACAATCTTGCCACCTCTAATTCGGTATCCCGACCCCGAAATGATCATTAGTTTTGTGCAATAACATAATCAATTTGGTTCTCAAATCTGCAAGTTTTTTTTAGGGTGGATTTTTTTGCAGCATATGGATGCGTGTAGTCCTCACACTTGCCCGTTGGAATCTCTCATTATTGTTTTGAAGATTAAAACAGTAAAAAATTGCAATGGTCCATTGCCAGCCGACAATACACACTTATGTTGAAACCACACTGCATGGGCAAGCAGTTTTTTCAAAAGACATTTTTTAAATTAGTCAATGCCATATCATTACAGAATTTTTTTTTAATCTTAACTAGTTTTTAGATAACCATGTACTTTTACCACTAGGACACCTTTGTTACAAGCATTGATTGGGTTGTTTGAGTTGCCAGAAGATGACTCCATTCCAGATGATGAGCACTTCATAGAAATAGAGGATACACCAGGTACATTTTCTTGCAATAACTCAGTTCAAGACCATCACCAGTTGAATATCATACACTCAAACTGTACTTTGGAAAGGCTGTCACACAATTGCTTTTTTTTTCTCAAATCAATTTTATTTGTGTTTTCTTATTGTTGTTTTCTAAACCAGGCTATCAGACAGCTTACTCACAGTTGGCATTTGCGGGCAAGAAAGAAAGAGACCCATTTTCTGGAACAATACCTGATGCTAAAGTCTACCTTGCACAGTCACTGCAGAAGCTGTCCTCGTCTGAGCCCGGGAAGGTTAGACCCACTGTCATAATCATTGCCTAATTTCAAACCGATGGGGGCTGGGTACATATCCAGTTATTATGGGATGACTAACAAGAGACCAACAAAGTCAGAAAGAGGAAACCGAGATTCAGAAAATCAAGTTTGGTGTTGATCAGGCCTACATTGAACGAGATACAGCCATTCAAATACTCCAAAATTTACTAGGAATTAAACTGGATGTGTCCAACTATCCATACATCTCGTATTAAATTTTCAAGTTTTTAAATAACTATAGTTATCTTGTTCAATATTGGCTTGATTAACACCAAACTTGACAATTTTGCAAAACTCAATGTTTTTGGCTGACTAGGTAGGTCTTGTGCTGTCTATCCCTTAATAAATGGACTCATACCCAGTCCTCCTGGGCAAGGATATTTATTTTGAAGGTCTGAGAGCAGAGAAGCCATCAAAGTCGAGTCATATGCCATTTTTCCTTGCTTCCAAATTGTCTGGATTTTTGCATATGACCTATTTTTTCTTTTCATATTATTGATTTTGTATTATTGATCATCAGAAATAATCGGGATTGACCCAAACGATTGATCAATAGACCTTGTCATGGTTTTGAAAGCCATCTTGACGAGGAGGCAACCGCGTTAGAAATTACTGTGGTTGCATGAGAATCTAATGTTGAATAATTTCCATAAAATGGCTATTTTGAAAAAATATGAATTGTAAACTAAAGCTTCACTCCTAGGAATCTACTGAAACAATTTGAGAGCGTTACATGCATCTACATATGCTATAACCAGTTTTTAAAATTTTCTATACATTTGTCTGTAAAAATGTTTCTTCCTGCCCACTAAATTTTCCCAGAAAAAATTGCAGACAAATGTATGGAAAATCTAAAGCAAGTGTGTGGAGAAATTTAAGCACAGACCTGTACAGCCCCAAAAATTTGTTAGTAGAATTCTTTGTTGTGTATAGCTTTAATTTACAATTCATATTTTGTTCAGAACAGCTGTTTTACAGAAATTATTTGACATTAGATTCTCGTACAAACACTGTAATTTCTCATGCACTTGCCTACTCGTCAAGATGGCTTCCAGAACTGTGACAAGGTCTATAGGCAAGTTTTGTATTACCACACAGCCCTGTGACAAGAAACCTCTTAGCATGATTGCAAGGCTAATGTGGGAAACTTCTTGGTGAAAACGCAATATTGCACCACTCAACATTGAGATCTGATTGGCTGATTCTCATTTTCTTGATCAGCTGCATCCTTCTGTTATATTTTATTTTAATTAAGTAATGGCTACATGCTAAATCAACCACTAAAAGATGATTTTGAACCCTCAATAAATACCTTAAATATAAGGTGGCCTTTATAAAGCGAAGGAGGGAGGGGAGGCAGGTAACATTCTCATTCTTCACTACCAAATTAACAAGAAATGAACTAATCCGGTATGGTTTATTCATCTGCTGGAATTTGGGCTTGTTTTGATCTTTGCCTAGTCCCTGTACGGCGTTTTCCCAGTCCCTCTCGGCCAATTCATTTCGGTGACATATCCGAGGTGAACGGGTAGGGAACGCCTTACATTTTCGATCGTACCACGTGACCCAAAACGCTTCGGCCACGCGGAATAATGAGGCCTAGGGACTAGGCAGTTTTGATCTGTAAGACCTCTAACATCATATGCTAGAACATCTTCATTTTGCGTCCAAGTTCTTTTTGGAGAATCATTCTGGTTGTTTGAGAAAGCAGTATGGTGACCCATTTTAGTAAGGTAATTAGTTAATTAAGCCCTCTCTGTTAAGCCCCCCTCAAACGTGTTGTGCTTGAAATAAAGAAGCCCTTGCGGGTGGGGGGGGGGGGGGGGGGGGTGGGGCTTAAGAGAGGATTGACGGTAAACGTCTTTTTTGATTTTTAATTACACAGCTGATTCATTCCAAAATCAACACAGAACTCCATAACGATGCTTTAGGATTCCTGCAAAATTATCTACAAGCAGCTGGTATTACACTGAGTTGAACCTGCTGGCTGAATTCAGTGGGAGATCGTGTAGTATGCAGTGTTACAAGAGAGTCTTCAGGTTGAGAAGTTTCGTGCTGAACAGTGATTAGAATTTAATTCTCTTGAGAATATTCCTGCTTAACCAAACATAAGCATCATGTGAAAAGAATTACTGATCAGCAAAATTCCGTATCCCTCTATTTTAAACAGTTTTTCTTGTCAGCATTTCAGTAGAAAGAAAATATTATATGAAGAAAAGTATGGAGAGTGCTGTTGTCTAGAGATTAACTGCTTTCAGGGTGAAAAAAATAATGCTATTTTTCATCCAATTAATTAAGATCCCATTAGGCTGCACATTAGAAAAGTGCTGTTCGGGAAGTTTTACTTGAGTTTTCACCCTTTTGACTGTCCAACCTGTGCAATATGATAAATGTGTCTACAGAAATGTGCTCATTTCTCAAAGCTTTTACCGAGTGCAAAGTCTCATTCTCCGCTTCTGTTGACTTTTGCATTCCCTAAGCAAGACCACCTGATCCAAGTTTGAAGATTATTGCCTTGTGTATCAATATAATTGCTTTTGTACTAATCCTGCTAGAATTATAACTGTTATAGTGACTTAGCAGCTTATAATGCCAACAGTTTTGTATAATATTGATATCACTAAGAGGTTGGTTTCCATGCTATTTCTTTAATATTACAAAAGACTAAGACCAATAATATTTTGTTTAACAAGCAGAGTAATTTGCATTTTTGTTACAGCATGGACAAATACCCAAGTTAGACAAAATCTGGTCTACAGTAAGGTGTACTAGCTTTAGGAGAACACACCAGAAAAGAGAAAATATTTAGTAGACATTTTAATAGCAGTATTTCAGCTGTTAATGATTTTTGTGCCTTTAGATAGCAAGCAGCTTCCCGTGATATTATTCTTATTAACCCTGTAAGTCCCAATACATCATTAAGAGATGATGAGAAATAACAGAATGATCATTGAAGGTAACATTCTTTGATCTTTTATCAAATTCTCTAAACTAGTTCCTTAAGGAAATGTACAGTGAGATTGGTCTGGAGAATTTTTGTGTTGATAATTATTGGGGTTTAAAGGGTTAATGTATCAAGCTGAAACATTACTATCTTGACCACTGTAGTTGCAGAGTTAAAATTGGTATGGCAGCTACTAAAGAATACTACATTATTGCCATTATTGGTATTTTTGGTGTAACATTTGTACAGTTTTAAATCTTCAGGTAGAGTTCAATAAAGTAAAAGAGTTAATTATCTGCTATATGGTTTGAAGTGATTGTTTTGAGTGATTATTTTTATTTTCTTGGAATGATTGATTCTTTGGAGAGAAAGATGACAGCCTGAATTTCAGACGAGTATTTCGAGTATTTTTACTCCCTCAGAAATTCAGGCTAAGATGACATATTGTATCATAGTTCTTCAGTTGTTATACTGTTTCCATCCAGTTTACCCATTACCACTGACTTCTTGATGGCATGGTAGGTTTAAAATAATAGGTCACTTTCCACAGAGCCGAGTAGGGGGGGGTGACAGGGTGGTCGCAACCTCCCACCTCCCGTACCTCTTTGTCCCTTTATATCCTGACTCCCGCCCTTCAGCGAGACAGAGGAGACACTGACAGACATAGTCAACATGTGTCATGCCATCTCATTCATGACCTATGATGTAAGCGACTTGAAAAGGTTTCCAATTTCCCCGAAAGTAGTGCCTTTTTTTTTTTATCCCGAGTACGAATTTTTGTTCTTTGATTTTTCTCGCACATAAATTTTGCTTTAAGCCTCGGAGAACGTTAAATAGACGTTTTTGGGTTCGTTTCTTTGACTGGATGATAAACAATGACAAATAACAAAGCTTGCCTTTTTGAATTTCTCTCCCGCTTCCCACACTTTCTTTTCTCGTCTCCCGTACCTCTCCCACTCCCTGCTCTCTCGGGCTCCCGCCCCCCGAGTAGAGGTCACCATGCTACAGATAAACTAACACCGCCAAATGTCTTCTAGTCCTAATCTCTTTCCAAATGGTTATTTAGATCATGGTATGGTGCACTATATAAAATCTAACCCAAAAAATTAACCAGCACCTGCCACACAGGCTATTCATGGGAAAGCTGTGTTGCTTGGTGATTTATCGATGGAGCGGTGACTTCTACTCTTGACCTGTAGCATGTGACCTGTGCTTTAGACCCAGCTTTGATGGCAAGCCCTTAGCTAGATTATCTTTTCATGGCAATGGCCCCCTGAAGCCCACAAATAATTTGCTGCAATTTTGGTGCATCTTTCATCAATTGCAAGTGTTAACTGTAATTTTTGTGCTGCAAGGTTCCAACAACAACATGCAATATGGGGATGAATCAAACTAAAATTACCAACAGTTTTTCATTGCTGTTTCAAGGGCAACAAGAATTTCAACCAAATTACACATGTGATCTGGTCTTACATTCATTATGGCTGTGCAGTGACATGACAGACCTTGGTGTTGCATAATTGCCATATGTCCTCTCCACTTTAAAATTGCTGAACATCACTCACAGAGCACTGACTTTGTTCATTTTTAAAAAATGAATTCGTTTTTTTTACAAGACTTGCAATTTCTACATTACTCTAATAAAATAAGTTCTCAATCACTCATTGTCAACAGTCAAAGCAAAGCCCACTACTTGGGAGCCTATATCTGCAACTACTAAGACTCAGTATGTTGGACTATATTCTAGGGTGTGAAAATTGGCCAAAGTTCTTCACTACTGAAATCACTTTCTTCACTACTAAGATTCTGAGGACTCCAAACTTGAATATGAGTTGAAGGACTGCCTAGAAATGCATTAAGCTATGTTCTGCTGATACTTGCTGGAAATCCTACTCCATTCTGACTGGTTGAGAGGAAGAAATCATCCCTGCCCAGTTCCCAAATTTTAACAAGGGTGTGGCTCATGGGTTCCATGTAGTCAAATTGAAAGACAACCATGTTTTTCCAGATGTGATTATTGCATCAACATTCTATACCTGCCAGCCTAGCTGTTTCTCCAGGATAACAGGCCCACTACCTTCTCTGTAGCTTTCAGTAGGTAATTTAGCCATAAATTATGAGAGAGATGTCTGTATTACAATGGAACCTTGATACAACAAACCTCTATAATTTTTATCTTCACCCCAATAATAGTAAAATAATGAAAAGAACCTCAACATAACAAAATCTTGTTATAGTGAATGTATCTTGCTAGTCCCTTGGCCCTTCGTCATATCAATGGAGGCGTTCTCTCGTAAGGAGAGGTTCAATGGTAGTTCATGGTACACCTTACATACTTTACTTACAACCATTAGATACATTACAGTCATATAACCAATCCCAATTTATTACCCATGAGCAAGTTAGTAAATGAACAACCTGGAGTAGCCAAAAGCTAAAAATCCCTCTTTTCAGAACAGCCTCCAGGCAGTAGTCTCCTTCGCAGCCGTTTTTAGGCTCGTCACGTCTGGGGAAAAATCCCCAGCCCATGAACCTAAAAGACAACCCTGGCAGTGTTGGTGAAGCATTACATAGACAAAGAACAGGTGTCAAGAAAGTACTTCCACAATTCTTTAATGATTTCTCATACTTGCACTAAAGAAACTATTGGAGGCTTGACTCTTTAATTCTCATACTTTTCTGCTTTTCAATTCTTATGGCTGAAAGTTTTCCTAGGTTAGGGGTGGCAAATGGTAAAATCCAAGACTCACCGAGACGCAGAGATCCTAGTTAGAAATCCAAGCCCGAGACTCTGGTAAAAAGTTTCAAGACTCAAAAAAAGTAAAAACAAACCATGCAAAAACAAGACTTCGAGAAACTTATCAAAAACGCTTCCGAGATTTCAAGATCCTGCCAAAACGTTCCGAGACCCACGTTTTTCGTGTTACCATTCGCCACCCCTTAGGTTTAACCCACTGCCTCTAAAAATAAGTCAAAAAATTAAACACCCAAAGGTGCTGCTTAGGTGGATGAAAAATTTCCCTGTCAAGAATAATACTGATAGCAAAGGATTAGAAACAATATTATCATGTTCACTCAGTTGATGTGGCAACCAAAAAAATTTATAGGTGATTGAAAGGATGGACAAAGATTGAAATCGATATACTCTTAATTCTACAGATCTAAATACTAGTACACTATTTGAGATTTGTTATCATCTCTGCGTTTCTACTCTTACCACACTTCCAAACTGCAAGTTTAAACCACAATTCAGAACCATCTACATTACAACCTCTACTGTCCACGATAGCATAGATCAGAAAGGGGCTGCCACAAGTATGTACAGTACAAGTTGCAGTGAAGCCGTTGGCGATCAGTTCTGTAGACTGGTATATCGATGACGATACAAAATGAGCAAGTACAGTTTAACTACTTTTTAATTTACCTAGGCTACAATTTTTACGAAAAGAAAGCGGGACAAAGTTATGAGCATTGTGAACTAAGATAAATGTAAACAACGATGTACGTCTTTAACGTGTAGTGTATTCTGGAAGGCGATCCCAAATACAAACATGGCCACAGCGTCGTTAACTATTCAGTAGATCGTTAATAAACTAGAGTTTGGTCTTTGAAGTGCCTTGAATACTTGCCTTCCTCTAAACCGCAACATTGTTCTTGGAATGTACGAAATCCTATTAAAATGTTTCGATTCGTCAATGAATGTACGTATGAGACAACAACAGGCCATGCCAGGAATATGCTTGATTCGACACATTCATCTCCACACGGAAGTATCAATATCACCTCGACTGTAAAGTGACAAATTCCTGCAGTTTTATCACCTATGAAGTCTGCATAAAAGAACATGACCGTGAAGAAACGTGGGTGATCGATCTTGTGATCCAGCTTACGTTTACATGTAACAAGCTACAAGTAGCAGCTGACTCGCAATCGAATGACGAAATATTTTAGTTCCTGCTACGTGCTACACTCCAGCAAAAACAGGCAGTTTCCAATTCCACTGTAGCAAATTAGAATCACAGCAACGATGAAAACGATGGTACAGATCGTACAAGGGCGTCTTTCAAGAAAGAAACTTGCCAAATACAGTGTCATAAACATGGAATGATTGTGCAGTAAAAATAAGTTCGCTGGGCGTGGAATGAGAAGAAGAGGCAACAGCCATTGTAAGCAATACATTGCACAATATCAGCGTCCACACACTCTTCAGGAAATCTTAAAATCGCGTCAAATTCCGATAAAACTTACACAGAAACCGAAAGGTCTTGAACCCACGAGTCGCCAAAATTCAACGAAAACTTAACTGGAATCCAGATCCTTTCCCGACAAGCTTTTCGAATACGTCATCTTTAGACAAAAGATAGGTCCGTATCGCGTACATGGATCACACTCCTGATCAGACCCTGAAGAAGAAAGGCCACGCCTAGTTTCGAAATATTGGTAACACAAAAAATATATATATATGTATTCGCTACTGTAAAATCAACCTTGCTTCTTTCTGTTGTTCAAATTTTATAGTTTTATGTTTATGCACAGCACCTGGTTTGTGTAAATGGTAAGCACCCAATGTGATACGGTAATACACACAAATAGGCCCTTTTTGATAATCATTTAACGGGGCTTTATATTTCACGTCAGATACCAGCCCCCGCCCCCAAGTCCCCTACCCCCCAATAATTTGTGCAGGTTGTGGACTTGTGATCCCGGGGGGTACTCGATATATCCTTGGGTGGGGAGGTGCGGCGGCCGGCCCGGCCCGGCCCGTCATGCCCTGACCTTGTTTAAGACAAAAATCGCTGATTTTCCTACCCTGTTTAAGACAGAATTCCTATTTTTGATACCCTGTTTAAGACATTTAACCCGAAACCAAGAAAAAAAATTTGCTGTAGTTTAGTACATAGAACATACACGTAGGCTGTTTATCGTCCAAGAAAAGATACCCTGTTTGAGACAAAAATTGATAAAATGGATACCCTGATTAAGACAAAAAATGATGAAATTGATACGCTGTTTAAGAGATAAATCCCGAAAAACATACCCCCCGGGCTTGTGATCTAGCGAAGGGCTGTTCTTCTTCTTCTATTTGCAGGTTGCTCGATACCATTTTGTCGCCTGTGAAAGGAAGCAATCCTTACTTCCGGTGTAGCAAGCGAAGAAAGCGCTTTCGCGCGAGTTCGAAGTTGGAATGAGAGCTTCGACTTTCGTGCAATAAAAACAATAAATGATCAGTCTGAGGGATCATGCAAGTCATAACTTTGGTTAAAAACACACACACACACACACACACACACACACACACACAAAAAGATATGCCCATTATGCTAGCTGGACCGTAAAAGCCGAGCTACTTTTCATATAGTCTTCCAAGCAGGCGTTTTTAGAGTCTTTTTAGGGGAGCTCGTATTGCGTCCGTCCCACAAAGGCCGAAATAAAAGCTCCCCTAAAAACGCCTGCGTGGGAGGCTACTTTTCATGCAAATTGCAAAAATTCATATGCACTTGTTTCCAAAATACGCCAAAACTTTAATACTGCTGGAACAATTGACAAGAGAAAAGATAACTTGCCAGAAGTGAATTTGAGTAATTTGCCATAAGATTAATGAACAGTGCCCTTCACACCTTCACTTGACCAGGGACTATTAAAAATTCATAACATTGGTTAACGTGACTTCATTTTGTGATCAGTTTTTACACTTGTGGCTTCAAAGGCTTTAATGCAATTGCTCTATACAGTGCTATCACTGACGTAATCGTGAGATTGAATCCTGCACTTCTTCATTTGACTCATTAAAAGTTTTACATTAATTCGCAGTTCATGCCTTTGCCCTGGACCTTGAACCTCGTTCGCAGGGCTCTCTCCTACCCGTCCCAATGGACCCTGTCTCTCGACGGGTATTAGAGAGAACCTGGGAATGAGGTTGGCCCTGGCCCTCTTTATGAACCATCCCTATACATGTTTATTGGCTTGCAATTGTTTAAGTCACAGTATCAGGAAGAACTCATTTGACAGCTGAATAATAAACAGTGTTATTAAGGAGCCAGTGGAGCCACCACACAAAAATTGAGCACTTTATATTCATTTTAAAATACAGTTTTTAGTATAAATATAGTAAGATTTCATTTTGCAAAACCTTTAAAAAAAGGCGTGGATCACAAGCGTGGAGAAGAGTGGCCGAGTGAAGAGGTTTAATGCCTTCAATCATACAAGAAGTATTTGAAAGCTCAGGTTACGAGTATTAAAAACATCTTTATTTTCCTTCAAGAAAGTAGAGGAAACAGTGTTAACTGCTGCTTATAAGCTCCCCCAATTATTAGCCCCTCCCCCCTTAGTTATAGCCCATTTACCTGTAAGCAAATAAATATTTCCGATTATAACCCTCCCCCCTCCCCTCTGGATAAAAGGCCCCTCCAAATGTACTGAAACGAATTGATCTATTATAACGTTTTGGAACTTAACTAAAAACCAGTAAATGCAAAACGTATGCTGATCAGCACTGCTACAGCTTGTTTCGGAGGGCTTTTCCTATTCTGGTCATAAGCCGCCTCAGATATAAGCCCGCCCTCCTCAGTATAACCCCAGGGGAGATTCTGGTGAAATACTTTGTTTTTCGTTTATTTCTGTCCTTTTTCGTCCAAATCTAGACAAGATTTCATCGGTTCAGTCAATGAAAAAGCACTCCACGCGGTCGTGGTTATTGAACTTATTAGTTCAGTAAATGTGTGAGACGGATTATTTCGTTGATTTTTCGAATGTTTTTAGGTTAAGATTATGAAAAATTAAGAAATAACGGATTTGGGGGTTGTTAAAAATTGAAAAGAAATAGTAGTAAAAGACTAGCTAGTCCAAAACATTTTTAAAAAATGGGCATGGAAGCTCATTAGCGGACTGACTGGTTCATGATGTGTATTATGTACCCCAATTTCTTTCCTTCTCAAATCAACATCTTTTTCCGAAAAAAAAAAAACCACAACAACAACCAGAATGTCGCCTTAAAAGTGGCAGTTTACCGTATGCGAGCGCACTCCACGTTACGATAGTCGCTAATGTGGGTCTAGTTGTTTAAAAAATGACCAATGTTTTATTCCTGCTAACTAGGCCTTCAAAAACTTGGTCCTGATACGTTTTCTTCTCTAGTCTCTCTCACCAATCCTTCCTCCCCTACCCCTGTCGACACCTGTCACGCAGACAACACACCAACTCAATGACGCAATATGTGCGTGTCCTACGCCTGCGGATTCAAAACTCCAATCAAACACATACAAAACAATTGCGCACGCATACAAAAACTCACTATTTCAGACGGACATGTTCCCTAACCATTAACTTGAAAAACTCACCAGTCGAGGGTGGGGGAGAAAAACGCTTAGGACCGGGGTACTTCTCAGACAGAGAAAGTAAAACTTAACTTTTATTTTTCTCTCTTCTTTTTTTTTTCTCTTTTTCTTCCTTTGTTGTTTTTTTTTTTCATTCCTTGAATGTATCATTAGGGACCTTATAAAGATCTGACGACGGCGACGGCGACGGCAACGGGAACGTCAAAAGAGCAATAGGTATAAATAATAAGCACAACAACAACTCTGCACGTGAAACACACTTTGTCTGTACATTTCTTTGCCGTCACTGTACAACTACAACGTGAAATTGCCTAATTTCACGTTCAGTACGGGACGCAAATAGGACGAACTTTTCTTTGTCTTTCCAGTCTTTCTGGACTTGGATGATCTCAGGAATTCAACTACAGGAGAAATCGTTTATATTCGAAAAAGTAAGGAAGTTGGAATAATCGCGATCAATTCACTTTTAAAGTGACGTTTTCGCCGCCGTCGCTGTCCTCGGATCTTCAGGTCCCTATTTTGAGATTAAGCCGGCCTTGGTCTTGTATATCTAGTATATTCTCTCCACATGAAACTCACTGTCCTGCTTCCTTGAGGAAAGCTACCAAGATCATAAGGAGAATATTGTGATATGATTTACAGTTTGTGTTTTCTTTAAAATCAATTTCACATAAAATCATCTTCATCTGATTCAGCATCCTATAAAATAACAAGTAAACATTAGATAATGTAGTACACTGACCGCAGAAACCTTTTCCTTTTCCATTTTTTAAAAAAATATTTGTGAAGGGAGGCAAAATGCATGAAAACAAAATGTACCTTGAAGAGTTAAAACTTTTCAAGGTACAAATAAATGAGAATGAGTTGTGTGGTTAAAAATTTCAAACCAGTTTGAAAATTTCACACCAGTTTGATAAATTTAAACCGGTTTAAAAAAATTCAAATAAAAGAAAAAGTTTGAACCACAACATGTATATCAGCCACTTCAAAAGCTCAAAGTCGGTGCAAACATTACTTTAGTAGGTAGCAGAAGCAGAAGATATTTCACTTAGTCCTCCACCACTTAATTCGACTTTTGAATCACAATAGTTTTGCAGATCAGTTAACAGCTGTGACTGAGAAGTATTAATTTTGCAGTTTCTTTTTGCGTAACAGTGTTTGACTCCAAGTTCAATGGGGTGAATCATCCATTCATGGAGTGATTCTTTGAAAAAAAAGCCAATACAGGGTCAGGGGCTTGTCAGATATTGTCAGTAATTAATCATTTTTATCAAGCAATATTATCTGCATCACTTCCTGTATGATTGTCCAATAAAATGCCCAAAAATTCAAATACCTTGTTAGACTTCATTTTACTTGAATCCATCAGAGAGTCATAGCTTCTGCAAAATAATTCAAAGCCAGAGCGATTATTCATCAAGTCTGTAACAATAGTACATTTTGAACATGATACACCATTCTAAATGATCACATAGCCTGTTCCAGGCTCCAAGATAGTGAAAAAGCATGAAAAATGCATGAATGCTGGGGAGACACTTTTTTTGCTTGACTGCACTGACCAAGAGCCTGGTGCAGGCTAACAATCATACAGTCAACTGTGTAATAAAAACCAAGTGATCCAAGCTTGTTAGAAGACTCACAATCAGTACCATATCCTTATACTATGAGCGCATATATCAAAGTGCTGGGTGTCTAGCTAAAAGTAATTTAGGCAATGTTGAGACAAGGGTGACCTTCATAGGGTGACCTTCGTACATTTTACAGGGGTTCATCTTGCCTTGCATATTTGTATTCACTTCGTGGTCTGCCAGTAAGGTTACATTGATTGTTTACCATTAACGAAAAATTCTTGGAAAATCCGGTTGGAAACTGAATGAAACATTACTTTTCAGGTTGTCTTGGTGGAGAATTTCCGGGAGTAATGTAACATCTGAAAAGGTTGTCCTGTTTTCCTGATAGGAATGTTTCAAACAAAAATTTGTGTTCTATTCTTCAAAGCCAGCTTTGATACTTCAAGCTTTCACACCTGTTTTTCCATAAATGGAACTGATTTGTGCAAATGGTAGAATGCGACTCCAGGACGAAATTTACCGGTCTTGAATTTTGCTTACCGGTACCATTTTCCCAAACTGTGAACCGGCTGGTTTGCCCATTTATGGGTAAATGGTATACAACCATTGCCTACCTGTTTTCAAGGAGTTTTCCTTTTTCTGCCACCCAGCTCCCTCTATCTGGTGAGTAGTGTCAACAGACTTTCAGTGTGATTGTGCATTTGTTTTGATGGCTTGCAGGATTGCCATGGATACCTCCTTCCTTGTGTACGCATAATATATACTGGTAGCTGCTTGACACTATCAACCCTTAAGCCAAGCCTTGTTGTTCAATGAATATATATAGGAGCCCAATAATAATAGTACGAGGTTCAAACAACTGATTTTCTTTATACAATAACCAAAGAGGTGGACAACACACTTCAATCTTTACCTTAATGCAGCTTCTTCCTTTCTTCTCTTTTCTTCGTCTTTTTCCCTTTGTTTCTGTTGTCACAAAGAAGAACAACAAAAAAAGGTTAAAAACTAATAATAATACTAACACTAATTTGACTATTTTTGAGTATTATTATTATTATTATTATTATTATTATTATTATCTTACTTGATAGGTATTTCATCACTGAATATTTGAACAACTCTTAAAGTTCCCTGTTTTCAAGTTTTTGTATCCTACGTGGTACCAATCTACAACCGATGAAACACTTTTCATGTTCAACAAGTAACCTGCTGATCATTCTTGTGGAGAAAAAATCCCAGAAGTTTATAAAATACTGTAGCACCATTAGATGAATGTTCCTTTCTTCATTTTTTCACCAGTAGCCTCTCTTCCTCTCTAACTTTACCTGTTCTCTTAACTTCTGTTTGCCATCTTCTCTTTCCAGTCGATCCCTCTCTTCTCTTTCTTCCCGCAAGTTTGGAAACTTCTCTTCCTTTGTCTTGTTTAGTCTATTTACTATTTCATTTATCCTTTTTTCAACCTTAATAAGACAAACCTGACAACAAGATACAAACATTTAATACAACAAAAAGAGACCTTATAAAATAAATGAACCTATAATTTATTATTACATCAACTGTATGCTCAATATCAATCTCACAAATACACCTTTATAAGATTTTTCATTACCTCTTTGTTACTATGAAAACCCACTTGTCCAACTTCCATATCAGCTGTCTTTTTTAAGTTTGACCAAAGAGTGTATACAATAGCAATATTGTTCATCTTGTTTCCTATAACAAATTATTTAAGCATTAATGTTTGTTGAATTATGATTCATTTGATTGAACATTTAAGCTAAACTGAGAGCAATATTTCTTTTTGATTAATCACTTTACAAGAGAGCATAATTATTGTCACCTTGAATACTGTTGGCTTTAACCAGCTGTGCACAATCTGTCAACACTGCAGAAGGAATATCATCCAGTGTTTCCCCCTAAAATAAAATATTTAGCATTAGGGGCTGTTTATGTGGAGGGTGGAAGATTCAAGAACCAGGAAGATCCTAGAAGGCAAAAGAACTCTTTGTTGGGTTTACATGCAGAAATTTTGGTCTGTGTGGTTACTAAGTAGAGAAAGAATAAAAAGTGGCACACGACAATCACGAACATGCAATTGGGTCCTTCTGCCTTCAATACTAGCCTTTCAGCAGCAACTAGCAGTTATTTACAACTTGGTGATGCCAAATGAATTGTTGGTCTTAAATGCCATGATTATCCACTGGATGACCCACCACCACTTTTGTCTGGTTTGTCCCCAGTACTAGGATTTCCTAGTGAAAGTAGATTACATACACCTGTAGGATCTTCGATTCCTCATTCTAGGATCTTCCTACCTTTCAGCTGGGAAGATCCTAGTACTAGTTAGGAAGTTCCCAGTGCTAGGGACAAGTTCAACCCTTTGCATGTAAACCATGTAAACTGAACACAGAAAACATATGGTGCTAGAAGGATGATCCGCCTTCTAGGATCTTCCCGGTGCTAGGAGGTTCATTCCTCCAAGTAAACAGCCTCTTACTGTCTGTATCTCTTTCCATAGTACTCAACTCAACTCAGCAAGTAATGAGCAGTCAAAAAAATGAAGGTTTGTGAAAATTCTTACATGCAAATTCATGGCAGTTACCAGCTTAGGAGACGCAACCCAATTGTAAAAGTGAAAACCTTGTTGAACTTAAAGCAATAGCAACAAAGGAGCAAAGTAGTATCACCGGGGAGAATAGTCCATTAACAAAAGATCAAGTTACCTGTGGTAATCGAAGGTAAACATGAGCAGATGATAATTTGTCCACATGAAACCTAAATAACAAACCAGATGGTTACATAAATAAGGAGCACAACTTTTCAATGAAAACAAAAACTGGACATGTATTGTAGGTAATGATAATTTGCACAAAGAAGTTAATTCTCACCAAACATCTTCTGGAAATCCCCATTTAATCAACTCTTCATCTAAATAAAATTTTAAAGAACTGAAACAAACTATACATAAATACATAAGAAAAGCCAAAAATTCTTGGTCAGGGTTAACACACAATTTAAGGCACTTAACAAGTCAAGTAGGTGGAGCTAGCAAGGGACTGCGTGTCCTATAACCAATACTAAATCCAAAAAGAAATAATAGGAATAAATAAATGAATCTCGTGGTGTAAAAGGCAATTTGAATAAAAATCACGAATGGAAAGCAGCACTAAATGTATCGTCCGTAATCTACATGGAATTTGGAGGCAGCTGGAGCCATTTGAGTACTAAATTAAATGGCTGGCTACTTGTGGACCGAGTTGATGATTTAACAAACCGACCTATTTTTCTTTTGGAAAAACGTACACTGCGGCTGATAGCTTAGAATTTTAATGTTAATACTTTTTTTAGCGCAGTCCTTTATATTCAGTATTGAATTTTGGGCTTATATGGTGAATAAATAAATAAAGAAATAATCAGTTCACATATTTAAAGAAAAAAGACTAAATGTTTAACGTCTTGCAACAGCGTCAACAAGTTTTAATTCAAGCATAATATAAGCTTTAGAAAAATTCACTTTGGTTCAGGATCACCTACTTTCGTGTTTATCTAAGCCCATGAATATCGTGTATGGCGGCGTGACAACTGCAAAACAAAAGAATAAGCATCTAGGTATAAATCACCTGTACTAAAGCTTTTCAGTCCAAGATCTGACTTACCATTGCTTTTAAAATAGAAGACCATGCTGCCTTCAAGAATTCCAAGGTCGTCCTCTAGAAAGTACAAAAACAGACAGGCCTTCAAAGTACGGGAGTTAGACGAGGAGACCTGGTAATTGCACTCCCCAGTCTGTAGAGTTGCTATAGAAACATTCAATGTATAGTTGCTTCCTTGGTAACTGTGTACACTCATTCATTCCACGTCTTCTGCAGAGAAGGAGTTTATCGAGATATAATCGCTAGACGTGAAGAAAATATACAAAAGATGGCTTTAACGGACCCAAAACTTCCTCCACGCTTTGCAGTTTCCGACTGGCACACGTCAAACACGGTTATAAGAACAAACGCTGAAAGACAACGCGATGCTTCGCATCGTGTTCGACAAGAAAGCCGCTTTTTGAGGAACGAGACAGATAACCATACTCGTTGGACGCAACACGACAGCAACACGAAGCTGGAAAAGAGGATACACGACATAAATAACTGGAAGAAGAGTTTAGAAAGATGTCTTGCCGAGACAGATGCCGAAATCGCCCTGCTGCAGCAAGAAAAAGAACGCACTGAACAAGCGCTGGAAGCAAAGAAGGTTCCCCTTGATATCACCCTAGAATGTCTTATGCTGAGAGAAAACCGGCAAAATATTGATCTTGTTCGAGATGAGGTTGAAGGTCAGCTTCATAAGGTGAGAATGACCGGGAAATCATTTTCTTAAGTTTTGTACAATGTAACTACTGGTTATGAATCACGATGTTTATTAATTTTTTGTGTAAATGTAAACATTCCTAGAACAAAGACTTTTATGGACGTTAAAAATAATTTATGCGGTCAGTATAAAACCGGACTTCATAGTTGTTAGAGATCGAGACCATGTCTAAAATTGGTGAAGAACATAGCGTTTTTGTCAGGCTCTTGATTCAAGGAACCTCCACCAAGAATTTCTATTTTATACCCAGTCCGCAGTCTGCAGTCCGCGTTTTATACCTTGTCCGTGGTTTATACCCAGTCCGTATTTTCCAGTCTGCGTTTTATACCTAGTCCGTATTTTATACCCAGTCCGTATTTTCCAGTCCGCGTTTTATACCTAGTCCGTATTTTATACCCAGTCCGCAGTCTGTAGTCCGCAGTCCGCAGTCCATGTTTTATACTGACCGATAATTTATAACGTCCCGAAAGAAGCTGTGTTGAGCAATTTGAGATCAATTGCCATCATGAAAAAATTTTAGCCCAAAACGTTTCAGTGTGTCCTACCATTTTAAGGGGTGATGAATGGTCCATTAAAATTTTTAACTGCTCGCAAAATTTTACCTTTGCTCGATTTGCTCGCAAAATTTAAACGAGTCGGTCAGTATAAAACATGGACTGCGGACTGCGGACTACGGACTGCGGACTGGGTATAAAATACGGACTAGGTATAAAACGCGGACTGGAAAATACGGACTGGGTATAAAACACGGACTAGGTATAAAACGCGGACTGGAAAATACGGACTGGGTATAAAACACGGACTAGGGTATAAAACAGAAATTCTTGGTGGAGGTTCCTTGAATCAAGAGCCTGACAAAAACACTATCTTCTTCACCCATTTTAGACATGGTCTCGGTCTCTAACAACTATGAAAGGGGTCAGGACTTGGGGGGTACTCTCTCATATAAGCCATATACGTATTTGCCGCCCTAAAGGGTAGGAAATATAGGCCGTTTTGGTGGTCTGAAAACACTTTGCCTATTTTGATTTGGAATCGGGTATGGTTTTCGAGGAAACTACGGTAGCGTACATGTACGAATGTATTTCTAGATGAATAAAAACGAAATAGGAATATGCGAATTTGAAATGCTTTTTTAAGAATTTTTTGTTTGCGCTCTAGAGAGAATGATCTACTGTTGCGCTCTAATCTATAAACTTATAACGATGACATGATGTCTGCCTAATTAGGCCTAGCCTGTTTCAGGCTCCGAGATAGTTGGGTCCGCTAAATTGAGAAAGTGCGAAAATACAACGAGAGTAAACTGGGTAGTCTCCTCTTTATTTGAGAGCCTGGAACAGGCTAAATTAGGCCAGGTCTGAAAATGGGTATGGATTTTAGAGATCAGGTCTGAAAACGGGTGTGGAAAATGACATATTTTATTCTGAAACAGGGTACAGAGAAACAGGGGGCGTAACCCCACCAAAAATTCCTAGCAGTACCCCTTCCAGGGTTCAGGAGCAGGGTGTAAATCATGTCATCATAATCATCGCGTAGAACGTTGGGTTGGATGATTCATTTCGGTTATTATTCACGTATAGATGAGTAATCCCTCCCGCCTAAATACTGCTTTTTACCTCGCGGAATGCCCCTATATTGACCTTCTCGTCTGAGTTCTTCATTTCCTCATATTCCGAAGGATTTATTTGAAACGGAATAGACATCTTTAAGAATTTTACTCTGACTCGGCTAACACCAATACTATTGATTCTTTTTATTCGGTGCTTCTTTGATCGATCGGTTCTCTTCTAACTCCTTCTTTTAATAAAATTCAGGTTTAATTTCAGTTGCCTTGAGTAGCGGCGTAACATTCCTTGTCTGTGCAGTTTCCTTTCCTTCTCCACATGAGGAGATATATAGACAGCTGCGCGTGACCGGCTTACGGAATGTTTTTGTGTGACGCAAGGAGCTGGAACTACTGTTTTATGCAAGCTGCTTTCCGTTTCTCTCAGTTTTACCTTTTTACATAGTTCGTAGTCCGTGTTTTATACTCAGTCCGTAGTCCGCATTTTATACCTAGTCCGTGTTTTATACTCAGTCCGCAGTCCGCATTTTATACCTAGTCCGTGTTTTATACCCAGTCCGCAGTCCGTGGTCCGCAGTCCGCAGTCCGTGTTTTATACTGACCGTTAAACGAGTGCTCGCTTGCTCGTGCTCCCCAAATTTTTGCGTTGCTCGATCGCAAGCTCGCAAAGCAAATTTTTTGTTTCTGCTCGTGCTCGCAAAAAAATCGCAGTGCTCGGCATGCTCGCGAATGCTCGCAAAGACCATTCGTCACCCCTATTTTATAAAATTTATGTCGGTTAAGTCCGGTAAATCACTCTAGCAAATGTTATATAGAAAACCTACATTTATGGTATTATTGTCATAAATGAATTCGTTTTATTTCAGGAAGTGGAAGTAATTGAAGGAGCAAAAGCTCTTCTACAACAGAAAGTCAGTGAAGCTGACGAACAGTTATGGTAAGTTTAATAATAATAAGAAGAGGAAGAACAAAGCAAACAAGTTCTTGATAATTTTTCTTTATTGACTGAGATAAAAAGGGCGGAAATGTTGAAAGCTGTCATAAAAGATAACTTTTGCAGGACAGACGCAACTTGGCTTTCTTACGAAACTTTCCCGTGGGGATTGGGGGGGGGGGGGTACTCAAAAACGTTTTATATGGGAAGGCTCTGTTCCGTGGTCCAACTCCTTTAACACCCTTTTATATACCCTTTTTTAGTAAAATCCAACTAGTGGTCTATTATCAATGCTGCATTCTGATTGGTTGAGTTACTAGTAGGCTATATGTTATAGCCTACTAGTAGCGAAAAGCGCTGACTTGTTGGCAGCAAAAAAGGATTTTTTAACTGGCTAAAGTTGTTTTCTCTTGATATTTTTGACCAACTAGTTGGATTTTACTAAAACAACGAGAACCACTACGTGGAACTTACTGGGGCCCGGTGGGACACGTGATTGCATAGATATAGGTAACCTCTCGCACCCCTCCCCCCTCCTCTGTGGAGGCTAATACTTACTCTGAATTAACTCATGCAGAAGAAAAGCAACAAAATGCACGAGAAAGGAGGATGTTGTCCTAAGTTCGTTCAGTGTTATCACAGCTAACGGTCTGTGTTATAGTAGTGTGTTTACACTGTGATGTCAATAAGTGTGACCTGTGTAAGGTTTTTATTTGTTTTTAAGTTTGAGTGAATAAGCAAAAATCACTGACAGTTTTGGGTTGAATAGTAGTGACAAAGTTTGCAAAGACGTTTGCTACATGATTATCTCAATTTCACATTTTGTCAAGTACGTTATCGTCAGGTTTATCATGGAGATTTATTAATCACATTTATCTATTCTTTGCGAAAACATTGTGAATTTGAAATGATAACATACATAAGACATTGCACATTGAAATAGAGGCATTTTGATTGTAAGGCAGTGGTTGATACATAGTGACATTCATCAATATGACCTATAGTAATTGTAGGGGAAGTATCTCTTTCCTGAACTCGGTACACAGTAGTAAGTGGTGCAAAGCCTTGATTAGATTCTACTATTTGTATAGTAACATTTAATGCATCTGCAACTGCTTGAATGATAAGTGCATCAGCTCATGTACCTTGAATACACATATTATTCAGATATCTTAGCCATGAATTTTCGGTATTGCTGTCAATAAATCTCTCTGGGTTGTCTCTCATAAATTGAACCCCAGCAGTACGTATACACATATGATGGTTGTTATTGCCGTATAATAATATTGATGTGATACAGATCTAAAGAAACAATCACCTGCACAGCCAACATCTACTGATTGTAAACCAAGTTCAGCTAACCTTGACTGCATCAAATTCTCAGAGGAAAAAGGAGAGGTCAACTGCATTGTTGAGCTGTGAATGTGATTTAGCATAAAAGGTCTAATTATTACGTCATGATGATCAGTGTTGTATTGAGTAGGTCCTGGATTCTTCTCAACATCTTTACTTAGTTTGAAATTCACATATGACTCGCACAATTGCAAGAAAACAATGATAAATATCGATGTGCTTTACATTTTAGTTTCATTATCCTGTGATAAATGCATGCCTGCTAAAGAAAGACAACAAATAAGCTTTCTTGGGTATAGCCATTTTATTTAATTATCTTTGGATCGCGTTTGTTATTACATTTATATCATGCATGATAAAGTTTTCTCCCCCTATTAACATAGTGATGGAGCTTTGAAGACTTTGGTGTCTCAATCGCCGGTTGAAATCTTTTTGAAGACAAATTTCTTCAACATGCTATTCTTCTAATTCTTGTTGAGACCTCTTAGAAATAGATATGGAATTCTGCTTGGTTCACGAGCACGTCTAGATCGCCTTGTAGCACGTTTTTTAAGATGACATAAAGTTACCTTTGATAAGTGTTTGCTTTGATTCTCGATAAATTTCACGATGGAAGGTTCACTCAATGTAGATAGCTTTGATAAGTCACTCTTACTCTCGATAAGTTTCACGATGGAGGTTCACTCTTAAGTGATTGGTCATAAATTTGTCTCGATCTCCAAATATTCACTCTTAAATTTTCGCTCATAAGCTAGAGCATCGTAAAGGTTGGGGAACAAAAAGCTACAATCTTTCTCTTGACTGTCATCCATGCCTCGTGCTTTCAAAATGGTGGATAAGATTTCAATGAGCGAGCCAAAGTAATGATCCAGCGATATATCTCAGTCAGCGATATATCCCTAACAATGTAACGTTAAAAAAAAGACAGAAACCGTCTGCATTTTAAGACTGGTGCCCGCCTTCAGCTGGGCCCCGGTAATAATAATATTCCTTTCGCCTCTGAGTCAATAGCCCACTCGGCCTTCGCCCTCATGGGCTATTGACTCAGAGCCCATTCGGGCTCGAGGAATCATTGTTAAATATACCATTTTTGACAGAAAAGGTACGCCTTTCATGTACCCTTTATTAACAAATTAATGGTACCCATTTAGAACCAGAACCATTTCTCAAATTTTTTCACAACCACAAAATGCATCTGTTTGCTGTTTTGGTCCTTTTTACAGAAAAAAAAAGACAGATTTCCCTACCCTTTCATATACTTGAAATAGTGAAATTAATTCGTATAAAAGGTACCCCTCTTGGCCAAAACCTCCCTGTATAAGCTATTGTAGGGAGTAACCCACCCCCCCCCCCCCCCCCACACCCAAACAACTTGGGACTTCCCTATTTCAATGCCTTATTCATCCACTGTAATGTTGTCTCTTGTATTATCTAGAGGTGTAGACAGGGCAATGCCCTTCTGCAATGATATAAGACAACTGGCGACAAATCAGGTACAACCCACCCTTGTTTCCCATGTACTAAGCTGCATATCACATTACCCAGAAAAAAAACAAGTGCAAAACTTAAATCACCACAATACCAAATTCTGACAAGCCGTATTCTTTTAATACAAAAATCCTTGCAATCCTGAGCAAATCTTTACTCAGCATATTTCAAGAACTAGCTGAGCGAAAAGTCAATAAAAAGGAACACTTTTTTTATTATTTTTTTTTTTTTGTAGTCTCCTTCAAGAAGCACGCCATCAGCTTCATCTTGACATCACAGACAAGCATACAACTCTTGAACTTGATGGTGAATGCTATCGACTAAACAACAACTCAGCAAACATTGGTTTTCAAGTGAATCCCACACGCACTGTGAAAGGAAGCGTCACCCCAGAGACCTGGGATTCCTTTTCTAATTACAACAAGTTACGTGCTGAGGCAGAGATGACAGCTTCTAAGCACCTTCGAGAGGCAATTTTTGCCACTCTACAACAGACAGCCAATGATCTTGAAGCTCAGCGACAGGCTTCTGAATATGCATTCCACAAAAGGATCCATGAAACCAATCAGGCTAGGTCAGAGCTGGAGTGGCAGCAAAAAAATGTAAGTTTCAGATATGATACAACAATTACCAATTTTATTACTATTTGGCTGGGTCTGTGAATTGGAAAGATGAAGTAAATTCTGTGTTTTAATTGGCTGCCCAAGCAGCTCAGAATTGTCATAACACCATCCTCAAAACTATCCAAAGTAACAAATTATTTGAGTTTTTTAGTCTAGAATAATAATTATGAACATACTAAAATATTACTACTTTTGCATAAAGGACCTGGACTTTGAAGTTCTCTCAGTCAGTACTTTTACATGGTACTATTAAATTTTGTTTTTCATAACTCTACAGAGTGAAGTTATGTGGCCATATTTAGGACTGTATGATGTTTTCTGCTCTTCTTTATAGACCATGGAAGAAATTTCAACCCTAGAAAATGATATCAAGAGAATCAAGGAAGCAATTGATGCTAAGAATGCACCAATGATGGTAAGTTATTACAGCAGGGCTTGAGGACAAAGTTTTCCTCCAGTCTGTCACAAGAGAGAATAATGGAAGAGAGAAAGAAATACCCAGTCTAACCCTTGATTGGCATATGTGAATTTCACCCAATTTATTTTTAGACCAATTGGAATTAATCATCCCCAAACTTTTATTCAGTGTTGTCAAGTATCATGCTCTCTTGGTGTTGCCATTACAAAATTATGCACTGTTTGCTTTGAGGTAGTCACATGTGACTTGATAACATTTCAAACAATCAATTAAAATCTGTGGACTTCTCAGGAATTAGACTCCCATTTAATTGCGACCTCTAAAAATAACATTAGTGTATTTCACATATCCTGCCAATGCCCTAAGGTTCCCTTTCTGTCCCAGCATGCAAGGAAAGTACTGTCCAATAGCCCGGGGCTAGTGGATTTTGCTATCAGGCTAGTGAATTCTGTTTTTAACTTGCCCAACAGGCAAGTGGTCTTTGTGAGGAATTTGAATAACAGAAGAACTGTGAAATCAATTCTACTAGTCAAAAGGTTTTTGGGGCCAGTTGAAATGATGTTTCTCTCATGTCTGTAACTAATGACTGTAATATTGGACACAAGGTAACAAGTTTTTGTTACAAATTCAGGTTGCGCAGACACGTCTTGAAAACAGAACTTACAGACCAAATGTTGAGTTGTGTCGAGACCAGCCCCAATACCAGATGTGCCACGAGGTGGCTGAAATAAGTGGCTCCATCCGAGCATTGAATGAGAAACTCAGAGAGGCCGAGAATGCCTTGCAGGCTTTGCGGAGCAACCTGGAGAGAATTAATGAGGATCTGGCTATCAAGAACAACTCCCTTGCTCTGGACAGCAGGAGTATGGAAGTTCGGCAGAAGATGAAGGAAGTTCCTCACAGTATGATAAACACAGGAAGAGTATTCAACACTATAAAACATTCATCTCGTGTTCCCACTATGGAAAATGCTCCTTTTACTGAGGCACAAGGCACTCAGTCACCTATGCAGCTTACATCCCCTCGAGCTACCAACACTTACACTCCACCAATCAGTGGAAGGAAGGTGCAATCACCACTAGTTGATTAGGAGTCAGAGCAACATTTATTTGTTATTTAAGAGAGAAAATGATTGTGTGCAAATTAGTACTTGGTGGGAAAGCAGAGAATCTCAACAAAAGCTTGCAACAAAAGATTTGTTAAGTAGTAAACTTTTATTATTTTTTCTCAATGATGCCTTTTTACACTAATGAAAAAGTAACATTTTAAGTTGTTTTTGAGATTATAAGGATATAAATATAATTTCTTTCTACTTGACATTTCAACTCTTGCACTGTCATATTATTACATGTAAAGCAAGCTCATTTTATTTGTCAATAACTAAATACAAATGATTAATCAGCTACTAATAAAACAGTTATAAACTTCTTTGTCTCTTTCACAATTTACATGTATAATAAACAATGCAGATATAATTATTCATAACTACCCATAAAAAAACTTATAACCCTAGCCTGGGAACAAACTCCACAGTGGGGAAAAGGCAAAAAATGGGATAAAAAAGCAATGAAAAATCAGCGAGCAAAGAAAGTGGAGGGGAGGGGGGGGGGGCAACTGGGGAGCAGGAAGGCCATCACCCTTTCCATTCTTCTGTTCCCAAAACTACCACTCGGCTCACTTCACTCACCGATTTTTTCGCCATTGCCAATTTTTTTTGCGCCATTTCCCCCCTCTGCAGAGCCTGGTTCCAGGCTATTATAACCCCTATAAGAACTCATGGAAACTTGAATGTGTAACATCTTATTAATAAAATTCTAACATGTTTCAGCCATTGCGTACATCTTCAAAAAACATCCATACCCCCACTGAAAGCATCATGCACCCTGTCCCTCCCTTGTGGAAAAACCAATTCAGCTTCATAGATTGCTTTAAATTTCTTAGTCCTTATGACCCCTTTTCCCTGAAATTTTTTTAACCCCCTTGGGGAGTATGAATAATTTCTCATACTTTCAGATAAAAGGGTGGTGTAACAAAGATGTTGCAAAATAAATTACATGTAATGTGGGTTGATAAAAATCTATATACTGCATATCCTACACTTAAACATTTCAAATGCAGAGAATTTTGGGCCAAGAAAATTAGGCAGGGCTATACCAAAACATCAGTAGAAGTTAAGCAGGGAACAAGTGAACATATTGATGGCCCCAAAGCAAGGCTGTGCTCTAAGACAACTTGAAAGGAGCTCAGTCCTCTGAGCCTAAGAATTCCAGGTTTGCCAGCATATAATAATGCCAAGGGCCACCAGAAGCTACTACAACACAGCCTTGCAAAGACTAGTATTCAATTTGTACTAGAAATGGCTTAATGTTGACAGAATTTTTTTTGGCAAAACAAACAAAACTGTGGGTACTGCAAACAGTAGCCCCCTGTGCATGTTTAAAAGCTGTTTAGCTAAACATGGTTGAAAATGTGTTTTTTGCGTAGAATTTGAAAATTCAACCCTCCAAGTTAACGTTTTTGCTTGGTCGCCATTTGGCAACCAACTCTCTTGGTTTAGGGAGACCTTTTTACAAATCAAGTCGCCAACTCCAAAATTTTAGGCACCATGGCGACCAAAATGGTCGCAACTTGGAGGGTTGAAATTATGTGTAAATTATAGACAATTTTTCCATTGCTGTTTCTCGTAATTTTTTGGAACCTGGTTTCATTAAAAACGTTTAGTTGGTGTGAATGTGGTATAAGCATAAGAGAATGGCGTAGACAAAATGACTTCCTGGCATAATTTTATGAAAAAATTAATTAATAATAGATTTTGATCTCCTGTTACTCTAACCTTCCTATCATCAATCTTTCTTGGATTGATACAATTATTTGTTTCATCTACATTTTAAAATATACTGTCACTGAGATACATTTATAAAATTATATTATTTTTAAGGATGCTTATAAAATAAATAAACTGAAGACAATTTTTTCACTTAACATTATTTTTTTTTCATGTAACCAAGTTCCTTTGTGGACTGATGCTGACATCTCTTTTTTTGTCGAAGCAGTATCTGATTATTAACTCACCAAACAAGGCCATGAAAAGCACTGATGACACTACAAGAGAAAAAAAATATATATATATACATTACTGAACTTAGAATTATCTCTCTTTTTGCCCAGTTCTACTTGTCTCTGTCTGCCATTATAGAGTGAATACTTGCTTTCTTTCAATGAACAAAAAGACAAGACAACCATTGCTTGATAAATTATTACACTCATCTGATGGGAACTGATTTTTTTTGTCTTCTCCAGCTTAACATTCATTTAACCTCTGTTGCTTTGAACAACTCAATTATCCAACTTAACCAATTTCCATCTTCTTAGGAAGTAAAAAATTATATTTTTCCAGGGATCCATATTCCCAATCGTCCAGTCGTCCCAGACGACTACAATCTCATATGGACAATTAAGATAACTTTAAAAGTCGCCCTTCAGATAGACTGTGAGCAGTCTCTTATTTTTCTTTGCAAAGTTACTGCACGCAAAACCCAAGCACACGAGCTGCAAAGCCACGAGCCGCGATAAACGAGAGTGTAAGCCTGAGAAGAAAAAATAAGAAACTGCTGACTCTTTTGTTCTGTCCGGGGACAACAAAGCTGTTAAGGTAATTTAATTAACCAATTAAACCCAAGTAACTTGAAACAATTTATAAATAGAACATAAACAACTGAAAGATTTATTTTATGCCCCATTTCTCATGGGGCATAAACAAACCAACTATGTGACAGACAAGACCTGTGAATGACTTCGTAAACGCTAAAAGCCATGCAAGAGAGAAACCTCTGCTCACAGGGTAGTTTGTTTACTACAAAAGAGGCCGCAGTTCGTCTTTTCTTGTCTTGTCCCAATCCCTTACTGTAACATAAAGTCGTGGTTTGCAATCGCGCTGGCTGAGATAAGAACTAGAGGGATTTTAAGAGAAAAGGTGGACTGCAAGCAGTCTACCTTTCAGATGAGTGAGGTTTTTCCCAACCACAAAATCTTTTCAAAAATTCTTATATGATTTTATACATTTTCCCTGTGTTCTGATCACATGAACATTTCTCTGATCCACTTAAAACTTTAAGAATAATGGAGAATAACAAGCTTTTGTTTGCAATGAAATCATAAGTTTGGGCGCCATTTTTGATGGTGCAGCATTTTCTACAAAATGGTCGCAGGCTCAGATTTTTGTGAAGTACTGCATTCAGTGGCCATTCACAGAAAACGTGACAGTGATCATCAAGATCTGGTGCTTTTTAGAAGGCATTTCATCGCCTTTGGTACAAAAAGAAAGTGAAACAGAAGTCGGCGGTGCCTTATACGCTTTAAGACGTAACGTTTCTTAGAGGACGTTTTGCGAAAAAGTGACGCTGGAGCTGTTGCCTTAAACGGGGGAATATGCAAGCCAAGTGCACCATCTTGCCTTCGTGGCAAACTGACTGACTGTAGCTACTTGTAAGACGTAAATAAACTGTGTTTAGCCTAGCCCAGTAGCCTGTTGTACTTAACAGTTTAGTTAAAACTATTTTGTAGTAACTATAATGGAAATAAATGCTAATCAGAAATGTTCAAGTTGCACACCAATTTTTTCACCCTTCTTTTACGCCGAATTCTGCACTTTTGTCTGGGCAACCCAAATTGTAACCTGGCAAGTATGCCATCAGGCTTACTTGCCTGGTTAACAACTCTGAGAAAAAAAGAATATGGATCCCTGTTTTTCAAAATTGCACTTTATACTGTATTGAGCAGCTCATTTCTGTGTCCCAGTATACAAGAAAACTTACAAAATGCAATCCACCACTCCCAGTTGGTGGGAAACGCTTGCATAACTGAAATAAATAAAACATGAAGATTTTTAGTATAAATTAGGGTTGTCAGCAAGAACTGGCAACTGCCAGAGCTGCAGCAGGTATTTAGTTTTAAATCACCTCCTTATAGACTGATTGATTCAAGAATTTTGACTGAGCATCATAAATCTTCTTATATCTTCCTTGACCCTTTCCAAATTGGACAATTCCTTGTAATGTTGTTGCTTCTCATATGCATATAGCCTGAGAAAACAGCTTACATTTTGCAACGCCACCCGTGGTTTCCTTGTGATGGGATGTCTGAGATACAAGTGCAGAAATTCCATAATGATGACACGTCACTACCCACATCAGGGAAGTGCTTCTGATTGGTTGAAGCAAAATTCAAACATGGCACTTCCAATCAGGAGCACTACCCCGACCTGGGTAGAGACACTCATTTTGCATTTCACTTCACAGGGAAACCAGTGGCACAGCGTGAAATGTCAGCTGTTGTCTCAGGTTATTGTGCAAATTTTGACTTTTGTGAGACACAGCTAAAATTATTTTGATGTCTTTTTTCATTATAAACAGGTGTCAAACATATTACAGTGCGACCAGGAAAACTGTGAACACTTGAAATATCTCAGGAGCGTTTATTGTGTTATGACCAATCACAGCAAAGATCAGGACATGTGAACTAGCCACAAAACAACAAACTATTTAACGTTCTTGCTTGTGGTTCAGTTTTCTCATGCCTGATTGGCTTTTGTCTTGCAACACAATAACATTACAGAAGTATTTCTGGTGTTCACGATTTTCCCGGTTTGACAGTAATAATTACAGTTACGTTTCACAAAATACATGGGTAACAATTCACAAACTTTTCAACCCGAGTGACAAGATATGTTTAGATACATAGAGAAAATATTACATTCTGCATTGTTCTCAAAAAAAATTTGCCACAGCCATAATAATTGCTTGCAAGTTTTAACCTGTAAACATGTGTGCTATTGAATTATACTACCCTGCAAAGTTTTCCCCATAAAAATTCTGAGCTCAAATGTTGTGAATAAAGTATCTGTATGGCAGCTATGTTGCTACGTTCAAAGTGCTTTTGCAAGATACAGTCCTTTCGTCAGTCAGTTTAGTTGGTTCAAATTAGTGCACAGAGAACAGTCAACCATACAATCACTTAATCAAATCTGTCAAACATTTTTCCAAAGACATGTGATTATTTGATTGTCTTCAATGCAAGACAATTGAAACCTAAAATGACTGATGAAAGGAATGTTGCAAAAATATTAATGCCTATTAAAATTATAGCAGTAAACTGCTTCATGCAGTCATTTGCACAACAAGTCATAAATTTTTGTTCAATATTATTATAACAATCATAAGGTGAAAGACGTCACAAGTTATAATTTCTAGTGAGAAGATTGTTTAAGTCAACTCTGGACATCCATTACTTAAAATAACTAAAATCCACAATGATATGTACAATACTGATAGAAATTCCTACCAGCACAAGACACAGCAAGATGAAAAAGGCCTACTGTTATAGCATAATCCCATAGCTTCTTTCTTAAAAATATTATGTAGACCACAGTGGTGATGATGTATGTCAACAATAGGGATAAAAGTGTTACTAAAAAGAAAGAAAATAATACACAGAAAAGGTTAAAGTGAAGAAATCATATTATCAACAGCTAAACCAATCATGATTCCACTTGTAACTCTGAATAATCAAAACTGTATGTAGCAAGGGGCATAGAATGGTACCTCGAAAAATGTGGGTCTCAGAAAATTTTGGCCCAATCTCAAAATCTCGGAAATGTTTTTGATGAGTCTCAAAGTCTCGTTTTCAGATGATTAGTGTCACTATTCCGCTTAAAAAGTCACATGAAAAGGTGATGCAACTAAACAGCGCATGCAGGCAAATAAGACAATAACTACAAGATGGTATAATAAGGGAAGACACAGCCCTGTGGCAGGTTCTAGCGACTTCAGTTTATGCGTACAACAAAAACACACGCCTCACTTATCACCCCACAACCGTGGGGTAGGACAAGAGTATTGGCAGAGTCTTCTTATCTCCCCAGCACCACACGGGCTGGATCGGACAAGATTAAGGAAAATGAATAAGATGCCAAGACACAAGCAATGTCAAAAGCTTGGGGGAATTCACAATGGAGACACCACAAGGAGTGACCCCCCAAACTTTATTGATACATAACACAACGAAACTTCTCCAAAGGGAGGGAGGACGGGTAACAAAATCACTGTAACTGTTTGCTTTGGTGGTACAAGCTAGACAAATAATGATCAGGTGTGAAATAGCCAAACTTTTATAGCTAGACAGTCTCTCAAATCTCAACCAATAGATACAGTTGTACCATAAGCGACCTAGTCTTATCATGATAAAAGTCTGGCCATGAATAGGGCCTTGAAAATGGGGACCAATATGCGCAATGCTCAACAAAATATGATGACAAACATATGACAAATTAGTGAGGTTCCAGCCATGAACGGCTTTTGTTTGTATCTTAAAATTAGCATGCTTTCATTGGTGAATAAGGCTTACAATTACAGATACAAACGAGCATATATTGGGGCAGGCTACCTTAGCCTACCCCTTCATTAACTGCATTTACCATCTGGTAAATGTCTTATTTTTGCATCTCAGAGTCTCAATTTTTTTTATGCCAGGTCTTAGAGTCTTGGATTTGATGTTTTTTTTCTTTCCACTTGGTCTTCAGGAGTCTAACTTTTCAGAGTTCATAGGTACAGCTAATCAAACTGGGTTAGTAGATTAAGACAGTTAAACAAGCAGTATATTGGTGGGCTTCCGTTAGCTTTTAGTTATTCTACTTACCTTCACTTGTACCATTACCCTGAAATTATAGGCGCTCAGAGTCTTGCGCTCAGATTTGATAAAAACGCTATAGTCTAAGTCTCGAATTTTGAAACAGGGGTCTCACATGCAGTCTCGCAAAGTCTCAAATTTACCATTCTATACCCCTATAGCTGTCAGATATCAGATATCAAGAAATGTAACCACTTAACTTACCTAAATGCTTATTATCTGTTACACTGCAACAACTTTTAAAATCAAAAGGAGTCTTGCCATCAAAGTCATTTATTCTGTTTAGAAAACAATAATTACAAAAAGTAAAACATCACATTTAGTTGTAAATTCAAAGATGAGTCTGTTAAAAATAATAATCTTCGTTTATGGTTCAAGTCATTAGTTCATTTCCAGTAATTTTAGAGAGGGTAACCTAAGAGGGGGTCATCTACCAGTAGGAGGACAATGAGGGGTAAAGGAAAGAATTTTTGACAAAAAGCCAAAACTGTCTAACAACTTCTAGCCTGTGTTGCAGACGTAACTTTACCTCAGTTAGTATTGTATTGTCTGCAAAGCAGTACCAATATCCTTGTTCTAAGTGCCCTACAGACTCAACAAAGTAGTGGAAGTGCATTTCAAATTTCCTTTCATACTGGCAGGCCAATCATGGCACGTACTCAAATCCACATTGCTGTTATGAAGACAGACTTAGCCAGAGTCTAGTTTTGTCTGTGATGCATGCTAATAAGTTCTGGATAATGATTAACATTAAAGAAAAAAAAATACTTAACCTATCTTAATAAACATCGACCGAGGGGTTCCATTTTTAATCCAACCCCCCCCCCCCCCCCCCCGCCTCTCTACCCCCTCCATGAAGTATTTGGGAAGCTTTTTACGACACTGCTATGGATCTGCAGATGTTTATTTCCCAGACCGAAAGTTTAGGAATCTTCTATCTTATAACCTTGCCTGTAGGAATATACTATAGAGATTAACACTTTGCATATCTGTTTCTCTGACAAGTAGGAATCAGCACCATCATTTTACGAGGCCGGTAGGAATCGGTTATTTGTCTATGCGCGACGTGTACTTTGTAGGAATCGGTTTTTTTGCCCATGCTCGACTTGTAGGAATCGGTTATTTTTCCATGCCTGACTTGAAGGAATCAGTCATTTTGTCCATACTCGACTGGTAGTCCGCTCATCCATAGGGGGGATCGGATTATTAAAAACTGGAACGTTACGAATCATCTCATCTGACACTTAAAACTTAATTTAAGCTTAATTAATAAGCTTACTTGAAGGCTCCGCTTAGCAAAGAAGCCACCATGTAATACACAAGGAAAAACAAAGGCAGTGTAATGCAAAGGTTGCAGCAAATAACCTGAAAAGATAACAACAAAGTAAACCGCTTTAAGTTCTAAAGACCGTACATTTATGGGATAAAATTCCTTTCCATACCCGAGTATCTTCGGCCATGTTTACTGAACCTTTCAGAACAAAATATGCGTGCGCACGAGGTGCATTCTGGTGAGGTTACCCACAGGTAAACCAAGGTTTGAAGAGTCGCCGATACATTGTCCGTGATATTCGTTTTCTTGAGAACTGATTGAACAAGATATACATGGAACACAAGCGAATTCTATAGTTTCTTCAAACTGTGCTGATCTGCCCAGCTGAAAAAATCTGAGAATCTATGCAATAGAGACAACATCTACTGAAATTCAAACGCTTCCGCACTTGCTTAAGACTTAAAAGCAAAAGTTGAACTTTGGGAGAAGAAAAGACGATACCAATTTACAAGAATTGACAAAAACATTTCACACGAAGTTGACATTTTGCATTAAAATAACAGATAATGTACAATTTACACTTGAAAAATAATTACTCAAAAAAATTAGTAGACGAAAAAAAAATTAATCGGTATTATTCCAAGAGTCTCCAAGTGAGATTGTTCTGAATAGAATGTAAATACGGAAGAAAGATATGGAGTAATCAGTTTTGGGGTTTCGTAGTATTTTGTACTCATTGATTGACTGAATCGGCCTTTTAATGTTGTTTAATTAATAAGATATACCCGCAATGAGATTTATCTCCGTAGCACGCACATAAACAGGAACAAAGATGATTTTGAGAGTATAAGAGAAATGGAGTGTGATCATAAGTACTAAAGGAAAAAAATTATGCTTTCACCTTCAACTTACCCTTAATTGCCTCTAGCATTCTGCACTTCCGGTCAGCAAATTTGAAAGGAAACGAATTGATCAGTTTTTTTCTCTTTCTTTTTTTTATTTGTGCCCTGACCTGCTGAATTTAGAGTTTAATATATTCTCACACTTGTCAAGCTTAAGACGAAGACCTTGACGTTTCCACTTTCAAAAAATCTCAGTTCATCAAATTTTCAGTAATCCTTCAGAATGATCAAAATTTTACGTATTAAAATGTTCGTTTTATGATATGGGTTTTGACTGTATCGTGTTATATATGATCATGGTATGATACTATATTGTCGATGTTGTGATTTATTGTAACTACTTTGACTTTTTTTCAGTGACGAGTTGCGTTGTGTAAAATATTATCTCAATTCGGAGCTGATTCTGGTTTTGATTCTGATAATAAACACAAAGAAATTGGCACGGAATTTACTTATGCTATAACGCCCATTTAAAAGACATTAAAATTAACGCGAACAAAAGAAGTAGTAAATAAGAAAACTATCTTGTATCGTTTGTGCCCTCACACATGCAAAGTACGCAAAATCCAACTCGTGAAGAACGAGTCCGTGGAGACCTCTCGTTCTCGAGGCACAAGCTAGAGTAACAGAGAGGTAATCTGGAGGCGTGTGTCTCATTCAATACTTTCTACAACCGGTGGCTCACTGAACTCAACTCCCGCCGCAGCATTGCGCAGATAAGTACTACAGCCTGATAACATCGCTTAGCAAGCCAATCAGAGGTGAAGTAAGCAATACTGGCTTGTAGTGACGTCCTGCCGCCTTGAAGAGTCGGTTTCGTTAACTTGGCCTCTTGCTCGTCTGTTCGTGATGTAGAGTAATGCGTGCGGATCTGTTCGAGTTCAGCGAAAACAAAAAAAGCTCAGTTTCTCTCTGCTTTGAGATTGAATTAACATGAAACCTCCCTTGGGTGGGACGTAAGTGAAATGCGAGGAATTTTAGTGATTATTCACCTCTATTTTACTGCTGCGACTTTGGCGAGCACTGGCCTTCGCTTTTCAACGAAAGATCCAGCGGCCTTTGCTAGATTCAAGGGATGGAATGCTAAGACAAACGGCACGCTTCAATTCCATTTCAAGACGCACAAGGAAAATAGCTTTCTTATCTATGAGGACGACAGTGGGCAATGTCAGTTTTTTTATCTGTCTCTGCTGGACGGAAGACTCAGTTTACGTTTAAAAATGGGAAACTGCGAGAAACCACAAACTCTTCTTGTTGGACATAAACTCGCCGACGGAAAATGGCACGAAGTAGTTGTCCAAAGAAACTTCTCTGAAACGCGTGTAACAGTGGATGATCTTTTCACCAACAGCACATACTACAGGGGAATTGGTCAGTTTTTTGGAGTTAAAAGTGACTTGTATGTTGGTGGTATTTCGTCGTACACACAGTTCAATGACCTTTCTTTCCCAGCTGTAAAGTACGAAAGTATTTTGAGCAGGTAAGATTTTCACGGGCTAATTGTAAATGAAAGTTTGCATAACGCGATTTTGTTTGTTTTTAACATTTGTTGGACCCTGTCTTTAATCTTAAGACCTATTTGCAAAAGAAGTTTTCGCAATAAGGTTAAAAACAAAAATGATCATTTGGGAAAAAAACGAAGTGATGTTTAGTAAACAACAGCTGGATCGAAATCTTCTCAAACTGCCAAATCAGTTGAATTAGTTTCTTTCTTTCCTTCTTTTAACGAGGAAGGGTATACGCCATTAATTAACGCAAAACAAGGCAATCAAAAATCTGACATGTTTCGATAAACCCACGCACAGATAGTTAATTCAGTCAAGGTCGTTGCTTTCCAGTTTAATGTGCAAATCATCGTTTTTCTTCTTAGAAAGAATTAATAAATTCATTCCACAGGAAAGTACGTATAAATTATTTATTTTCGGAAATGAAATCCAGCCTCCCTGATCAATAATGTAGTGTTCTTCGGTGAAAATTCCTTGATGAATCGAAAATAAAGGCTTAATTATAAAAAAAATTGTTCATGTTGAAGGCATTTTATCTTCACATTTTTCATAAAGAATGGCCAAAACTAACCAGAGTTCAGGCAATGTGCTAAAATATTTCATTGTAAAGACTTGATTTTTAGAGCAAACACAGTGTACAGAGAGTTTGTACGCTCGCTTTATTTTCACTGCTTTCCCCTCCCCCCACAGTTTTCAGGGCTGCATAAGCGGGATCACATACAGTAATGGAAGGAGTCCTTTGAGAGAAGCACAGTTGAAAGAAGCTTTTGGGACAACGCCAGGTTGTTTGGATCCTTGCTCGCAACCTGAGCAGTGCTTAAATGGCGGCAAATGTCATGAGAACATCAGTGAAGTGTGGTGTGATTGCAAGGGAACTGGATACGAAGGACAGAAATGCGAAGAAGGTAGGTACCAGTCTTCCGAGGTCTAGATTTAAGGGAAATAAATTGAGATAGCTCAGATAACCTTCAATTTTTAAAAATTTTCGTTATTGGAAGCTAATTAGTGGCATTAGGGTTTGTAAACCAGAGACTAAAACCTGATACCCTTCACAAAATTAACACGAGGTTGTCTCGTGGCTCAACCCATATCACAGAGAAACATTCAAGCCAAATTAGGCCACAGACGGTCACAGTGTTCATTAAATATGCGAACTCAATTCAAAAATTAAGATGCAAAAGTTGTTTTTATGAAAATTCCGATTGTCAGCTGTGCTTCTCGGCCAGTTCAGTTATCATTTAAAGTTTAAATAATGCCATTTTATTCCCCCGTTCTCTTTTTTCTGAGTCATAATTACAAAGCAATCTTTTATAAACATGGTTATTCCTGTCTTGGTCTGCAAAGATGCAAAGCTCTTCCTCCTGATTATTTGAGAAAGAACAATGGAGATTTCAGATATATATTTCAATGCGATTTTTTACTCGATGTTTAGCAAATCCTAATCAACTCATAACAACAAAAGTTCATCTTTGAATAGAAAGGCGTTTCCTTAGACAGATGAGAAACCACAAACCACGTGGTTGGTTTCTTCTCAGACCTCAAGTGACAGTTTAAGCTAATCTTGGCTAATATCCTTGTAATCTAGCGCTAACAACAATCAACTTTTCATTAAAGGAAAAACGTGACCTAAGAATTCAAGAATCGAAACTTAATGGGCCTATTTTAAACTTTCAGGTCTCGGTTGTAAGATTGCAAAAAAAGTGTTATTAGTTGATTGTACTGAAACGTTTATCGAAGTTTTCATAAAATAATATGAAATCACTTTCAGCAAGAGCCATAATGGCTCTTGCTTTCAGCGTTCGATTCATAATCGGAGACTTGCAAGAGATCTTTTATCGCTATCAACATTCAGTTTTCTTTTCATAAGAAATTATTCAAGTTCATTATCTTTCTTTTTGTTATGATTGCAACACTTTTCGTGGCTAGTTATTGAGTCTACAAACACGACTTCGCTGTTTCAGCCTATCTACAGTGCTCAAGCTGATCACTCATTTGTCACCCAGTTATTAGTTCGCCTGATAGAAAAAGTCCGCCAAAAAAAAACCCTGCTCCACGTGGCTAGTTTCCGCTTTTGTCTTTTGAGGGATTATTTTTTTCTTTTCCTTTCTTTTTTCTTTTTTTTTTGACTGACCAATTGATGTCCATGTAAGATAGAACCAAGTTTTCCATAGACTTTCAGGGCCTTTTGACAACTTGACAACAGTTGAGCCAATCCGGTTAGCCGGCTCGGGTTATTTTTCCTTACAAAATTGTCGTTGTGATCATAAATATGAGAAGAACGTCGAGAACGCACCGGCCAGCCCTGTAAAGCTGGACAGACGGGCGTTTTTAGACAGGCCATTACAGACTCTTGGTGGCAACATTTTAAATATTGTTGTTTAAAGAGATAAAAGTCTGAGCAAGAGTGGGTAACAAAGACATTGTTAAGTTTGGGGTTGAAGAAAGAGGGGTGCTTAACCCAATAATCATGAAATCAAATAACAAATTATTGAAATAATGAAGAACATTTGCTTCATAATTTTAGAGGCGGCATCTATTTGGCTGAATGGAAGTGGTTACATAGTCTTTACCCTGGACCCCAAAGAAGAGAAGTCACATTCAAATTACGTTTACGTGACGTTTAGTCTGAGGACAAAAACTCCAAACGGAGTTATTTTCAGTCTTCGGTTGTCTGATAAATACCTGTTAATAGAGATGGTCCATGGGAGGTTGAGAGTAGAGGATTTGAACGTAGGACAAGGTAAGGTAAATGTGGATTGAGGACTTTGAATAATCCCCGTTTTTTTCTGAATGGTGTTGGTAAGGTTTGTCCTTGTTTTGTGCTAGTTAGAACTTTTGCTAGCTGATATGCCTTCTTGCCATTGTTCATAAATATTCCCAAAGTCCTATTTCTCGTCGGTTGAGTGCTTCCATTTCAAACTCAAATGGGGGTATGTTTATTTGAGGATCAGATTACATTATGTTAGATGCCTTTATAATACGAGCAGCAAGCCCTGTAACCTGGAATCACGCACGAAAAAACTTCCCAAAATAGTATCGAGGGGTGAGAAGCTGAATGTTCCTATTTATAATAGCTTCGATTACTTAGAGCCTGCTGTTTGGTCCAAGTCAGCGGTGACAAAACGAATGGGAAACCAGAAATTATTTACAGAGCGACTACTCGAACCGGAGCACTTGGAAGAAGATTGTCCAATCACAGCGATTTCTGAAAGCAAAAGATTATCAATTTCTGATGCTCCCGAAAATGCTCCGTTCGAAAGACCCAAAAATTCGTGTTCCATTTACTTTCAAACCGGATTTTCCGCAAACTTTTTATAATTGGTAAACAACCTCTATCACATCTCCTATGTGGTTTTCTGAATTTTTTGGGATAGCACTCTATTTTCACTCAGGTCTAAATAACTTTTGTTTTAAAATATGCTTATAATTTTCAAACTTGAGTGCTGGCGAATGATTTGTGAAAATAAAATTCTTTCCTTTTGTCTCTAGATGAGCTGGTTTTTAATGGAAATAATGTGCGCCTTGATGATAACAGGTGGCATTGGATCGAGTTTAACAAGATTGGTCGTACAGTCACGTTAAAAGTAGACGGAAAAACTTTACCTTATGTCAAAATTCCAGGAAAGAGTTCTCAACTAAACGTTGAAGACCCGGGAAATAAAGCGTACTTGGGTGGGGGACCAACGGGAGCCATTAAAACATCGCACACAAAAATGAATTTCTCCGGACAATTAAGAGAGTTTTACTATAGAGACATGGAGCTGTTGGAGTATGTTGTACCTACAATAAGAAGCAAGCAATTCGCAAGAGTTGGGACAGTGATTGATGGCACCACAATAATAGAGACAAGTGGGTCGGGATGTGATCCATTTGATGATGATGAGGATTCAACCTGTGCGCCACCTGATCCGTCAGCTCATTCGACAGGTAGGTTATACAGTGGAAACCAACTCTACAGACACCCGCATATAACGGACAGTTTCGTTTGTCCCCAAGAAAAGCTCACATATTCTCTCTAAAATTAGCCAACTTAGTACGGACACCGGTTAATACGGACAACGAACTTTTTTCTATGTCACGAGTCACATAATCGCCCATAATCACATACTTCGTCAACATCTCTTTACGGAAACTGAGTGTCTGCGCACTGACCATGACTGAATATCTTACCAGTGAAAACATAGCACACAGAAACAGCGAATGACCTGTCTATATAGTGTTCACTCCACCTGGCTGAGTAGCGGCGGTGCAAAGTTAAGTCATGGCATTGTTGTATTTCAAGACAAATACTTGAAAGGTAGTTTTAGTCCGAGAAAATCATCATAGATGGTAGTAAGGTTTCAACTTGTAAAAGTTATGGACAAAACAACTTTCCCTCTTAAAAATGTCTGCTTTAGTCTTTAACAGTAATATTTTTTCTGTTTATCCAAGATGATATGATGTCGTCAACAAGTGAACCAACTTCGGATTCAGACTACCCGCCTTCTGTGGCTCAGGCCTACCTCTCCCTGCCGCAAGTGGTCCCATTTTGGGTAATTCTCTTGCTGGTGATAGCGGCCGCGATCGCTATATCTTTCACAGTATTCTTCTTGTATCGCTGGAATACCCGGTACACTGGTTCTTTTAAACCAGAGCAAACTTCGTCAAGTGGAGATCTGCCGCAGCATATTGCACAAGTGCAGAATAATTCGAAACCTCGAATTTACGTCAAATCACCTGACGAAAAAGTGTAAGGGGGCTTTCAAAGCGTCATGGGTAGATAGCAACGATCACTATGACAACTAAGAGGGAGAGACTACGAAAATCAACAGATCGCTTAATCTCTTGAGGAGTGACGGCTTCTTGCAATAAAGGAAGAGTGTTACTTCATTCAATATATGGAGATGAAATGGAAACCTTTAATTGCTTCCTAAGAGGTGATGCCGCGCAAAGTTGGCGTTTGTAATTTACTGGTATCGCAGTGAGAGTGACGACTTAAAATGTTGACTGAGAATTTTTTGCTCAGACTACGGGTTCAGTGTGGTAATACTCCCGACATGAATATTAAACCGCATGTTTTAGCAGCAGGCTCTTTAAATGTATATGCGCAGTTTGGTAACGTGCATAGCTTATTTCGCTCGCCTACAAACAAGATTGTAACTTGCGTGAACCAAGCTTTCAGGGGTTAAAGTCGCGTTTAATGGCCAACAAATGTCTAGATCGCCACTTTGTCTGACTCTGCCCGCCAGTCTGCTAAAAACGTATAACACTTTGATTTAGCTGTGCCAAAAAAGTGCCAAACCAGATTTGAATACTTATAATGACAGAATTCAGTTTTCTCACTCTACTTGTTCATTAGGGACCTTACTGCTCTTTTCAAAAACACGCGAACTCTGAAACTCAAAAGCCAACTGACGTTTACGTGTTTTGCTGCCGTCAATCATTTTAACGGACCTCCTACTTAAACGGGTTTAAAAGGTCAAGGTTTGGGATCTGTGATTGGTGGATTTCGATCCCTTTTTTGTGTTTCTTTGTTTGAAGGTTCGTTACTTGTGATCGTAATTATTATTGACGGCAGCGAAAAACGCAATTGTGAAGGCGGCTTTTGAACTTTACAGTTCGCGTGTTTGTGAAAAGCTCTGTCCGATCTGATCACGAGGACGGCAACGGTGGCAAAGATGTTGCTTAAAAAGTGAACTCGCGTTTTTTCAATCTTCACCATTATTCTTCCAACTCACGTACTTTGTCAAATATAGACGAAATCTCCTGGAGATGAATTTCTAAGAGCAATGTTCAAGTTCAGAAACAAGAAAAAAATTATCGTAGTTTGTTCACGTCCTCCAGAAAACGTGAAATTAGGAAGTTTCACGTCGTAGTCGTGCAGTGATGGCAAAGAAATAGAAAAAAGCGTGATGCACGTGTAAAATTGTTGTTTCGCTAATCAAACCTATTGCTTTTTGAAGTTCTCGTTGCCTTCGCTGTCGTCGGATCTTGTAGGTCCATATTACATTTTTATTACCAAGAAAGGATAGATCATTCACAAGCACCATTTTGTCATATACCATCGAAATGAATGATATCGGCTTTTCACGGAAATTCTGATTTATTTTTATGAATTTAACATTTGGTGCTGGTTGCAAGTCTTTGGCCTTTGGAAGTTTCGTAAAAATCAGTAAGCAGGCAAGTCCACTTTATAGTCAAGTAGTTTTTTCACTTCAGTTGAAAACTGGCTTTTATACCCACAGCTTAATTAGCCTGCAAATTTTTAATAAGAGTGTTCATCAAGGTGCTTTTGATTGTAAAACGAATATTAAAGCATTGGTTTGTAGTGGAGAATTTTACACACGTTTGTGCGATGGTGTGCAAGTTTGGGCCAGCTTTGAGAAACAATATCTCTCCTCTCTTTGGGCGTATCATCTTTAAACTTGGTAGGTTACCTTATTTCAAGGCCCTCTTTCCATCAGTGCCTATGAACATGCGCTTAATGCTCTTTATCAAAAGTTGAAAAAATCTAAATTTGAAGTAAGTTCAGCTGAGGAAAAGTTCTATTTCTAGTAAGTTTTAACGCTGAAACGTTAAGTTGATTGGTCACTGCTACTACCCACACCGAAATATGTTAAACAATAGACAGTTTTAAAACGAAATTTTTTTATTTGATTCATTTTTAACAATAAAATAAGTCATTACGTTATATTGTTATTCATTTTTTTTTTACCTTGCGAACAGTCTCCCGGTAAAAACGTAGTGAGCGAGGAGGAAGCCTCTCCCCTACCCTCTTCTAATTCTCTTTTTCCCAAGCAACAATACCAAACTTCATTCAATCACTACAGCTATAAAGATAAGGACATCTCTTAGAGTAATGTGGACACTTAGTCCTTGAAGTGTCTGCATTCAACAAGTCTTAAATGTTTGCATAAAGGCGCAAATATCGCCTTAGGGAACGGCTATACCTTCATACCTGAAAGAACAACCAGCCATACCTATCACACGGCCAAAACTTAGGCAATCCTGAGCTGGAAAAACATTTAGCTATCACTCCCGGTATATAATAAGGACTTTTGAAAATGGATGCCCTTTATATACATTACTACACCCATGTTGGCAAGTTTAGCGTAATACAGTATTGATGGTAGTGAAAGTATAAAATTGGGGAGCTTAAAAAACGACGACGGCAACGGCCGGCAGCAAAAACGTCACCCAAAAGTGAATTCGCGCTGTTTCAAACTTCATCGCTCTTATTCCAGCTCCTTTAATTTGTCAAATGTTGGCGATTTTTGAGGAGTTGAATTCTAAAGGACTGTATCTAAGTTCACAAAAACAAATAGAAAACGTTGTCTTGTGTTTACGTCCTCTAAAAGACGTGAAAAAGGGAAGTTTCACGTCGTAGTCGTGCAGTGGCTGCAAATAAATGTACAAAAAGCGTGATACACGTGCAGAGTTGTTGTTTTGCTACGAACTGTGGGGTGAAGAATTAACACTATACCACTATTAAAGGGCCTCTACAAATAAGAGCGGTTGTGGCGGCGCGATTTCTGTAACGGAGCGGAGCTGCGCCGCGCCGATCTCGAAAATGGAGAATCACACATCAGATAGGTTCTGTGCCAAACGTTGGTGTAGCGTGAACGGGTATTATTTAGCCTGCGAACAGCAGACGCATTTCCGGTCGTCGCTTCTCTCCCTCCGAAAAATACTAAGCAACAGCGTTTTTGAGCGACGGACGTCAACCGGAAGTGGACTTTTTGCATCATTGGGCAGTGGTTTGGTTGAAACTCTCAGGTAAATCGTCTTTGTAAGAGAAAAGAAACTTAGCAATACAAATTTGTTAGTGTCAAGGCGTACAGTAAAGGAGAAGACCTCACTTCCGGTTGACGTTCGTCGCTCAAAAACGTCTTTGCTTGCTCCCTATTTTTCGGAGGGAGAGAAGCGACGACCGGAAATGCGTCTGCTGTTCGCAGGCTAGTATTATTCGGACCGTAAAGAAAGTGAATAAGTAGGAGCGAGGACTGAAGTTTGGAATCCAATGAGACGAAAGTAACTATTCAAGGATCAGTGAGATTTAGCTCACGAAACCATCTCGGCCAACCGCTCCGGCGCGATGTTCGATGTGTGTGAACGACTCATTCCATGTGCCATTACTGTTCAAACTCTACCGTCCGGTATAGTATGAACATAGCCTAAATAGAAAATGATCATCGCAGTTGAAGTCGTAGCTTTTGCATTTGGGAAAAAAAAGCCTGAAGAAAACTGATCTGGGCTTATACGGGAAACTGGCTTTGCGCCACCGGTGCAGCGCACTACCAATAGATAAGCTAACTTGGAGCAGGTCATTGAATTGGTTCGTTATAAATCCTTGAGAGGATGACAATAGAATAATGAATATTGAAAATCATACATGGGAACTGCGGGGTGAAGAATTAAATGAAAGAAGATCACCGGAGTTATAACATTGGTTCGTTATAACGAGCTGAGCCAACTCAATGACCTTCTCCCCGTTGGCTTGTTAACTCAATTGCTAGTGCGCTGCACCCGTATTGCAGAGGCAATCCTCTCTTGGTAGAGGTTAAAGGTGCAAATCTTGTTGCAAATGCAAACTTTGCGTCTATAACTGCGATGATCCTCTTTTATTTGTTACTCTTATCGGATATTCAAAATACGGTAGCTTTGAAAAATTAATTTTTTCTTGGCTGCTTGTAATTTAGTTTTAAAGAGAAAAATGGACTGTGAAGATTTCTATGTGAAACGGAATACCACACATCGATTATAAACTTGCTGATGCTCAAAACGTTCGAATGGTCATTTTTATGCAACGCCGTTCCCAGGGTTCTCTCCCAGGGTTCTCTCCCTGTTCTCTCCTATAGAAAAATAATATATAGATTTAGCCAGGGCTAAAAGCGAAGCCCCATTAATAAATTTGCAATTTAAAACAAACAATAAACTTGTAATCCACTAATCAGTTAAATTAAGGGCATATTCGTGTGACTTTTGAGGGACAGGCTAAGTGATTTTAGAGTGAAACAAATCTTGCATCGAGTTGATAGCCTTATATGTACACGCAAAAAATAGCACTGGCAATCATCTTCGGTCACATTTTAGAGCAATAATGGCTCTTGATCACGGTAGATTAGGCGTGGAAAACAAATTTTTGGAAAACAAATCAGGCCGAATTTTTACGTTCGACAAGTTTACTTTAGAAAATCTTGCCAACAAATCTGGGTGCGTCCAAATCAGCCTTTTATACTTTTTATACATCACATCTGAGGTGAAAGAGTACTATGAGGCACTGTTTTTATCATACAGACCGCCTGACCTCAGACAATTAGCAGTCATTTTCACAATTTTTCAAGACTAATTCCATTCATTCAATATTTAGGACCATCGAAGCACGCGTAGGCTTTTAGTGAAACCGTTCAAAAAAATTCCAAAATCACCTACCAAGTTTGCAAAGAAATTTTAACAGAGTTACGCTTCAACATAATAAAGAATTTATTGTGTTTATTTTTTATTGATAGTTTTATGACCGTCACGGCGATGTGTAATACGCGCGGTACGTTGAGTACTCCTGCAAGCGATGTTTATGAACGACTGTAAACAAATAACGGCAAAGGGCGGTAAAGCGATGAAAATTGCAAAAGACAACTAACAATAAATAAAAGATCAGAAATATAATTCGGTAGAACATTTACAGAGACAACAAGTTTCATTCACGAAAACAAGTATTTAAGTGTCTATAAGAATCCTAGAGTCTTTAAGCTTAAAAATTAAGTTTAATTTTAAGCCGCCGGCTTCCCGGTGTTTGCTGTTTTCCTCGATGAACTCGCGACAAGTAAATCGCTCAAAGTTTTCTTTCTACAGCCAAAATAATATCTAAATATTCTCCGGAACGGTTTTTCTTGTTATGTGCGGTGAAATATCGACTAAAGGCTTTTCAAAGTTCTGTAAGCTTATGTCAAACCTCATACTAGGTCAGATCAGTGTCTCAAATCTAAATACAAACGTGCATAAACTAGCCTCATAAACTGCGCTCGACTTCATGAAAACAGATATAAATACAATGATAACTCAGGCTTACCATATTTCGAGATGCAGCTCCTGAAAGCTATCAAGTAAGGCCTGAATCGCTTACGAATCCAGCAAGGTGAAAAACAAAAACGATGCCATCCGAAATAGGATTTCCGACTTTGACAAGCAGCGCATTTCTAAACCAAAAATTCAATAAACAAACCAGCCATGAATAACGTTAACAGAAGACTCTTGGTAGCAGCTGTATTTCATTTTGTAGATCCAGTGAAAAAAGACAGTTATTAAAAACATCACAAGTTGACACAAAACTCTGTCAGCTTCCGTCAGCTGTTGAAGCAAACAAGTCTCAAGGTGTTGTATGAATTTTCCGCATGAACTCACCTGTCAAATTTTGACCAATCAGGGCATAACAATTGGACGTGGAGCGTGACCAAAGCGTGACCAAAACCATCTGTTTTCCCTTCTTGCATTTTTAAAAAACTGGATGAATTTTCGCTTCCGAGGTCAGTTTGAAATCAAAATGTTAATAGTGCTGGGCCATAATGACATAAACACAACATAGTTCATATGAATTTTTAAAAAAAAATTGAGCCTGCGATCATCTGAAAACTAGTAACTTGTCAGCGGATAACTTCAAAAAAATACTCGCCCTGGATGGATCGACACCTGAGCCCGCGATACGGCCAGGTGATACTGGTCAGCGGATACCTTGTCTTGACAGCTGTCAATTGATCACAACATTGATACTTTTCTCCTAGGCTCCCTGGGCTCCCAAACTAGCTAGAAAGTGTGAGATTGAACATTGGTTTACCTGTGGTGCGGACGGACGGTCGGTCGCTCGCTCGCTCGCTCGGTCGGTCGGTCACGTGATTACCAAATTTTCTGGGATGGGTAGATTACCTTAGCTATGGGGCTACGCCCACGCGCGCGCTTCGCGCGGGCGAGGAGCTCCGCTATAAAACGGCAAACTGATCCTTACGGCAAGGCGATGAAAAAGTAAACAGAAGGATAAAACAAAACAATATATATTTAAACAAATTGCCCAATATTTCGGTTTGAAGACAAACCTTCTTCAGGGGCTAAAAGATGGAAATAAAAATAAAAGTTCGTTACAAATAAGAATTTGAAAATGTGACAATAAAAACAATGGATTGTTATTGGTATAGAGTGTTTTCACATGACGTCACGGCGACCATATTGGTGGGTCACCATATTGGTGTCCCAAAACAATGAAACGGCGGCCATGTTGGTGTCCCAAACCAATCCTGTGGGAGTTGAACTCTATTCTTATGCAAAAGCTTTCTTTTGTTTCAATAAATTTGCATAGATGCTGGCCACGTGAGTGAAAACACTCTATAGGAGACCAGGTGGTATCATATATCAGTGAGCTTCGTCACGTCTGTTTATTCCTAGGGGAGATAATGTGTTTCCTTTGTGTATTTTAAAAATGAGCTTCTCGAGCCTTTCTCACTGCATCACGGTTGCTGCGTATGAGTTCAAGTGGGATTAGAATGACGTCGTTGATTGATTGTCCAGCTTGATTAAAATGTAAGGAGACAGGAGTGGGATCACTGAGTCACGGTTGGTGGTTCACAGTTTTTCTACAAGTTTAATTGTACTGATCCAGGTCTACAACTGGGAGATCCGGCACCACTCAGTTTGTTGCTGTGGTTTTGCTGACATTTTAAATATTTCTCTCCTATATAGGCTGAAATTTATGTCTTGTAAGAGACTGGGTCGGTCGATTGTTCTGGTGATGATTTTTGACTCAGCTTCTCGCGCAACCTCGTCATCGCCAATAAATGAAACTAAACGTACTGTACAGTAGCGCAAATGAGACCGCAAGATATCCCGAAAATGAACCGCAAATGATCCTCGACCGCAAGTGATCCCCAAAGTCGACCGCAAATGATCCCGAAAGAAAAATAGGAATGACTTGGACTCAAGTTAGCAGATCATCTTGTCTATTTTATTATTATTATTACAAAAAGTCAGGTTAAAAGATAAATTTTACTTCTCAAAGAAATATATGAATAAATACTAAATGAAAAAAAAAAATCATTCAAGAGTAAAAACGAAGTCGGTAGGCAACACACGGCTTTTACGTCATGATAAAATGCTGCTTGTTCCAATGAATTTTTTCTCTAACGGGTAGATTATACCTCTGAAGGAAAACGTTTTGACTGAGCAAATGTGATTTTTGCTGCTTATTTCATACTGAGAGGTCACGACACGCATTTTCTGCGGTTATTGTTGGTTCTGGTCGGCATGATTTGCCCTTTGATACAAGAGCATTTCCTTTAACCTCTTTTGAAATGCAATGCTCTTCATTGCCGCTAAATAAGGGTTTTAGGTCGTTTAATTTTCTCCAAAGTGCCTCCTGGATCCGAATAATTAAGCGATTTTCTTTTAGTCAGTGAATGTGACGGTTTCCTACGATGCTTTGTCACGCGATAACTACCGCTTAACTCGCTTTTGGGTTTCTCATTTAATACCAGGTTTAGATTCCTGGTCACTGTCTCCAGCAAAGGCACAACAAATGAATATACATATAAGCGTCAATATAACTATTCAAAACATGTTCATGAGCTGTAAGCAAGTTGCTATTTGGAAATAAACTGAAACCTGTGGACATTGATAAGTTCGGGTGCATTTTGACTTGTGTTTATGTCAAATCATGTCTTGTTTCGTACGGGGCACCTAAGTTACGAACAAGTGTCTTGCTGTTTATCGCGTAAATTTAACACTTCAGAGAAAAATCAATATTAAATACTCTGAAAATTAATTTCACACTTCCACAAAGATCAGTAAAGTCAATAAAGCTCTTGTTATGTAGAGGGTGCCAGGCTTTTTATTCCTCAGTAGACAAGTTGAGCTTCTAGGCGTAAAAATAATAGAGGTTTTTCTGCGTAACGTCCTGCCTGTCTTAAATTTTTCAGCGACGAAACATTCTTGACAGAAAATTGAAGCAATTGACAAAGGAAGAAGTATACGGTTAATACCATATCCTTCTCAGATTTATTCCATGTTTTTTTTCGCCTCGTATAAATTGACCTAGTGAGATGTAGTGTCCTCCTTCCCTTTTTCTTTAGAAGGCGAGAGAAAAAGGTTTATCTTTTATAATCAGTCCTTTTTTGTAAGTCCCATAAAATCCATTCCATTCCATTCCTCGCGTTTTCACGGGATCATTTGCGGTCGACTTTAGGGATCGCTTGCGGTCGAGGATCATTTGCGGTCCATTTTGGGGATCAATTGCGGTCTTGGGATCATTTGCGATACCGTACAACAGTCCCAGAGTACAGTGTCATCAAGACCAAAGCCACCAACATTCCGAGTACTTAACTAGAAAGTAGGCTTGTTCCCTTGCTGCAAAGAAAAAAAAAAGACAAAATACTTGACCAAGTTTTTATTTGCCTGCATGGAAAAGTCAGTGACACAGAGCTGACGAAACAAAAATGGATCATACTTTTCGGAGGCAATTCCGCAAAAACAAAAACTCATGTTCTGGTGGATAAACTTTCCTAAAAATGCAAATGCATATCTCATGTATCCTGCATGGGGAAGAGTTGAGTTTCTTTCTATTTGCCCTGTTCAGGCTATTTCTTTCTTTTTTTTTTGATTTGGTTTAGGTAGATTTCGGTGGCTGGAAACAAATAAACTATAATAATGGCGTATTACAGTGTACTTCAAATTCATCTTAAGGAAAACCATTAACAGACAAATCTAATATATGATTTATGGCAAGCCGAACAGTCACACTTATCATGTTCCATTCTGGTATGCACGGCACGAACTTTTAGCGGATAATTTTTTCCTTTACTAATCATCAAGAACCAAATGTTCGCAGAAAGTGACTCAGTAAAAATGATAGCTTTATATCTTGTCATCTGACAGGACAAACATTTCAGCAAATATGTCAGTCATGCAAGTGACCGAGCTAAAATAAGGCTGAATCTTAATATAGAAATTTGAATTCTTTCGGGTGAAACGCGACATTCAACAATGAAACTAACTACAAAATCAGGTTCATGTATTAAAAAAAGAGGTTCGTTTTTGAAGCAGCCTGTAAACGTCATGGAAAAAAGAAAACAAATCCCCAATTACTCTAATTTACTTTCACTCTTTGCAAGAGCATAAGAAGTCATTCTCTTGGTGAAGGACAAAAGCAAGTAACTCCTTGCTGCTCTTGTAAGATATATTTTTTCTACGGCCTATAAGATTGTAAACCGTGTCCTGTAGAACTGTGACGATAAACTAAAAGTTCCAGATGACCTGTTTTCGCGCACTAGTAAGTAAGAGGGCCTATAGTACAATTTTCGTACGCTCGATTGGCTCATGTTATTCCTGTCATGGCGATTGACTAGATAAATGTTTTTTTTTTGGCTTACCCTTAGTATCACTTCCAACTGCTGGCTTTAGATTTCACAGCTGACCAAATTTTACCAGATCAACGACATAAACCTGCACCGTACCATTCTCAGTTGCCAAAGGCTGTAGGTTTTTTTGTTACCACTTTTAAGTGGCTCGAGTGCCACAGGAGGATTCAATACCGATCAATGGAGTTGTACTACGTAAAAGCCCCTTAACAGTTGAAACTAACGAAAACTTATTGTTTCAGGCTCATAGAATTCAAAACACATGTCTACATGATCTTACTTCAAGCTGCTTTCCTTTTCACTAAGATGAAGAATTGGTCATTCAGAATTGCTAATCATGTGGCTTTGCTTTACTCTGTAAGAAAGCTAGTAAACATTTCAGTGGATTCTTTATGGCCTAATTACCGCTTTATTGCTTAATTTTACTGCTCAATTTCGGTCTGTACCGAACGGAATTTCGAACGAAATAAACGCTTTTCTAACTTTGATTAACAAAGAACATAGCTATTCAAATGGAAGCTTGACAAAAGTGACATGTGTTTACTCGTAAATTTTGAATTGAGCAAGGATTATAAACCACAAGTGTGTTCAGTCGTCATGATAATTGTTTAAGAGTACGAAAACTATTTTTAAAACCATTTGCTATCACTCAGTAAGCGGAAACAAACTGAGCCAGAGCTAGACGAAAATAAATTTTTGACTTTATTATGTTATAAAACATTTCGGCGAGTTCTTAAAGTTCCTTCTCCATGTGAAAGTCATGATTATTTGTCGTACAATTCTCATTAATAGTAGGCATTCATATTATAATTTCAGTCAAAATTTTTAATTAATAAAACCCATTTTTTTCCCAGCGAATCCCTTTTTTGTTTATGAGATTTTTCAAGAGATAACAACTTTGTCCTGCTGCATTTCAGCAGTTCTGTGTAGTAGTACAACTGTTAAATTTCATGCAGTCAGATATACGCGGACGCAAGAAGCACTTTGAGCGCATACTTAATGTGAATACCATGTTGTATTCCACTTGTTTTTTCACATCTCTGTTGTGCCTTTGCCATTCCACACTAGAAGCGCATGCAACAAATCCAGGAAAAAACGCCAAGAGCGTTTTATTGTCGTACCATGAGGACAATGCGTACTCACTATACCAGTCGTGCCCGTGCCATAAGCAAGGCACGTTTTCGTTTTTATTTAACACGCATCAATCAAAGGCGTTTCTGGCGTATCAAGACGATGGTACCTACAATAACTTTGACTTATTTCTCATCAATGGAAAAATCCGGGCAAGAGTACTTTTTGATGAGTGCGGCCCCAAGAAGACGCTCTTGATAAAAGGCAATTTTTCGGATTCTCGCTGGCATCGAGTTCAGTTAAGAAAAGAAAGAACCAAACTGACTCTCATAGTGGACGGATGTCTTTCTCAGTCTATCTCGTGTTTCTCTCTACCATTAAAGCAACAAAAATGGAATGCTCTTTACGTTGGAAATATTCCTATTCACACCAAATGGAATTCGTTGGCGAAACCAAGCATTTTTCAGGAGGCACTCTTTTCTGGGTAAGTTGAATCTGAGTAAAACATTTATGCTTTAACTTGTGTCAAGGAGGGCCATGAACGAAGTAACCAAATAAATTAGAGTTCGAATGTTCTATATTTCTCACATGGACAAAATAGTAGACTCTCAATTCCTGCATATAAACACTCCGGCCTTGGCAGTACATTATTGCGCATTTGAGGCCTTAAACTGAGAACATATGTTTAACGTTTTAGCGCCGGCTTGGAGCGTACTTACGATTAGAGAAAAAGTCTCTTAAATGGCATGGAAAGATTCAGAAGGAAGGAAGGGACAATATAAATCGATAAATACTTCTAAAATTGTAGGAAATTAGTCATGAAAAATAAATAGCGTCCGTACGTCATTAACGAACCAAGTTGACAAGATCTCGAAGAAATAAATTCTTCATGCTGCTACAGATCAATTTTTTTTTCAGCAAAGTTTATTAACCTTTAATGAAATTTTATCATTACTCTGATTCTGATAGGTTTCAAGGGTGTATCGGTCAGGTAACACATAATGCACCTGGAAAACCAGCCGAACCTCTGCCACTGCGCAACAGCTCGGAGACTGGACGCTCCTGTGAAGGTCAGTGTATATTTGGCGGGAAGTGCGACAATCACACTGATGACGTCGGCAAAAGTGATGAGGAATGCGAGTGTCCCGGATATGAAGTCGAGAAACAGATTTGCAAGCAAAACCTCACACACGCGCAGAAAAGCTTATCGATTGGGTTTAACAAAACTAACGCCTTTTCCACGAAAGTCACACCAAATCTGATGTCTTCAAGGCAAATTCAAGCTTTGCCAACAACAGCTTCTTTATTAAACACTGCTACAAGTTCATCCCTGGATATTGCTCTAGAATATCTAAAGTATGGTTCGAGTTCGGTTACTGCAGCCTACTCAACAAGATCCAGACAGCGCAGTGGCTCCGCTGCTTTTTCATCGTCAAGTTCAATCATTTCAATATCAGCAAAACCTTCCAGTTCAGCTGCTGGTCCTTTCAGTTCTTCAATAGATAATCAAGCTGCAGTGATGGCAAAGAAAAGTAGCGCTTTCTTTTCGAGAGGCTCATGTGTCTTGCTCTGTCTTGGTTCTTTAGTTGCTGTACAGAGTATTTATGTCTAGTGAAAAAACTGCTGAGAAACCATGCACTACTACGGCTGAGGCCTTGTATCTTTATGACTGTTCTAATATGTGTGGCTTGCTCATATAATTTTAGGATAAACAAACTTGACTTGCTCTGATCTTTCGAGTTTGTGGGGGCGAAGTGCGAGCCAAAGGTGGGATTCTGTATTCGTCACGGTCTCCCTTGAGCTGTACTCTCCACAATCGATAAGTACACAGACATTGTAGTCAAGTCGCTTTTAAAGAAAAACAAAGTTTACTGTTAATAACAGAGCGTTAAAATGCTTGAAAGTGAAGGAAAAATACGGGAAAAGCCTGCTTCAAGTCCAGAGGCGTATTAGAGACCTCGATCGTTGTCGACCTTCAGCTATCGATTGGTTACCGTGAAACATAGGACAAACACCTGTCCTAAAAATTTGCACAAACAGGGCGACGCCATTGATCTCAATCTCCCTTACGAATATGAAAGATTACGAAACGATTAACCTCTGTCTGTTAATTTTTACCTTAAACTGATATCTTCCACATTATTTCTGGTACTCACGATCGTACTGGTGTTGAGGACGCTACGCCGATAAAAGAATGAAGAAAGGGCACAGTAAAGACTAATTAGGACCCTTTAACTATATGTTATTGTATTGTAATCATTAAATACTACTATCATTAGTATACATGTAGTTATTACCTACGATAAATGCTCCCACAAACGCGGTTATCTTTGCTGGCCGTTCACTAATTCAGAGCTGTAAAAGACGCGCGGGCTATCATTGCGGCTTTGCCTTAGCAAGTCTGGAACATGCATGTGATAAGGAGGTTATTTGCGCTTTCAGACGTAACCTAGTTTTTGTTATGCGGACGAAAATAGTCCAAAAATTCCAGATGGTCCGGATTCACTCGCAAGCACTCTCCCTCAGGGACTCTCATATGAACTGGAAGGGGATGCATATCTTGTCTTATTGCTCGTCGGGGCCGGTGGGGCCAGGCTAAGGTTCATTTCATAAAGTCAAGGAGAATGACGGCGTTTTTGTACAGATATTTATTTAAGTCCAACCTAAGCTATACAATGCAATGGAAAAGTCTTCCTTTCCTTCCTGAATACCCAAAGTGAGACCAGCAAAATCTGACATTCATATCCTTTAAACGAGACCAGCGTCCCTGTCACTTTCGTTCGGAATTTGAGAGAGCGACCTTGGATCTGAATCAGCTCCGGTTAGTACAAAGAGACCAGGACACAATAGAGAAGGTACCGCCGTGAAATGGGTGACTCGTGTAGGGTGTATACACCAGTGTTCGAAGCAGTCTTCGAACTCATGGAGCGGAGTGAGGTCTTGATCTGCTTAAGAAACTCTTCCGGTCCTTCTGAGACGGATCAGAAACTGCTTCTCAAGGCTTGAAATGTCTGCCTGTTTTCAAACAAGTTTTTGAGGGACAATACTTTGTGTTACTAAATTGTTAAAACGGCATTTTGACATTAAATGGTGCATGTTGATGTTAGTAAGAGTAAAGGAATTCTCGTATGACACAAATTTAGCGGCGACTTAAGAACTTTCTATTAATTAATTGGAGTAAAGCATCTGTTTGGTGCCAAGAGTTCCAGTATGTAGCACCTGGGCACTAGTTTTAAAAAGCCGTTTTTAACGGTTTAACTGAAGTGCATTTGAACATTTATGAGCTTAAACTGGGGGTTATGTAAGGTATGGCAAAACCAGACCGGGACAAAAGAGTAGTGTGCGAAACAAGAATACTTCTTTTTGATGTCACGCATACAATCAAGGGGAACTCTGTAGCAATTTCGTATTATAAAAGTAAAAATTATTATTATTTAGTAATTCGCGGACGTTTTGAACATTTAAGACCGTCAAATGACGAAATAAACTTAAAGAAGGTGAAATAAAACTTGTTCGGTCACAAAAACGATTATCGGTTCAATTATTTTGAAATTATTGTCAACTGTCTACCTGTCAAAAGAAAAGTCAAGATGAGGTCATTTGAATTCCAAATCTATTCCTGACCACAGTCTTATCGCGTTCGGTTTGTTCAGTGCTGCAAACGTCTGTTCGCGGACTTTTCTGTTATACTGATATGCAATGAGGAAAAACCTTGCTTCGGTTGAAGAGCTTCAATTCCAGGTGATTTAATAGAAGTTTTTATGTTTTCGTTTTGGGATTGACAAGTGTTAGGTGAAATCTATTAACGTGTCTACAACTTGCAAGATGAAGATTTGGTGCTGCTGCGTAGAGATGCTTTTGGCGATTACCATCTGCCATCAAATTGGTCATGGAAGAAGGTTCATGCCAAGGAACAAAACGGACAGCACGTTAAAATATAGCAAGTTTGCTTATTCCGTTTTCTCGGTGCAGCATTTTGCCAAAAACTCCACTCTTGTTATCCAATTCAAAACGCTGAAAAAGCACGGAATGCTATTTTATATGGATGATGAAGGGGTAAACTTTATAGACGCGTTCTTGTTGAGAGGACAGCTGCGAATTCGGCTTACAATAGGCAGCTGTAAAGGAAAACAATTTATAAACGGTTCTTTTACCGACCTGGAATGGCACAGAATTATCTTAAAAAGAACTCCCGAAACAGTGCTGCTAACGGTAGACAGCCACAACGCCAGTTTCAAGATTTGTAATAGAGTTGGAGAAACTATCTTCAAGAAGTTATATGTCAGCAGTTTTCCTTTCGAGGAATGGCTCCAGCAAATTAAGTGGATGTTCCGTGATTCCTGGGAACTTTCCTTGAAACATGGCGGGTAAGTCAATGCCGCGAGTTTTTGTTTAAATCGATTATTTCATTATTTGAATTTAGAGGTATGAAAATAGAGTTCAAAAATATTGGGAAAGCCTTTCCTTGAGGCAGGCATCACATGATGTTTATATTCGGTATGAACACCTTGAGACTAAAAGAAAACCGCACTTAAAATGACGTTAGGAAAAAAATCACAGCATCACAACAATTTTTCTAGTACAGGAAATAGACGGATTTATAACAAACTGAAATTGCTGTCAAATTGTCCCGTCTTTATATAAAAAACATTAACAATTAATTGTTCAAATCTTTGCTTATAAATGTACTAAATTAAGCCAGAGCAGGGTAATGCGTGCATGTAACCGAATAAAAGATACTCGATTTCGACTTTCTTTCATGATCAGCACCAATATCCCATTACCTTTGCTACCTGCCGAAGCAATTCTAATATTTTTCTCTGTTTCAGGGGTTCAAAATCGTTATGGCTAACGATTGATATTTTCACGGTTTTTTTTGGGTGATAGCTTGGCTAACGGTTAATTTGACCAATTTCTTTCCAAAAATTGAGTATAGAAATCTTTAAAACAAAATTACTTTTTTCAGGTTTTTCTGCCGAAAAAGGCTCCAGAAAAAATTTGCCACCAATTGCTGGCGTGTAGCTGCAGTTGCTGGCCTTTGGCTGAGAGCCCTACTTATGTTAGCATGCAGATGAAAACTGACAGAAATGTGATACCAACGTTTTTTCTTGGTGTATTTTCGTCAAGTCAAATTTTTTGATTGTTACTCACAAGATGTTAGAAAAATGGCTTATAGCTCGTTTGCGAAACGACTTATAGCGAAAATACTCACGACGTAGGCCGGCGAACAGGACGAAACAGCTGTAAACCTCGTTTAATATACAGTCGACTTTGCATTGTTGTTCGACGTAAAAAACCGGATCCACTATACATGAATAACTCTTCTCACCTCGCACACACTGATCTGACTGATGAAGCCAATACTTTACACTTTTAAACAAACATTTACACACTAGGTTATTTCTACACTTTGTCGGTTAGCTTTTCGTGCCGACATGAAAACCTGTCAGGTACACTATGAACGGCAACGGCACAGGAATGGAACAAGTCCTCAGTTGAGTCGTCACACACATCGAAGATCCTACCAGAGCCGGCCATACGTCCCTCTCTCGATGTTTGCCCGCAAAGGAAGGCGGAAAGTAGAATACCGGCGAGAACTCCTTCCCGTGGTCTCTTACGCTTACTCACCAGTCTCTCGCGTTTCGTACGCACCTTTGTTCGCGAGCAAAGCGCAAAAACGAAGCGCGTGGGCGGGATGCAGGTTCCAGAGCGGTTGGGCGAGAGGGTTTGGTGCACTAAATTCCAACTTCCACTTCGGAGGATTTACTTCCGTCTCAGTGGCTTTAAGTTCTCGCTCCTACTTATTTTCTTCCGCTACGGTCCGAAAGGTTGTTCACACGCCGGCGAAGAGTGGCCGTGGCAGAAACCTATTTCCATTAATTTCAAGATCAGCGCGCCGTAGCTTCGCTCCGTTACAGAAATTGCACCGAAATGATCGTTCTAATGTTTGAGCAGAAGCCCTATCTGGTATGGTTTTCGCGTCTGCTCAAGGGTTATACGGTATTGTGTGAAAATGGCCTTAGTTTTATTACGAAGAGCCTTACTTTCATGAAACGCGCAGTACATGTTACATTTAACCCTCGGACGTACACGCAATATCATACCCCCACCATGGTACAAGGTGGTGGAAGGAACCCCTCCTCGGAGTTTTTGATATGTTGCAGTATTTCGAAATGATTTTACCTTTAGTGGAAAGCCTTTGAGCTTCTTAACAAGATGACATATATTTTATGGGTGGTGGCCCTCCTGGAGGCCTGTGACGTCACCAACAATGGTCACTTGAAGGCCATCTTGGATGTTATCAAGAATTGGAAATCAGGTTAATTAAAACCGCGAGAAATGGTGATTTTTTGTGCTTTACCTG